>CM055124.1:51553271-51985771 GCA_029206835.1 Rana muscosa | reverse complement strand
GTACACTCTACACATCCAGAGTCACCCACACTCCCCAAGATACCAGGGACTACCTAGCGGGAGTTCAATTCCCTAGACTGACCAACGACCAGCTTGAAATCTTAGAAGCCCCTATTACCGAGGAGGACATCACCGAGGCTATCTCCTGTTTGGCCTCATCTAAGGCACCAGGATCTGATGGTCTACCTCTAGAATTCTATGCCACCTATTCCGAAATTCTAATCCCTAAACTTAAAGACCTGTACAAATCCATATTTGATTCAGGAGTTCTACCCCCCTCCATGAGAGAGGCTCAAATTGTCGTAATTCCCAAACCCGGTAAGGACCCTAAATACCCGGAGTCGTATAGGCCTATTTCCTTATTACAGGTAGACATTAAAATATTAGCAAAGATCCTAGCCTCCCGCCTTAATCAGGTTATTCTGTCATTGATCCACCCTGACCAAACAGGCTTTATGCCAGGGAAAAACACTGCCATGAACATTCGTCGCCTATTCATGAATATTCAGGGGTCCCACGATGAAATTGGTTCGAGGGTTGTGGTGGCTCTGGATGCCGCCAAGGCCTTCGACTCCGTGGAGTGGAACTACCTGTGGGAGTGCCTCTCAAGATTTGGATTTGGCCCCAGCTTCATTCGCTGGGTCCAACTCCTCTATCAATCCCCGAGGGCCAGAGTATTTGTGAACGGTTGGCTTTCCGACCAGTTCCCGCTGGAAAGAGGGACCCGACAAGGCTGCCCCCTTTCCCCCATGCTGTACGCATTGGCTGTGGAACCGTTGGCCATTATGGTCCGCGCAGATGCCTGTATCCGAGGCCTCAGGATGGGGAACCTGGAAGAAAAGATCGGGATGTATGCCGATGATACACTCCTGTATCTGGCGGACTCGGGTCCCTCTCTTGTAGCAGCCCTCCAGTCCATAGAACGTATGGGTGGACACTCAGGTCTGAGTATTAATTGGTCCAAGTCCCAGATTCTCCCGATTGACCATTTCCCCCCCTCATTCACGTCTCCTCCTCTGGCTCTTCCAAGGGTCTCCCTGATCAAATACCTTGGGGTGCAGGTCACCAGATCGCTCTCGGACTACAAACTACTGAACATTGAACCCCTGTATGCCCTGATCAAGACCAAGACACAGACCTGGGCCAGACTACCCCTGGGTGTTATGGGTCGCATTAGTCTGGTTAAGATGATACTCCTTCCAAAAATACTGTATTTGGTCTGGCATGCTCCCCTCTATATACCGCAAAAATGTTTCAAAATAATTGAATCCATTCTGAATTCATTTATATGGGGTCATGGCAGACACAAATTATCTTGGAAAATTCTGAAGAACCCCGTGACATTGGGAGGAGCTGCTCTCCCAGACTTCCAGGACTATTATCTTGCCTCCCAACTGTCCCACTTCTATTACTTTGACAAACGTGAGCTACCAAGATACCAGACACTTCTCTGTGAGCATCCCGACGACCCAGCCCATACCCCACTTCAGTCAGTCCTTAGAACCCCATCGACGAGACGCCCCTCCCAACACAAAGCTGACATGTTGGCTCACCACCGGAGGGTATGGCGGATGGCACTACAAAAAATTGGAACCCCGCAAGTACACTCTCATACCCCTCTCTGGTTCAATACATGTTTGCCAGAATTATTGTCCATCCCAGACCCCGCGGTGTGGACACGCCATGGGATCTTATATTTACACCAGATCATGACCACCACAGGCCTTAAAACATTTCAAATGTTAAAAGATGAATTTTCCCTCCCCAATTGCCGTTTCTTCAGGTATCTGCAACTCCGCCACGCTATACAGGCCCAGTTCTCTGGCTCCAACCCGTCCATGGCAGTCCCCTCTATAGTGGACACAGTCACGGGGAATGAGCCCGCCAAACTCATCTCCACTCTGTACTCCGCCATTCGTCTCCCTAGCGCCACAGCATTGGCCTACGTGGCCAAGACCAGATGGGAGGTGGATGTTGGACTAGTGGAGGATGAGGATTGGGATGAGATCTTGGAAGACGTGAAAAAAGTCTCCCCCAAGCTATCGGACCGCCTCACACAGTTGTACATTATACACAGAACGTACCTGACCCCTCAGAGAATAGCACGTTTCAAACCCACGTACAATCCAGGATGCCGCCTCTGCGACCACACCCCGGGCTCCTTTTACCACCTTATTTGGTCCTGCCCCATTATCCAGACATACTGGACACAGGTGATACGCTTCCTACACGACCAGATGGGCTCCCCTGCTACCCTTGACCCAAAGATGTGCCTACTTGGCCTGTTGCCAGAACTAGATGCTGACAAACCCCTGCGTACCTTCTTACATGAGACGCTATTCTTGGCGAGAAAAATAGTGGCCCGAAACTGGATGCAGGCTCTGTCCCCCACAGTCCAGTGCTGGAAAAAGGCGGTTAACGATGCTCTCCCATATAAAAAACTGATTTATGTGCATAGAGGGTGTCCCCTAAAGTATGAGAGGGTATGGGATAGATGGTTGGCGGATGGGGAAACGTGTACTTGACATGTTGATTTCTCATCTTTGTTGTATGCCGGCTCCACTCTCATCGGTGTCTTCATCTTTTATGTCACACAGATGTTTCATTATGTTCATGTATGTACTATTGCTTTGGCCATACTGGATTTTACTGATGTATGTACCATGCATATACTTCTTAATAAAGTTGGTTTTTTTCAATAAAAAAAAGAAAAGAAGGCATACAGCAAGCGGTTGATACAGGCATCCCCTAGAAAGGCACATTAGTAGACACCAACTGTTTCTTATAGCAGCATTTATGCTAGACTATTGTCAGTAACTGGTGTATTTCGGCTGGAATACCTCAGCTTTGTGGCTTAGGAATATGCCGTCTAAAAACTCCGGGACTAGAAATTCCAGGAGGAATAGGGGGTCTCCATCGGGCTCTGAGGATCTTGGGCATGCTTTGGCTGCACCAGTCTCCCCTGAAGAATCAGAGGTTAGTGACCGTAGAGCACCCTCAGGAGTACCTGGTACTGTGGCTGTCCTCAGTTCACCTGCTCCTGTGTATGTAACAGAGGAGGTTTTTTCCTCAGCTCTGGGAGGGCTGGAAGAGAGATTGTCAGCATTGATCGCGGCTTCCCTGTCACAGGAGAAAAGCGCCCGATCTCCGTCTCCTCCCTCAGAGTGCCTGTTAACAGAGCAACAGTCCCATACAGGGATCGACCTACCTGAAGGGGATCAGGATGAGGTCGATTCGGTTGTAGAGGAATCAACAGTGGAAGAGCCGTTCTCAGCATCACATGCTGAAAGGTTATGGGTTCAGTCCCTGACTAATATGGTCCGATCAGCATTTAAAATGCCACTTGCGGAGCCATCATCCACTTCTGTCTCCTCGTTGGGGTCGCTAAAAGCTCCCCAGACTGTTTGTTCCTTTCCGATCCATCCTTTACTGGAGGGGCTCATTTACCAGGATTGGGAGCATCCTGACAAAATATTTACTCCCCCCAAGAGATTTCCGGTGGTCTATCCCATGGAGGATAAGTTCATCAGAAAATGGAGGGCCCCTACAGTGGACGCAGCCATCTCTTGTGTGAATAAATCACTGGCATGTCCGGTGGATAATGTCCAAATGTTCAAGGACCCAATAGATAAAAAATTGGAGTCCTTATTAAAATCTGCTTTCTCTACAGCAGGATTGGTGACACAACCAGCAGTGGCAGCTATTGGGGTCTGCCAAGCAGTGAAGGATCAGTTGAAACAGGTCTTAAGGGACTTGCCAGATCAGCAGGCTCTTGCCCTAGCTGATCTACCTAGAGCCTTATGCTTTGCAGTGGACGCTATAAAGGATTCAATCCATCAGGCCTCCCGCCTTACGCTGTCTGTGGTACATATGCGCAGGCTTCTATGGCTCAAAAACTGGTCTGCTGAAGCTCCCTGTAAAAAATTGCTGGTCAGCTTCCCATTTCATGGGGAACGCTTATTCGGGGAAGACCTGGACAAATATATCCAGAGAATTTCCAGCGGTAAAAGTACACTTTTGCCGGTTAAAAATAGAGTTAGAGGTCCCTCTTTTAAGAGGCCTGCTTCTCCAGTCCCTAGGACATCGGCTGTGAAACAGTTTCGACGGCCTCCTCGGTCAAATCCCGGAGGTAAAAATCAGGGACAATTGCAGGGTAACAAAAAGCCCTGGATCAGGAGAGGTACAAAACCTCCCCCAAAGTCAAATGCATGAAGGGTTGCCCCCACCCAATCGGGTGGGGGGAAGACTTCAGTTGTTCATAGAGACCTGGCGGGACACGATCCGAGACAGATGGGTGCTCTCCGCAGTAAATCTGGGATACAAATTGGAGTTAAAAAACTCCCCTCCTTCCCGCTTTATAAGGTCAAACGTGCCAAGGGATCCCCAGAAGAGAGGATCCCTCCTGTTGGCACTAGAACAATTATTGCTCCAAGCAGTAATTATAGAGGTTCCCCTGGAAGAATGGGGGTTCGGGTTTTACTCAAACCTCTTTACAGTCCCGAAGCCAAACGGGGACGTGAGGCCCATATTAAATCTAAAAGGGCTAAACAAATTCCTACATATCAGGACTTTCCGGATGGAGTCGATCCGATCGGTAGCCACTGCCCTACAAGGGGAGGAATGGTTAGCCTCGATCGACATCAAAGATGCTTATTTGCACATTCCCATCTTTCCAGCCCACCAAAAATTTCTACGCTTTGCGGTAGAAGGGCGCCATTTTCAGTTCAGAGCCTTACCCTTCGGTCTGGCCACAGCACCAAGAGTGTTCACAAAAATTCTGGCCCCATTATTGGCCAATCTAAGAACACGAGGTGTAACGATAATGGCATATCTAGACGACTTGTTGCTGATAGACCACTCAGTGGAAAAACTAGAAGTGGTTGTTCACGAGACAATCAAGTATCTGGAATATCACGGTTGGATTATCAACCGAGACAAGTCAGCCCTAAAACCAGTCAAAAGTCTGGAATACTTGGGGCTAAGGCTGGATTCAGACCAGAGAAAAATTTTCTTGCCTCAAGAAAAGGGGTCGTCTTTGAGAGATTTGATCCACTTAGTGGGTTCAAAAAGACAGCCATCCATACGCCTGTGCATGAGGCTGCTGGGAAAAATGGTGGCATCATTCGAAGCAGTACCCTACGGTCAATTCCATTCAAGGAAGTTGCAAAGGGCCATACTGTCAGCCTGGAACAAAAAAGTTCAGGCTCTGGACTTACCAATGTCCTTGTCCCCTTCCGTTCGCAAGAGCCTTCGCTGGTGGTTGGTTCCCCGGAATCTGGAAAGAGGGAAATCCTTCAGTCCGATTTCCTGGAAGGTGGTCACTACAGATGCCAGCCTTATAGGCTGGGGAGCAGTACTGGAGCAATGGTCTCTCCAGGGCAGATGGTCGGATGCGGAAAAGGCCCTGCCCATCAATCTCTTAGAGATACGAGCAGCTCGGTATGCCCTAGTAGCATGGACATCCAAACTCCAAGGGTCCCCTGTCAGAATTCAATCAGACAATGCCACAGCAGTGGCATATATCAATCGTCAGGGGGGCACCAGGAGTCGTGCAGCCCAAAGGGAAGTAAATTACATCCTGAGATGGGCAGAAAGATATGTCCCAGCCATATCTGCGGTATTCATTCCAGGAGTGGAGAATTGGAAGGCGGACTTTCTAAGTCGCCAACAATTATGCCCAGGGGAATGGTCCCTTCATCCCGAGGTTTTCCGGACAATATGTCAGCGGTGGGGAACACCGGATGTAGATCTGCTAGCATCCAGATTCAACACAAAAGTGGACAGGTTTGTCTCTTGGACAAGGGATCCCCTAGCTTGCGGCTCGGATGCCCTAGTGTTCCCTTGGGATCAGTTCAAGCTGATATATGCATTCCCACCGCCACAATTGTTACCTCGATTACTCCGCAGAATCAGGGTAGAAAAGAAACCAGTGATTCTGGTGGCTCCAGCGTGGCCCCGAAGAGCATGGTACGCGGAGATTGTAAAAATGTCTGTGGGGAGTCCTTGGACCCTCCCACATCGTCCGGACCTGCTTTCGCAAGGACCGATATACCACCCTTCCTTACCAGCCCTAGGTTTGACGGCCTGGCTATTGAAGCCCACATTCTAAAAAAGAGAGGGCTCTCTAATGCTGTGGTATCTACCATGATCAATGCCAGGAAGCCGGTATCCAGGCAGATCTATTATAGAATCTGGAAGGCGTACATCGCCTGGTGTGAGGCCAGGAAATGGCATCCACGTAAATACGTAATAGGTAGGATTCTGGACTTCCTACAATGGGCTGTAGATAGGAAGCTTGCCTTGAGTACTATCAAGGGTCAGATTTCGGCCTTGTCAATATTTTTTCAAAGGCCCTTGGCTTCGCATTCACTAGTCAAAGCCTTTATACAAGGAGTGATGCGTATTAGTCCTCCGGTTAATATTCCCATATGTCCATGGGATCTAAACTTGGTTCTGTCGGTTTTACAGAAACAACCATTTGAACCATTACAGCATATTTCCTTGGTGCTTCTCACCAGGAAATAGATTTTTCTAGTAGCCATTTGTTCGGCTAAAAGAGTGTCGGAATTAGCAGCTATGTCCTGTAAAGAGCCATATCTGGTTATCCATAAGGACAGAGTAGTATTACGTCCTCAGCCAGCCTTTCTTCCTAAGGTGGTATCGAGGTTTCATTTGAACCAAGATGTGGTTCTTCCTTCTTTTTTCCCCAAACCTACTTCGGTAGAGGAAAAGTTATTGCATTCTTTGGATGTAGTAAGAGCAGTTAAAGCTTATCTAAAAGCCACTGCTCAGATTCGCAGAACGGATACTTTGTTTATTCTGCCGGAAGGCCCCAGAAGGGGTCAGGCAGCATCAAAATCCACTTTAGCCAGGTGGATTCGACAGGTCATAATGCAAGCCTATGGCTTGAGAAGGAGACCGCCTCCGTTCAAAGTTAGGGCGCACTCCACGAGAGCAGTTGGAACTTCATGGGCAGTGCATCACCAGGCCTCCCTGGCTCAAATCTGTAAGGCCACAACATGGTCTTCAGTTCACACGTTTACTAGGTTCTACCAGGTGGACGTTAGAAGTCAGGAGGATGTCGCCTTTGGGCGCAGTGTGTTGCAGGCCGCAAAAGATCCTCATGTCTGATAGCGCTCAGCTTATATATGGTGTATCCCCCTCCCCTCATTTGGCATTGCTTTAGGACATCCCATTAGTAATGACTATGTCGCTCTGTGTCCCGTGATGTACGAGAAAGAAAATAGGATTTTTATAACAGCTTACCTGTAAAATCCTTTTCTTGGAGTACATCACGGGACACAGAGCTCCCGCCCCTCTTTGGGGACACTTATTGCTTTGCTACAAAACTGAGGTGCTCCCGGATGGGAGGGGCTTATATAGGGGAGGGTACTTCCGGTTTTGGAAGTTGCCAGTGCCAGCACCTGACGGTATCTATATAACCCATTAGTAATGACTATGTCGCTCTGTGTCCCGTGATGTACTCCAAGAAAAGGATTTTACAGGTAAGCTGTTATAAAAATCCTATTTCTGCAAGCAGCTTCCCACCCTTATTACTTACCTTATCTCGATCCAGCAATGTGCACAAGAGCAGAGGCTATCTCTCTCGCTCTTGTTGGCTCAGACACAGCAGAGGGAGCCATTGGCTCCTGCTGCTGTCAATCACAATCAGTGCAGAGGGAGTGGAGGGCAGGGCCAAGCCATGCTCTGTGTATCTTATGGACACACAGAGCCAGCTTAAGAGCGCCCTAGGTAACATACATTAATAGACATGAAAATCCCCAATAAGAGGTGCAGAGAATATTTAATGTACTGTTCTCATTTCAGATATTTGATGACTGGTGCTGAAAGCAGCACTGAAGATGACAGCGAGGACGACTCTCCACCCCGTCCAAAAGCCCCAGCACACAGACCAGTACGTATCCCCCATTCTTGCTGACAATTCGCTTTATGTCCAGTTCACACAGGCATTTTTATTTTTTTATCCTTAGCTTCTAAACTCCAGCTTTTCATACACGTTGCACGTATTGGGCCAAGGTGGCCCAAACAAACTATGACCCTCACTATTGTGTGAGGCCGCTGGATGTGCGGTATAAACTGTATGTAGCTGAGGCCACATACCACACTGTTTCCCGGGTTGGAGCCGAGACCTTCCTGTCTCTTATCTGGAACACAATGAAGTCTGTGCGACGCTCAGCTGTTCATAGAAAACGATGTATTCCAGCAATGAATACAAAGCTTCCTCTGATTGGCTGAGTCAGAGTTTGTGACATCATCACCCCTCCTCCCTGACTCAGCCAATCAGAAGAATCTTTGTATTTATTGCTATAGTGAGCGCCACTCAGACTTCATTGTGTTCGGGGTATAAGACAGGAAAGTCTCGGCTCCAACCCGGTGCGGTGTGCTGTGTGTGGCCTCAGCTACATACAGTTTATACCGCACATCCAGCAGCCTCACATGTTGGTGAGGGACATAGTTTGTTTGGGCCAAGCTTGCCCAAAAAAGCTGGAGTTCAGCTTTAATACAGGGTAAACGCATGACAAAGGATCCCCAGAGCACTAAGGAGCTTCCTAAAGACATTCTTTAGAACATTTGTCTCTGTTTGAATGGAGCTATATGAGAAGGGGGGCACTGCCTTGACATATTGTGTGTACATTCTTGCTTTAAGCTACTAAGGTCTATAAAAACAAAATAGTCATGCAATGTTTCATAGTTCATATAGGAGGAAGTTGGCGCTGGTACCAGAGACAATAAAACAACTAATAAGGTTGGGAATAAAAGCCAGGGAACTGAAAAAAAAAATATATATATATATATATATATATATATATAATTAAAAATGTTCACATGAGGCTAAAAGAAAATCTTTCTAGTCCATCCTAAACACTTAGAAGGCAGCCCAGTGAAGATGTGAAGCAAATCCAGGGAAGCTGAGGGGAGAAGCACAAAAGCGCCACTCTAAGTGCAGTAGTAACAGTATTTTTTATTTTTTTTGTAATTGTATGTTTATTGAGATTTTTCAACAAAACAAGAAAAGGCAGACACATTACAGAGAAGCACCACAATCGTCTTATACAGAAAAAGAGAGGCATCTCTTAGTGAATGTTATCATAATCAGAAGAAAGAAGAGAAAAGAAAAGAAAAACAAGGTAGGGGAGGGTACACCATGGATCTTGACACAATATATATAAAATAATAGTATATATAGTAACAATAGCTTGTAAGCTAATCATTTAAACATGAAGGGACAAGTTGCCTGGAGGACATTTGAAAGCAATTTAGGATAGGGATTCAGGATTGAAAGAGTTGTCCCAGGGATCCCATATCTTTGAGAATTGAGGCAGAGAATCGTGAACCACCGCTGTCATATGTTCCATTCTACGTATCTGTGCTACAGCTAATATCAATTGGGATTGCGTGGGTGTGTTGGGTGATAACCAATGGGTAGGGATTACTCTCTTGGCGGCCAAGAGAATATATGACATCAACTTTTTGGCATGTTTAGGTATTCCAGGGATTGGGAGGCCTAACAAGTAGTGGGCCGGGTCTCTAGGGACGTCCATCGCCAACACAGACTGAAGTACTGATTGGACCGAGGACCAAAATGGCAAAATTAACGGGCATTCCCAAAAGATATGGTAGTGTGTTCCTATACCTTGCAAGCATCTCCAGCATTTCCGGGATATAGAGGGATCGTATTTATAGATAACCTCTGGAGTCCTATACCAGAACATGAGGACCTTATAAGCTGTCTCTCTCTGCTCCACGCATCTGGATACTTTAGATATGGAGGACCAGATCTCCTGCCATTGAGGAAGGGATATAGGGGTTGGAAGTACCTTGGCCCATCTCTGCATGTATACATGAGATTCTAGCGTAGGCAAATTTGAGTCTTGGAGGATCTTATATATAGAAGATATGAGACCGGGTTGGTATGGGCCTTGGGCACATAAAGCTTCAAAGGCATTGGGTTTTTCTAAGGCCAAGGCAGGTGATATAGTAGTGTTTAAATTGAAGATAAGAAAAAAAAAGCTTTTTGGGTATATCAAATTTCTTTTGGAGATCTTGGAAGGAGAATAATTTGCGGGTTACAGGATGTACTAGGTGGCGGAGCTGAAAAATGCCCGCTTGAGACCATGGGTACATGTTATTGTAGGATAGGCTATCCGGAATATCCGGGTTGAAAATAACGTTTAAGAGATGTGGGCATGGAGAAGAGAGCGAGAACCTCTTGTTACATTTTTTACAGATAGGAAGAGTAAATAGCATTGGTCCTACACAGATATGTCTGAGCTGAGATATGGAAGAAGTTAAGTCAGCCCAGAGCATTGAGCAAGGATGCACAGGGCTAGTAACACTGATTTCTAACTCTGACCATCTACTTGTTGCAAAGCGTGATGACTAAGAGATGGTTGCTGCGAGATGGGCAGCAAAGTAATATTTACTGATATCGGGTGCTCCCAATCCTCCTTGAGAGCGGGAAGCAAAAACCACTTTGCTAGCAATCCTGTGTGCTTTATTTCCCCAGATAAATTTATTGAAGGCCCGTTGAATGTTTCGAAATTGTAACATAGGGAGTGCAATTGGCAATGTTTCAAAGAAATATAAAAACTTTGAGAGTATAGCCATCTTGAGGACATTTATCCTACCCAGAAGAGACAGAGGACATTCCGTCCATTTACGGAATAAGCCATGTGTTTCCGAGATTAGGGAGGGGAAGTTAGCTTGATACAAGGTGGGATAAGATGCCGTTAGGTGTATACCAAGATATTTAATGGAAGCAGAGCACCAGTGGTAGGGGAAGTTATTTTGTAATGTGGTAAGATGCGTGGGGGGGGGGGATATGTATAGGTAGAGCTTCCGTCTTGGCCGTATTAACTTTATAACCAGATAGTTTACTAAATGTATCTAATAAAGCGTGGAGGTTGGGAAGAGAAACATGTGGTTTAGTTAAAGTAAGCAATATATCGTCTGCGAAAAGAGACAATTTGTACTCTCTTTGTCGCAGGGAAACCCCACTTATGTCCGGGTGCATGCGGATGGCTTCAGCTAGGGGTTCAAGGCATAATATAAACAATAAGGGGGAAAGGGGGCACCCCTGCCTAGTTCCATTGCTATGCGAAAAGGGTGGGGACATAAAAGACGCCAGTTGTAACTTGGGAAGTGGGTCGGGAATATAAGGCCTGAAGAGCTGACATAAAAGAGCCTGTGAATCCAAAGCGCGTAAGTGTGGCAAACATGTATGGCCAGCCGAGTCTGTCAAACGCTTTTTGAGCATCTAGGCTCAAGATAAGGGCAGAGCGGGATGTTTTGTCGAGTAAATCTATCAGGTCAATGGTGCGTCTAGTGTTGTCCCCTGCACGTCTGCCTGAGACAAAGCCTACCTGATCGTTATGAATAAGGCTAGGTATAATGGAGTCTGTTGGTATAATGGAGTCTGTTGGCTATGAGTTTTGTAAAGATTTTATAATCCGAATTGAGCAGGGCTATGGGCCTGTAGTTATCTGGTAATGATGGGGGTTTGCCAGGTTTTGGGAGAACTGTGATGTGGGCATGTAAAAATTGAGGGTGAGGGACAATGCCCTTCTGTAGAGAAGTAAAAAGGTCTATTAGATATGGGCTTAGAATTGGAAGAAAGGTTTTGTAATAAAGATAGGGTAAACCGTCTGGTCCCGGTGACTTATGCAAAGGCAGCTCTTTAACAACCTCAGCTAGTTCCTCTGGCGTGATGGCAGCGTTAAGGGTAGCTGCTTGAGATGATGACAGTTTGGGCAATTTTAAAGAGTCACAAAAGGAGTTAAATTTATCCTGGGAGAATAGGTGTTTGGGGTCTGTGTTTATACAATTATATAGCTTACTATAAAACGTCCCAAAGACCTTGGACATCGTTTGTGGACAGTGAGTTGGGGTTCCATCAGCCTGGGTGAGAAATTTGTGGTAGGAGTGGAACGGGTGCGGTTTGAGCTTATTTACTAGCATCCTATGCGGTTTGTTAGCGAATTCGTACAATTTCTGTTTAGCCCAGATTTAAGGATTTGGAGCATTTGTTCATGTCAATAGATTTTAACCTTTCGCGTAAAGAGGTGACTGTGTGCAGACGTGCCACCGTAGGGGAGGCTAGTAGCAGACCCTTTTCGTAGCTGGGAAAGAATATCAAGTCTCTGAGCTGCAGAATCCCTCTTTAAGCGGGAGCCAGCCGAGATACATAAGCCTCTAAAGTATGCTTTATGAGCTTCCCATAGGGTAGACGCATCTGCCACAGAGTTGTCATTCAGTTGGAAGAATTCAGTTAAATTTTGAGACAATTGAGTAATATGGTTGTGGAGGAGAGAGTCGTTAAGTCTCCAATAACAAGTTCTAGGTGTAGATGAGGAGAGTGTGAGATCGATCTGAACAGATGCATGGTCAGACCAAGTCATAGGGTTCAATTCCGAGGCTACAGAGGACGTTAGTAAAGTGGCCATGACAAAAAGATAATCTAATCTGGAGTACATCTTATATGGGGGGGAGAAGAAAGAATATAGTTTGTGTGTGGGGTGTTTGATTCTCCAGATATCCAGTAAATTCTGAGATCTGATGAGTCTACGAAAAGAGGCAGATTTGCGTTCTATTTTAGCTGAAGGGTTGGTAGAGAATAGTGTGCGTCTGTCTCTTCTAGGGGACAAGGTCATATTGAGGTCTCCCCCCAACAATCAAAGGGTTGAGCATATTTGCCCAGTCTCTCAAATACATCAGTGAGAAACTGGATTTGACCTGAGTTAGGGACATAAACATTGATCAAATTGAAAGAGCGTGAGAGATAATCGCAGTCCAGGAAAATATATCTACCCTGAGGGTCCAAGAATGAGGATCTTACTCTCAAGGGGCAGGATTTTCTAATCAATATGGCAACCCCCGCTTTGCCGGAGGGGTCAGAAGCTATGAATGAAACAGGAAAATGTTTTGCAGCAAATTTAAAGGATCCCCCCCCCCCCCCCCCGAGCGGAAATGTGTCTCCTGGACTAGGATTATATCCGCAGCTGAAGATTTGAACTCTTTTAAGGCTAGCCAGCGCTTATGAACAGAATTCAAACCCTTCACATTATAAGTAAGAACCCGTAAAGCCATCACGATGAAACAAGATTAAGCTATGATGATCATAGTAAAAAAGAAGAAACATCCATGAAAACATAAACAGACAAAATTGGCAAAAAAGTCCATGGTGCATCCTGTGAAGGAAAAACATGAAATAGTATTTAACATTAGTAAGGAGTGATGATGGAAAAATACGTAAGCAAAACAAGCAAAAAGTGAAAAATAGGTCAAAAAAGGACCTATAAAAACAAAGAAAAATTGAAGTATAGCCTGGGGGGGTAAAACCCGCCCAGGAGTCCACAGCCGTGGCTGTGGATCAAAAGGAGGCACACGAGGGGCCCCAACGTATCTGGGGTGATCCCCGCTGTCTTCCAACAAAATTTCAAGAAACTTGGTAGAAATATTGAACCATAGTCCCATGTGCATGAGTGGGAACTCCCCAAACTAGGGGAAATTCGGTGGGGCAAGGGCCGAAGCCAAATTGGGCAAACTGCAGGAGAGACATCTCTCAAGGTGGGAGTCTAGGGAAAGGGTGCTGCTGGGGTGTAGAGTAGGCCTTCTGTGATTTCTGGCGAGCAGGGGTCCAAATCCGGCCTGGAATGGATGCAGGTTTAGGTGTCATCGGGAGTGGTATGGGATCTTCATCTGGCAGCGGCGGAAGACCGAGATTGTGTATGAACGCCTCACTCTCCTGAAGATCCCTCATGGAATATTGGATGCCTTCTTTCGAGACAGACAAGCGAAAGGGAAATCCCCAGCGGTATGGAAGATGATGGTTTTGCAAGTGGGCGGTCACTGGGCGAAGGCTGCGGCGTTTAGCAAGGGTTATAGGAGACAGGTCGCTAAAAATTTGTATTTTAGCCCCCTTGAATTCCAGCCGAGATTTGTTGCGAGTGGCCATGGTCAAAGCTTCCTTGCTGTCGTAGTAGTGAAAGCGCACTATAATGTCTCTGGGATTCGCTCCAGCAGGGGGTTTAGGGGCCAGTGACCTATGTGCTCTATCTAGTCTCCAGTCTATGTCCGTTATCAGAGGGGCCACGGTGTTAAAGAGGCTTAGTAGGTATGGTCGGATCTCTCCGTCCCCTATGGCTTCAGGGACACCTCTAATACGCAGATTTTGGCGACGTTCCCTGTTTTCCAAATGCTCCTGTTGGGATTGGAGCTGGGAGTTGGAGTGTTTTAAACCAGCATTGTCTTCTTCCAAGACATGAATGTATTGTATCAAGTCATCAAATTTTGTTTCTAAAACATCGGTGCGCTCACCAATATGAGCAATCTCCCCCCTCAATTCGTGCGCAAGCTTCCCCATCTCCCTGGAGACATTGCTGGTCAAATCCTGCAAGAGAGCTTGTAACTTATTGTCCAATATGTCCACTGTGATGGGAGCTGACATTTCTATGGATGGGGAGGGCATAAAGATCTGAGGAGTGTCTCTTACCTCACCACGAGCGTCCGCGAGTGCCGGCGCGGTGCCGGGCATAATCGGGGCTGGGGATTCGGGCCTACTCAGGAAACGGTCCAGTGTTTGTATAGGCCGCAGCTCCGGTGTGTGAGATTGAGCAGATTGCTTCGGCCCGTATTTCACCATGGGGTGCTTGGACAGGTTAGTGGTCAATTGCGGTATCCCCCGTGGCTGATGTAGTATCTCGTACCCTGTGCGGGAGCGGTGGAAGGCGGCAGGGATCAGAACGAAGGAGTTACATGTCCTTCAGCATTGGGCGTCACGCATGTGTCCCCTGTAATGACATCCGCGTTGTGGAAAGCATAGGAAGGAGCGGAAGTTTTGTGAGAGGTGGAGGCCCAAATAGTCCAGCAAACAGAGGCTTATGAGATATGGAGGCCCAGGTAATCCAGCAAGAGGGGGTCAGTTAGGGATTTGAGAAATTTTGGATTAGCGTAGATCAGGCCTGGGGAAGATGTAGGGACCGTGGATGTAGCATACAGGTAGGGATCAACGTTTGACTAGGAATCCGTGCATGACACAATATATTTAAAAAGTTAGCAGTCTGATCTCCCCCTGGTGATGTGTGGGGAGAGAATAAGGCAACCGAGAGGCTGGGAACAAGAGTCTGGGTGTAGCAAGATGGCCGCCGAACTCCGGGACTAGGCCGAAGCCGCGGCCTTTCCTGAAATGGCTGCCGCGTGGAGGAGCGGCGATCTGTCCGGGCCACAGCTCTCTCTCTCCAGGGGATGACTGCCTACAGCTGCCGCAGGGGTGGTCTGCCTCTTTTAGGGTTGCTGGCGCAGGTTAAGGAGTGCGAGATGGCCGTAGGGCTAGTGGAGCACTGTACCTGGAGAGGGAGGATTTGGCTGGCTCCGCAGACCTCAGGATGCCGATGGTGGATCGCGGGTGGACGCCCGGATCTTCTGGCTGGTTCCCGCTGATGTCAACTCTGTCCGCTCCCCTCTATAGATGCGGCCACAAGGGGATGAGGCGACCGCTTGTCCCGCGGGTCGCAGCACCCGAGAGCGGAGGACTCCGGAGGTTCCGCAGGCCCCAAGATGGCGGCGGATGCGTGGAGATATCCTCAGGCCAGACAAAGCCACCGCCAACCAGCTCCCCCAATTTACAGCTGAGCCGAGGCAGAGGATGCCTAGGAACGTTTGGGGCTCTTTTGGAGGCTCACCAGGGTGAATCTAGCAGAGGATGGCCGTGGATTGTGAGTGGGTCTGCAGAGCTCCATCCAAACACGTCTTCCTCAGCTCACGTCCGGACACGCCCGCAACAGTAAATTTTTATGGATTAAATGGAGAGGGAGCATGTATGTACTCAAAAAAGTGGAGCTAAAAGTGGACATATAAGATGGAGGAGTCCATATTATTTCTCAGGCAGAACCGTTCTGTTTGTGAGTACATACATGCTCCCTCTCCATTTTATCCATTAAAATTTACTGTTACTACTGCACTTAGAGTGGCGCTTTTGTGCTTCTCCCCTCCATGTTTCACAGTTGCCTGACTACTAAATTAACCCTTTCATGACTAAGCCTATTTCTGACATTTGGTGTTTACAAGTTAAAATCGGTATTTCTCTTGTCATCCATGGACTGACACAGCGTGTCTTATACACCTTTACACGTGGGTTATGTCCCTGCTTGCAGGAGAAGACCTAGGCAGAATGTGAGCTGTTATACATACATTCTAAACAGCCAGAGCTGAACAGCCCCGCCCAGGGGGGCGGTCCCTCCAGACATAACCCTCCCACTGCAGTCAGCAGACCTCAGTTTTTTTCTGCCTAGCAGAAGGAGAAGACGTGGCTCTCTCAGGAGCCAGTCTCCTGACCTATTTCTTTCTCGTACATCACGGGACACAGAGCGACATAGTCATTACTAATGGGTTATATAGATACCGTCAGGTGCTGGCACTGGCAACTTCCAAAACCGGAAGTACCCTTCCCTATATAAGCCCCTCCCATCCGGGAGCACCTCAGTTTTTTGCCAGTGTCTAAGGTGTTGGCCAAGAAGAAACATGTGTTTTTCACTGAGCTTGCGTACAGGTTCTTTTGGGCCTCAGTAAGCTATTCCGGATCCGACCAAAAAAGCTTCATAGCTAAACGGTCGGTACCCGGGCCTTGCAAAGAAGAGCAAGGTTTTGCCTGTAATGCTTCTCTTAGGAGAGCTGGACCCTGGGATCCAGAGCTCTGGTCATACCCACGACCAAGATGTTTTCTGTGCAGGGTGCTATACAGGTCCAGGGGAGTGGAATCCTTGGGAACCCGGTCCCTGAAGGTTTGATTACAATGCCTGCCGTGATAGGTGAAGTTTGGGCTTTTGTGGACCAAACAAAGTCCTGCGGCGGGGAACAGGTAAGTGGGGGCCCCCAGGAACTTGGTTCTATTGGGGGACCCCCAAGCCTAATTTGTCTTTCTGTCCGTTACCTAATGGTATTCCCGCAAAATTCTGTGCATGCCTGATATTAGACTGCGGTACCTGTGTTTGTCCACTAGAGGCCGCTGTGGAATGTTTTCTTGTCATGTGGACTAGTTTCTTCTCAGCAGAGCAAGTCCAGGCAGATGGTGAGTTCTCTTATGGGAAACTGCTTCCTCTGCCATGTTGCAATGCTCGTCCATCCCCCGGCCTGCGGCAAAGAGGGGCCCTGGCTCTTGTCCCTAGTCTCCATTTTTCAAAATTAGCGCCGAAGGCGCACGTGGCCGCGCGCGTGCGCGTGCATGCGCCTCTATATATAGAGGTGAGCCAGGAAAGGGGGCGGAGCCTGGGGGATGACGCTCTGTGTGCGCCGCAGCGCTTCTGCGCATGTGCGGGCGTCCCAGCATGTAAAAAACACAGTTTTGTGTGGTGAGCTGGCTATGAAGTACAGAGACAGAGCTGGCAACATTTAAAAAAGGGCATACAGCAGGCGGTTGATACAGGCATCCCCTAGAAAGGCACATTAGTAGACACCAACTGTGATATAGCAGCAATTGTGCTAGACTATTCTCAGTAAAAGTGGTGTATTACGGCTGGAATACCTCAGCTTTAGGCTTAGGAATATGCCGTCCAGAAGCTCCGGAACTGAATCTTCCAGGAAGCGAAGGGGGTCTCATCGGGCTCGGAGGATCTTGGGCATACTTCTGCTGCACCAGTCTCCCCTGAAGTTCAGAGGTAAGTGACCGTAGAGACCCCGCAGGGGTACTTGGTACTGTGGCTGTCCTCAGTTTACCTGCTCCTGTGTATGTAACAGAGGAGGTTTTTTCCTCAGCTCTGGGAGGATTAGAGAGAGATTGTCAACATTTATCACTGCCTCCCTGTCAGGGAAAGCACGCCCGATCTCCGTCTCCTCCTTCAGAGTGCCTGTTAGCAGAGCAACAGTCCCATAGAGGGATCGACCTGCCTGAAGGGGATCAGGATGAGGTTGATTCTGTTATAGAGGAATCAACAGTGGGGGAACCTTTTCTCAGCATCTCAAGCTGAAAGATTATGGGTTCAGTCTCTGACTAACATGGTCCGATCAGCATTTAAAAATGCACCTTGCGGAACCATCAACCACTACTGTATCCTCGTTGGGGTCGCTAGAAGCCCCCAGACTGTCTGTTCTTTTCCACTTCACCCTTTACTGAAAGGGCTCATTTACCAGGATTGGGAACATCCTGAGAAAATATTTATTCCCCCAAGAGATTTCCGGTGGTCTATCCCATGGAGGATAAGTTCATCAAAAAAAAAAAAAAAAATGGAAGGTCCCTACAGTGGACGCAGCCATCTCTTGTATGTATAAATCACTGACATGTCCAGTGGATAATGTCCAAATGTTCAAGAACCCAATAGATAAAAGATTGGAGTCCTTATGAAAATCTGCTTCTTTCTACAGCAAGCTTGGTGACACAACCAGCAGTAGCAGCTATTGGGGTCTGCTAAGCAGTGAAGGATCAGTTGAAACAGGTCTTGAGGGACTTGACAGATCAGCAGGCTTTGCCCTAGCTGATCTACCTAGAGCCTTAGGCTTTGCGGTTGACGCCATAAAGGATTCAGTCCATCAGGCCTCCCGCCTTACGCTGTCTATAGTACATATGCGTAGGCTTCTATGGCTCAAAAACTGGTCTGCTGAAGCTCCCTGTAAAGAATGGCTGGTTAGCGTCCCATTTCATGGTGAACGCTTATTCAGGGAAAACCTGGACAAATATATCCAGAAAATTTCCAGCGGTAAAAATACGCTCTTGCCGGTTAAAAACAGAGTTAGAGGTCCCTCTTTAAGAGGCCTGCTTCTCCAGTCCCTGGGGCATCGGCTGTGTAACAGTTCCGACGGCCTCCTCGGTCAATTCCCGGGGGTAAAAAACAGGGACAATAGCAGGGTAATGAGAAACCCTGGGTCAGGGGAGGTACAAAACCTCCCCCAAAGTTAAATTCATTGAAGCCCCCACTCAGTCGGGTGGGGGGAGGACTCCAGTTGTTCGCAAGAGACCTGGCGGGACACGATCAAGACAGATAGGTGCTCTCCGCAGTAGGTTTGGGATACAGTTTGGAGTTAAAAGACTCTCCTCCTTCCCATTTTTGAGGTCAAACGTGCCAAGGGATCCCCGGAAGAGAGAGTCCCTCCTGTTGGCACTAGAACAACTATTGCTCCAAGGAGTAATTATGGAGGTTCCCCTGGAAGAATGAGGGTTCGGGTTTTACTCAAACCTTTTTACAGTCCCGAAGCAAACGCGGACGGGAGGCCCATATTAATTCTAAAAGGGCTATACAAATTCCTGTATATCAGGACTTTCCAATGGAGTCAATCCGATCGGTGGCCACTGCCCTACAAAGGGAGGATTGGTTAGCCGCGATCGACATCAAAGATGCTTATTTGCGCATTCCCATCTTTCCAGTCCACCAAAAATTTCTACGCTTTGCAGTAGAAGGGCGCCATTTTCAGTTCAGAGCCTTACCCTTCGGTTCGGCCACAGCACCACGAGTGTTTACAAAAATTCTGGCCCTTTATTGGCCAATCTAAGAACACAAGGTGTAATGATAATGGCATATCTAGATGACTTGTTGCTGATAGACCACTTAGTGAAAAAACTAGACGTGGTCGTTCACAAGACAATCAAGTATCTGGAATCTCACGGTTGGATTATCAACCGAGACAAGTCACCCCTAAAAACCAGTCAAAAGTCTGGAATACTTGGGGCTAAGGTTGGATTCAGGCCAGAGAAAAATATTCTTGCCTCGAGGAAAGGTGTTGTCTTTGAAAGATTTGATCCACTTAGTGGGTACAAAAAAGACAGACGTCCATACGCCTGTATATGAGGCTGCTGGGAAAGATGGTGGCATCATTCGAAGCAGTACCCTACGGTCAATTCCATTCAAGGAATTTGCAAGGGGCCATACTGTCAGCCTGGAACAAAAAAGTTCAGGCCCTAGACTTACAATGTCCTTGTCCCCTTCCGTTCGCAAGAGCCTCCGTTAGTGGTTGGTTCCCCAGAATCTGGAAAAAGGGAAATCCTTCAGTCTGATTTCTTGGAAGGTGGTCACTACAGATGCCAGCCTTATAGGCTGGGGAGCAGTACTGGAGCAATAGTCTCTCCAGGGCAGATGGTCGGATGCAGAAAAGGCCCTGCCCATCAATCTCTTAGAGATACGAGCAGCCCGGTATGCCCTAGTAGCATGGACATCCAAACTCCAAGGGTCCTCTGTTAGAATTCAATCATCAGGGGGGCACCAGGAGTCGTGCAGCCCAGAGGGAAGTAAATTACATCCTGAAATGGGCAGAAAAATATGTCCCAGCCATATCTGCGGTATTCATTCCAGGAGTGGAGAATTGGAAGGCGGACTTTCTAAGTCGCCAGCAATTAGGCCCAGAGGAAGGGTCCCTTCACCCCGAGGTTTTCTGGACAATATGCCAGCGGTGGGGAACATCGGATGTAGATCTTCTAGCATCCAGATTCAACGCAAAGGGGGACAGGTTTGTCTCTCGGACAAGGGATCCCCTAGCTTGCGGCTCGGATGCCCTAGTGTTCCCTTGGGATCAGTTCAAGCTGATATATGCATTCACACCGCCACAATGGTTACCTCGATTACTCCGCAGAATCAGGGTAGAAAAGAAACCAGTGATTCCGGTGGCTCCAGCGTGGCCCCGAAGAGCGTGGTACGCGGAGATTGTAAAATTTCAGTGGGGAGTCCTTGGACTCTCCCACGTCGTCCGGACCTGCTTTCGCAAGGACCGATATACCACCCTTCCTTACCAGCCCTAGGCTTGACGGCCTGGCTATGGAAGCCCACATTCTAAAAAAGAGAGGGCTCTCTAATCCTGTGGTATCTACCATGATCAATGCCAGGAAGCCGGTATCCAGGCAGATCTACTATAGAATCTGGAAGGCGTACATCGCGTGGTGTGAGGCCAAGAAATGGCATCCACATAAGTACGTAATAGGTAGGATTCTGGACTTCCTACAATGGGCTGTAGATAGGAAGCTTGCCTTGAGTACTATCAAGGGTCAGATTTCGGCCTTGTCAATATTTTTTCAAAGGCCCTTGGCTTCGCATTCACTAGTCAAAGCCTTTATACAAGGAGTGATGCGTATTAGTCCTCCGGTTAATATTCCCATATGTCCATGGGATCTAAACTTGGTTCTGTCGGTTCTACAGAAACAACCATTTGAACCATTACAGCATATTTCTTTGGTGCTTCTCATCAGGAAATTGATTTTTCTAGTAGCCATTTGTTCGGCTAAAAGAATGTCGGAATTAGCAGCTATGTCCTGTAAGGAGCCATATCTGGTTATCCATAAGGATAGAGTAGTATTACGTCCTCATCCAGCCTTTCTTCCTAGGGTGGTACCGAGGTTTCATTTGAACCAAGATGTGGTTCTTCCTTCTTTTTTCCCCAAACCTACTTCGGTAGAGGAAAAGTTATTGCATTCTTTGGATGTAGTAAGAGCAGTTAAAGCTTATCTAAAAGCCACTGCTCAGATTCGCAGAACGGATACTTTGTTTATTCTGCCGGAAGGCCCCAGAAAGGGTCAGGCAGCGTCAAAATCTACTTTAGCCAAGTGGATTCGACAGGTCATAATACAAGCCTATGGCTTGAGAAGGAGACCGCCTCCGTTCAAAGTTAGAGCGCACTCCACGAGAGCAGTTGGAACTTCATGGGCAGTGCATCACCAGGCCTCCCTGGCTCAAATCTGTAAGGCCGCAACATGGTCTTCAGTTCACACGTTTACTAGGTTCTACCAGGTGGACGTTAGAAGTCAGGAGGATGTCGCCTTTGGGCGCAGTGTGTTGCAGGCCGCAAAAGATCCTCATGTCTGATAGCGCTCAGCTTATATATGGTGTATCCCCCCCCCTCATTGGGCATTGCTTTAGGACATCCCATTAGTAATGACTATGTCGCTCTGTGTCCCGTGATGTACGAGAAAGAAAATAGGATTTTTATAACAGCTTACCTGTAAAATCCTTTTCTTGGAGTACATCACGGGACACAGAGCTCCCGCCCCTCTTTGGGGACACTTATTGCTTTGCTACAAAACTGAGGTGCTCCCGGATGGGAGGGGCTTATATAGGGGAGGGTACTTCCGGTTTTGGAAGTTGCCAGTGCCAGCACCTGACGGTATCTATATAACCCATTAGTAATGACTATGTCGCTCTGCGTCCCGTGATGTACTCCAAGAAAAGGATTTTACAGGTAAGCTGTTATAAAAATCCTATTTTTTATTCTTTTGGGAATTTTTTTCCTATTTTTTTTTTTTTTGAGATCTTCTATCAACTGTCGGCTGGGCAACAGGTTGGGTACAAGATATCCTCGTAGTCTTCCCTGTCCGACCATCGAGCGTGCTGATCCTCGCCTTGTGTGCGTGAGACTCAGTTCACGACATGCCCCACGACTCCAGGGGTGGCCGGTGGGCTTCCAGCTCCGCGGTCCTCTCAAGATAGAACAGTCCGGCTGTATCTTTCGCGGTGGACCGGGCCGACAGCTACTCAGTACCGCACTGTGATAGTTCTGTCAGAAACACACCAGCGGGTCCCTCAGGGGACGGGTAAGTAGTCTCTCCTGGCTGCAGGTGAGTACATGCTGTGTGTTTCTTGTGTGGGGGGATTTCCCTGTCTCCCCCTGTGTTTTTAATGTCACTCTCTGTTCACTAGTGCTGGCGCTGTACTATGGGGGGTGCCTGGGGGCCATACTGTCCTGGGGGGGGGCTCATGCTGCTCTGCATTCGCTGGGGCTGTTTTGTTTTTGGAGGTGAGGGGCCTGGGCGCCGTTCGGCGCCATGTTTTGTGTGTGTGCTGATTTTTACATTGGCGGCCATCTTGCCGGGGCCCGCCGGAGCACATTGCGGCGGCCATTTTCTTGTAGCCGCACGTCTTTTCTGGCACTAGTTTGGCCTCTAGCGCCGCTGGGAACGGCGCGAATCTCCTCACACTCTCTCCTCTCAGCTCACTCACGCTGAGCAGCGCGGCGCAGTGAGACAGAGCGGCGGAACCGAGCGGTCCTGGTCAGGTTGGTGGGTTCCCTGGGCATTCCCCTACTTCAGTCAGCACGGCCTGTGGGTGGTCTGAGAGGGACATTATGGAGTCAGAGTCACCAGCTTCCCCTAACATGCCAGAGGCAGCAGCCAGTGCTCCAGCACCTGCGGTCCCTATGGACCAGTTGTCGGCAGTCCTGGAATCATTTCTGACCAGGATGGAAGCTGTGTGTGAGCACAAGGGAGCAAAAAAGCGCCCTCTCCCCACTTTATCTCCACAAGGGGAGTGCTCTGCTTCAGATATGGGCCTAGTTATTGCTGCTCAGGACCCCAGCTCTGAATATTTGGATGGTTTTGAACAGGACATTCCTTGTGAGGAAGACTCCAGTTCTGAGTCAGTAAATGACAGGGCGCTTGTTAGTGAACTCATTGATGCTGTGAGGGACACTCTCAAGCTAGATGCTGCGACCGCAGAACCTCAGGCGGATACAGTCTCCTTTGGTTCTTTTAAGACCAAGCCTTCTAAAAAGGTTTTTCCATATGTACCTTTCTTTGACCAGCTCATTGACCAGGTCTGGGAAAAGCCGCAGAAGACTTTTATGGTCCCGCTGCGTTTGTCTATTAGATACCCCTTTGAAGACGCCCTGCTTAAAAAGTGGGCTTCTCCCCCGGTGGTCGACCCTCCAGTCGCCCGTTTAAACAAGGCCACCACTCTCCCGATGGAGGGGACTCCTGCGTTTAAGGACCCCACTGACAGGAGGTCAGAAGTGGTGAGTAGAGCCATGTTCGCCTTGTTGGGATCCGCCCTACGGCCCGTAGTAGCGGCGACCCTTGTGTCTCAGACACTCACGGAATGGGCAAAAATTTTGCACCAAACTGTGCAGGAGTATAACCTTCCTCCAGACACTATTGCTCTGGCCCACCAGATGGTGCAGGGTCTGATATATGTGTGCGACGCCACGTTGGACGCGGCCCCTTTAATATCCAGGGCCTCTGTCTCGGCGGTGGTATTGCGTTGTCTCATCTGGTTGAAATGCTGGTCTGCTGACCTAGCCTCTAAGAAGCTCCTGACGGATCTACCTTTTAAGGGTGGTAGACTTTTTGGTGCTGCTCTGGATGACATCATCAAGGATGTCACGGGAGGTAAAAGCACTCTCCTTCCTCAAACTATTAAGGGTAAGGAGGCCCGACGTAAACCGGGTCCTTCCTTTCCAGCAAAAAAGGGTTTTTTTTCGTCCGTCAGAGACCACGGGTAAGCCATCCCAGACTGACAACAGTGCGGCTGGCGGGCACAAGCGCCCCTGGGTGCGTAAGCCGAACAAGCCGGCTCCCAAGCCCGCCTCCGCGTGAAGTCTTGCCCCCGCCCGTCTCTGGGGTGGGGGGACGATTTCGCAGGTTCACGGATCGGTGGACCTCCCGGATCTCCGACCGGTGGGTGTGCGAGGTGGTCACCTCAGGATACAGAATAGAGTTCCGCTCCTGGCCCCCAGACAGATTCTTTCCCTCAAATCTCCCTCTCCTTCCTGCCCGTCGGGAAGCCCTCTTGGGGGCTGTACAGGATTTGATCGGGTCCGGAGTAATTGTGCCGGTTCCGTCCCAGGAGAGGTTTCAGGGGTTCTACTCGAATCTGTTTGTTGTTCCAAAAAAGGACGGGGTTCGGCCGATCCTGGACCTCAAGGCCCTGAATGCCTTCGTGAAGGTGCAAAAATTCCGCATGGAATCCATTCGCACGGTGGTCGCTACACTCCGTCAAGGGGATTTTCTGGCATCCTTGGACATCAAGGACGCCTACTTGCATGTTCCGATCTGCGCAAGCCACCAGAAGTTTCTGCGCTTTGCGGTCGGCGAAGTCCACTATCAATTTGTGGCTCTTCCCTTCGGCCTGGCCTCGGCACCGAGGGTGTTCACCAAGGTGCTTGCTCCGGTCCTAGCTTTGCTGAGACAGCGAGGCATTGCTATCGTGGGCTATCTGGACGATTTCCTTCTAAGAGCAGACAGTGGCTCAGAATTGGAAGAAAGTGTGACTATCGTCAGTCAGACCCTCAGGGAGTTTGGGTGGCTCCTGAACGTTCAGAAGTCGGTTCTAGTCCCGACTCAGCGTCTGGAGTATCTAGGTCTGATTCTGGACTCCTTGGAAGCAAGAGTCTTCCTACCTCCAGACAAACTACTGACACTTCAGTCTGCAGTACGGGTGCTGACGTCCCGAAAATGGTCGTCAATCCGCTTTTGCATGAGAGTCCTGGGACTCATGGTGGCCTCCTTCGAGGCCGTTCCTTATGCCCAAGCGCACACCAGGGCTTTACAGAAAGAGATCTTGTCCACTTGGGACAAATCCCAGTTGTCCTTGGATCTTCAGATCCAGGTGAGTCACCTGGTCAGGGCGTCCCTGACGTGGTGGTTGAGGTCCCCGGCTCTTCGGTCCGGGAAGTCGTTCCTCCCCATCCAATGGACGGTGATCACGACGGGCGCCAGCCTGACGGGCTGGGGGGGAGTCTGGGGAGTCCTGTCGGCCCAAGGGCTTTGGACTCCGGACGAAGCCCTCTTACCGATCAATGTGCTGGAGATACGGGCAATCAGACTGTGCCTCTCCTCATGGTCGGAGAAACTACAGGGTCACTCCATCAGGATACAATCGGACAACGCCACAGCAGTGGCGTATGTCAACCATCAAGGGGGGACTCGGAGCTCAGCTGCGGCTTCCGAGGTCGCCCGCATCCTGAGGTGGGCCGAAAGAAGCGTGCCGGCTCTGTCGGCCGTCTACATTCCGGGCGTAGACAATTGGCAGGCGGACTATCTAAGTCGCCAGACGCTGGACCAGGGGGAGTGGTCCTTGCACCCGGAGGTCTTTCAACTCCTTTGCAGACGGTGGGGCACGCCGGATGTGGACCTGATGGCTTCTCGACTCAATCGCAAGGTGTCGAGGTTTGTGGCCAGATCCAGGGATCCCTGGGCGGATGCCTCGGATGCGTTGGTGGCCCCATGGGGTCAGTATCGCCTGATATACGTTTATCCTCCGCTGCAGTTGCTCCCTCGCCTGCTCCGCAGGGTAGCGACCGAGGGAATTCCGGTGATCCTCATTGCTCCGGATTGGCCTCGGCGTCACTGGTACGCCGATCTGGTACGTCTCGTCGCAGACGTTCCCTGGCGGTTACCGATACGGGGGGACCTTCTGTCTCAAGGTCCTATATTTCATCCTGCTTTACAGTCTCTGGTTTTAACGGCATGGTTATTGAAAGCCAGGTGCTGAGAGACCGAGGTCTCTCGGATTCGGTCATTTCGACCATGTTAAGGGCACGGAAGTCTTCCTCCAGAAGGATCTATCACCGTACTTGGAGAGCTTACATCGCCATGTGCGAAGAGCTGGACTGGCGCCCACGAACGTATTCCGTTCCCAGAATCCTGCATTTTCTGCAGCGTGGCGTGACCCAAAAGCTTGCTTTGAGTACCATTAAGGGTCAGATTTCGGCCTTGGCCATCTTCTTTCAGCGACCGCTGGCGGGTCATCCCTTGGTTAGCACCTTTGTGCAGGGGGTTCGCCATGTGCTCCCCCCTGTCAAGCCTCCTCTCCCCCCGTGGGATCTGAATTTGGTGCTCTCGGTCCTCCAGGAACCTCCCTTTGAAAATATTAGAGATATTCCCCTCTTGACTTTGTCTCAGAAGGTGGCCTTCTTGGTGGCCATTACTTCCATTAGACGAGTGTCTGAATTGGCGGCCTTGTCCTGCAAGTCGCCCTTTTTGATCATCCATAAGGATAAGGCGGTGTTACGTCCGCGACCTTCCTTTCTGCCAAAGGTGGTCTCGGCCTTCCACTTAAACGAGGACATTGTCCTCCCGTCCTTGTGTCCTCACCCATCGCATCCCAGAGAGTTTGCGCTACACACTTTGGATGTGGTACGAGCCTTGCGGGTGTACCTGTCTGCTACTGCTTCTATTCGGAAGTCTGACTCACTATTTGTGGCTGTCTCTGGTCCAAAACAGGGCCAAGCGGTTTCGTCTGCCACCATTTCTAGGTGGATCAGACAAACCGTCATTCAAGCTTATGCTCTCAAGGGGCGGGCGCCTCCCTTTCCGGTTACGGCACATTCCACCAGGGCAATTGGTGCTTCCTGGGCTTTCCGACATCAAGCGTCGGTTGCACAAGTGTGCAAGGCGGCGACCTGGTCGTCTGTTCATACCTTTTCTAAGTTTTATAAGGTTGATGTGGCTGCATCTTCGGATGCTTCCTTCGGCCGCAAAGTGTTGCAGGCCGCTGTTTGATGTTGCAACTCCTCCGTTGAGGAGCTCTGCCTTGTTTGGAGTGAAGTTTTTGGTTTTCCATTTATACTGCTCCCATCCCTCTTGACACTGCTTTGGGACATCCCACGTGTAAAGGTGTATAAGACACGCTGTGTCAGTCCATGGATGACAAGAGAAAATAGGATTTTTGTACTCACCGTAAAATCCGTTTCTCTGGCATCCATGGACTGACACAGCACCCACCCTTCTTTTTAAGTTTGTACTGCTTTGTTACGAACTGAGGTCTGCTGACTGCAGTGGGAGGGTTATGTCTGGAGGGACCGCCCCCCTGGGCGGGGCTGTTCAGCTCTGGCTGTTTAGAATGTATGTATAACATCTCACATTCTGCCTAGGTCTTCTCCTGCAAGCAGGGACATAACCCACGTGTAAAGGTATATAAGACACGCTGTGTCAGTCCATGGATGCCAGAGAAACGGATTTTACGGTGAGTACAAAAATCCTATTTTTTTGCTAGAAAATTACTTAGAACCCCCAAACATTATATATATTTTTTAGCAGAGAATCTAGAGAATAAAATGGCGATGATTGCAATATTTTATGTCACACGGTATTTGTGCAGCGGTTTTTTAAACGCAACTTTTTGGGGAAAAATTTACTTTCATGAATATTAAAAAAATGAAAAAGTAAAGTTAGCCCAATTTTTTTGTATAATGTAAAAGATGATGTTAAGCCGAGTAAATAGATGCCAAACATGTAATGCTTTATAATTGCACGCACTCGTGGAATGGCGACAAACTACGGTACCTAAAAATTTCCATAGGCGACCCTTTAAAAAGCTTTTACAGTTACCAGGTTAGAGTTACAGAGGAGGTCTAGAGTTAGAATTATTGCTCTCGCTCTGACGATCGCAGCGATACCTCACATGTGATTTGAACATCGTTTACATATGCGGGCTCGACTTCCGTATGCGCTTTCTTTGCTGCGCGAGCTCGCGGGGACAGGGGCGCTTAAAATTTTTTTTTCTTATTTATTTTTATAATATAAAATTGTGTTTTTTTTTAAAAAAAAAAAATTTTTGATCACTTTTATTGCTGTCACAAGGAATGTAAACAGTAATAGGTGGTGACAGGTACTCTTTATGGAGGGATCTGGGGGTCTAAAAGTCCCCAAATCCCTCCTTTGCACTTCAAAGTATTCAGATTGCCGAAAACTGCGATTCTGAATACTGTGTGTTTTTTCAAATCCGGTGCCATTGGCAGCCGAGTAAACCGAAAGTGACGTCGTGACGTCGCTTCCGTGTTTACATTCAGGAGACTGGCAAAAGGCCGTTTACGGCTTCATGCCAGTCTCTCACAAGGCGCTAGCTGCAGACCTAATCCCGATATAACCCCCGAAAACCGAGGCCGCATATGTGCGTACGCTTGGCGGGAAAGGGATAAGGAAAATAGAGTGGAACCTCGGATTGCGAGTAACGCGGTTAACGAGCGTTTCGTAATACGAGCAATATTTATTTTAAAATCCTGACTCCGTTTGCGAGTGTTGTCTCGCGAAATGAGCAGGATTCAAGTCTCTGCGGTGTGCAGTACCGCATTTGGCCAGAGGTGCGGGGGTGCCGGAGTCGATCGGAGCCACTCTGAAACACTCGGAAAATACTCAGTTCCTGAGTGTTTCTGAGCCTTTCGGAGGGTTTCCGAGGGCAGCCAAACGATCTCCGGGTATTTCCAGGTCTCTCTGGCGCCCCCACCCCTGGCCACATGCGGTATTGCATGCCATAGAAGTCAATGTAGAACAAATTATTTTCGTTTCCATTGACTTCTATGGGGAAACTTGCTTTGATATGCGAGTGCTTTGGATTACAAGCATTCTCCTGGAACGGATTATGCTCATAATCCAAGTTCTAAACAATATTAAGATTCTTGCATAAGCCCAGTCATGACTGGGTCTCTTTAAAGTCACCAAGGGAAACAGAATGTATTTATAAGATGTAGGCGGAGGAAGCTGATATGATGAGCTGCCGTCCTAATTTATCCCTTATGCCGAGTTCCTATCTTGTGTTTTTCCGTCTGATATCAGAATCCAGACAACAGCCGAACAAACCATAAGACTCAGGGGTCCAGCCCGGCTAAGGCCCAGCCGGCTAAAATAGTGATCAAAGAGGAGGATAGTGAGGAAGAGGAGGAGAAACCCAAGAGACTAACAGAGGAGGATTTGTTTGGAGCGTCTACAGATGAGGAGGATATGGGTGAGACTTCTTATACTACTTATAATTCTCCCCATTTCTAAAGCACCTTTAACTAAATTTACAACTCAGTTTTCTTTTGTTTTGTTTTTCGCCTCCCCGTCCCTCTTTAATAAATTCCTACTATTCTCCAGACTTTATGCTCAGCATTCATTGACCTTTGGAAGATTTACCCCCTCCCCCCTCTTCATGACCAGGCCATTTTTTGTGATACGGCACTGCATTACTTTAACTGAAAATTGCGCGGTCGTGCGACGTTGTACCCAAATAAAATTTTTTTACGGTCTTCTATAAAACATCTAATAAAAAAAAAAAAATCTAATTTAATTTTTTTAGGCCAATATGTATTCTGCTACATGTTTTTGTAAACAAAATCCCAATAAGCGTATATTGATTGGTTTACGCAAACTTTATTGCGTGTACAAACTATGGGATATATTTATGTTTTGTTTTTTTTTGTTTTTTTTTTTCATACTAGTAATGGTGGCGATCAGCGACGTGTAGCAGGACTGCGATATTGCGGCAGACAATCGGACACTGACACTTTGTGGAGACCATTGACACTAATACAGTGATCAGTGCTAAAAATATGACTAATACTGTACGAATGACACTGACAGAGAAGGGGTTATAGATCTAGGACGATCAAAGGGTTACCTGTGTGCCTATCCAGTGCTTTTGTGTACTGTGTTCGGTGCTTTTACTAGGGGAAGAGATGGATTTTATTCCCTGCTTTGCAGGAACACAAAGTCCATCCCTTCCCGCCTTCCAGACGGGGATCTGCCTTGTTTTGTGTGTTTTACCGACAATCAGTGGGTGCCGGCAGACATCCAGTGCCCGGCACTCGCAGATTGGCTTCGGCTATGAATAATCACAGCAGAAGTGGCCCGCCGGTGGCGCCCCCTAGGCAGAAGTGCAAAATCACGTGTGTGTATATGTACAGCACATTGGGTGTCCTTTCTCGGCAGCCGTGCAGTGGGCGTGGTTAACCCGCTGTGCATGCTGGGAGAGGGTACATAAGGGGCAGACACCATTAATTGGGATCCTGTGTGCGCACCTCGTGGCCCGCATGGCACGGGGTGCGTGCGTGTTTTCCAGCCCCGGGCACCTTTCTCCCGAGGCTGCATCGCTGCCTGGTAAGCCCAGCTCTGCTGGCTGGGGCCTATGGGCCTATGCCTTTTGGAAAGGATTCCAAGCTGCCCACCTGCAGGAAGATCACTCTTAGGAAAGGAGTCCAGGGGAGGATCTGCCCCAGAGGAGACTGGCGACGGTACTGCTGTCTCGGGAGGAGGCCTGGAGACTCACCTAAGGAGGGATCCATTACTACAAGCCCTGCAATACGCCTATCTGGCATAAGGGTTCTCTCTTTCTTTTTCGTACATCACGGGACACAGAGCGACTTAGTCATTACTAATGGGTTATATAGTTTACCTTCAGGTGCTGGCACTGGCAACTTCCAAACCGGAAGTACCCTCCCCTATATAAGCCCCTCCCATCCGGGAGCACCTCAGTTTTTTGCCAGTGTCTAAGGTGTTGGCCAAAGAGTAACATGTGTTTTCCTGGGCTTGCGTACAGGTTCTTTTACGGGCCTTAGTAAGCTGTTCCGGATCCCACCAAAAAAGCTTCATAGCTAAACGGTCGGTACCCGGGCCTTGCAACAGAAGAGCAAGGTTTTGCCTGTAATGCCTCTCTTAGGAGGGCTGGACCCTGGGATCCAGAGCTCTGGTCATACCCACGACCAAGATGTTTTCTGTGCAGGGTGCTATACAGGTCCAGGGGAGTGGAATCCTTGGGAACCCGGTCCCTGAAGGTTTAATTACAATGCCTGCCGTGATAGGTGAAGTTTGGGCTTCTGTGGACCAAACAAAGTCCTGCGGCGGGGAACAGGTAAGTGGGGGCCCCCAGGAACTTGGTTCTATTGGGGGACCCCCAAGCCTAATTTGTCTTTCTGTCTGTTACCTAATGGTATTCCCGCTAATATCTGTGTATGCCTGTAACTACTGGAAAATGTAAAATTTTAATAGTAGTCAAAAAAAAAAAGAGGACCGCGGTACCTGTGTTAAACCACTAGAGGCCGCTGTGGTCCATTTTTTTCTTGTCATGTGGATCTTTGGTTTTCTCAAGTCAAAAGATCCAGGCAGTTGGTAAGTTCTCTGTGGGAATCCACTTCCTCTGCCCTGTTGCTGCGCTCATCCACCGCACAGGCCCTCCGGCAAAAAGGGCCCTGGCTCCTAGTCCCTGCTTGGTTTCGAAAAGGGCGCCAATGGCGCACGGGCGCGTGCACGCGCCTCCTATGAAAAAAAGGGGCGGGGCGGGTGGATGACGCTCGATGCGCGCCGCGGCGCTTCTGCGCATGTGCAGGCTTCCCAGCATGTGTAAAAGACACAGTACAAGTGTCAGCTGGATGCAAGCAGAGCTAGCAACAAAACGGTGGCACACAGAGGCGGTTGATGCAGGCATCCCCATAGAAAGACACTTTAGTGGACACCAGCTGGTATATAGCAGCAACTGTGTTAGACTATTACCAGCAAAATTGGTGTATGACGACGGGAATACCTCAGCTTTGTGCTTATAGGATATGTCGTCCAGACGCTCTGGAAATAAATCTTCCAAGAAGCGAAAGGGGTCTCCATCGGGCTCTGAGGATTTTGGGCATGCTGAGCAGCGATTGGAGTCTGCCAAGCAATGAAAGATCAGTTGAAACAAGTCTTAAGGGACTTACCAGATCAGCAGGCTCTTGCCCTAGCTGACCTACCTAGAGCCTTATGTTGCAGTGGACGCCAAAAAGGATACAATCCAACAGGCCTCCCGCTTTACGCTGTCTGTAGACATGCGTAGGCTTCTATGGCTCAAAAACTGGTCTGCTGAAGCTCCCTGTAAGAAATTGCTGATTAGCTTCCCATTTCATGGAGAACGCTTATTTGGAGAAGATCTGGACAAATATATCCAGAAAACTTCTGCCGGTAAAAGTTCACTCTTGCCGGTTAAGAACAAGGGTAGAAGTCCTTCTTTTAAGAGGCCTACTTCTCCAGTCCCTGGCACATCGGCTGTGAAACAGTTCCGACGGCCTCCGCGGTCAAATCCAGGGGGCAGAAATCAGGGACAATCACAGGGTAACAAGAAACCCTGGGTCAAGAGAGGTACAAAACCTCCCCCCAAGTCATGAAGGGTTGCCCCCACTCAATCGGGTGAGGGGAAGACTTCAGTTGTTCACAGAGACCATGGCGGGACACCATCAGAGACAGATGGGTGATCTCCGCAGTAAGTCTGGGATACAGGCTGGAGTTAAAAGACATTCCTCCTGCCCATTTTATGAGGTCAAACGTGCCAAGCGATCCCCAGAAGAGAGGATCCCTCCTTCTGGCACTAGAACAACTATTGCTCCAAGGGTAATCATGAGGTTCCCTTGGAAGAAAGCGGGTTCGGGTTTTACTCGAACCTTGTCACAGTCCCCAAACCAAATGGGGACGTGAGGCCCATATTAAATATAAAAGGGCTAAACAAGTTCCTACATATCAGGACTTTTTCGGATGGAGTCGATCCGATCGGTGGCCACCGCCCTACAAGGGCAGGAATGGTTAGCCTCGATCGACATAAGGGATGCTTATTTGCATATTCCCATCTGTCCGGCCCACCAGAAATTTCTACGCTTTGCAGTAGAAGGGCGCCATTTTCAGTTCAGAGCCTTACCTTTCGGTCTGGCCACAGCACCACGAGTGTTCACAAAAATTCTGGCCCTACGATTGGCCAAACTAGGAACACGAGGTGTAAGGATAATGGCATATCTAGACGACTTGTTGCTGATAGACCACTCAGTGGAAAAAACCAGAAGTGGTCGTTCACAAGACAATCAAGTATCTGGAATCTCACGGTTGCATTATCAACCGAGAGAAGTCAGCCCCAAAAACCAGTCAAAAGTCTGGAATACTTGGGGGCTAAGACTGGATTCAAATCAGAGAAAGATTTTCTTACCTCCAGAGAAGGTGTCGTCTTTGAAAGATTTGACCCACTTAGTGGGTACAAAAAAGAAAACCATCCATACGCCTGTGCATGAGGCTGCTGGGAAAAATGGTGGCTTCATTCGAAGCAGTACCCTATGGTCAATTCCATTCAAGGAACTTGCAGAGGGCCATACTGTCAGCCTGGAACAAAAAAGTTCAGGCTTTAGACTTACCAATGTCCCTGTCCCCTTCCGTTCGCAAGAGCCTCCATTGGTGGTTGGTGCCCCAGAATCTGGAAAAAGGGAAACCCTTCAGTCCGGTTTCTTGGAAGGTGGTCACTACAGATGCCAGCCTCATAGGCTGGGGGGCAGTACTGGAGCAATGGTCTCTCCAGGGCAAGTGGTCAGAAGCAGAGAAGGCCCTGCCCATCAATCTCTTAGAGATACGAGCAGCCCGGTATGCCCTAGTAGCATGGACATCCAAACTCCAAGGGTCCCCTGTCAGAATTCAATCAGACAATGCCACAGCAGTGGCATATATCAATCACCAGGGTGGCACCAGGAGTCGTGCAGCCCAGAGGGAAGCGAATTGCATCCTGGAATGGGCAGAAAGATATGTCCCAGCCATATCCGCGGTTTTCATCCCAGGAGTGGAAAATTGGAGAGCGGACTTTTTAAGTCGCCAGCAATTATGCCCGGGGGAATGGTCTCTTCACCCCGAGGTTTTCCAGGCAATATGCCAGCGGTGGGGAACACCGGATGTAGATCTGCTAGCATCCAGATTCAACGCAAAGGTGGACAGATTTGTGTCTCGCACAAGGGATCCCCTAGCTTGCGGTTCGGATGCCCGAGTGTTCCCTTGGGATCAGTTCAAGCTGATATATGCATTCCCACCGCGATTAATCCGCAGAATCAGGGTAGAAAAGAAACCAGTGATTCTGGTGGCTCCAGCGTGGCCCCGAAGGGTATGGTACGCGGAGATTGTAAAAATGTCAGTGGGAAGTCTTGGGACCCTCCCACATTGTCCGGACCTGCTTTCGCAAGGACCGATATACTACCCTTCCTTACCAGCCCTAGGTTTGACGGCCTGGCTATTGAAGCCCACATTCTAAAAAAGAGAGGGCTCTCTAATCCTGTGGTATCTACCATGATCAATGCCAGGAAGCCGGTATCCAGGCAGATCTATTATAGGATCTAGAAGGCGTACATCACGTGGTGTGAGGCCAAGAAATGGCATCCACGTAAGTACGTAATAGGTAGGATTCTGGACTTCCTACAGTGGGCTGTGGATAGGAAGCTTGCCTTGAGTACTATCAAGGGTCAGATTTCGGCCTTGTCAATATTTTTTTCAAAGGCCCTTGGCTTTGCATTCATTAGTCAAAGCTTTCATACAAGGAGTGATGCGTATTAGCCCTCCGGTTAGTATTCCCATATGTCCATGGGACTTAAACCTGGTTCTGTCGGTTCTACAGAAACAACCATTTGAACCATTGCGGCACATTTCCTTGGTTCTTCTCACCAGGAAATTGATTTTCTTAGTAGCCATTTGTTCGGCTAAAAGAGTATCGGAATTAGCCGCCTTGTCCTGTAAGGAGCCATATCTGGTTGTCCATAAGGACAGAGTAGTGTTACGTCCTCATCCAGCCTTTCTTCCTAAGGTGGTATCGAGGTTCCATTTGAACCAAGATGTGGTTCTTTCTTCCTTCCTTTTTCCCCAAACCTAGCTCGGTAGAGGAAAAGTTATTGCATTCTTTGGATGTAGTAAGAGCAGTTAAAGCTTATCTAAAAGCCACTGCTCAGATTCGCAGAACGGATACTTTGTGTATTCTGCCGGAAGGCCCCAGAAAGGGTTAGGCAGCATCAAAAATCTACTTTAGCCAAGTGGATTTGACAGGTCATAATACAAGCCTATGGCTTGAGAAAGAGACCGCCTCCATTCAGAGTTAGGGCGCACTCCACAAGAGCAGTTGGAACTTCATGGGCAGTGCATCACCAGGCCTCCCTGGCTCAAGTCTGTAAGGCCGCAACATGGTCTTCAGTACACACGTTTACTAGATTCTACCAGGTAGACGTTAGAAGTCAGGAGGATGTCGCCTTTGGGCGCAGTGTGTTGCAGGCCGCAAAAGAGCCTCATGCCTGATGGCGCCCAGCTTATGTATAGTGTATCCCTCCCCTCATTTGGCATTGCTTTGGGACGTCCCATTAGTAATGACTAAGTCGCTCTGTGTCCCGTGATGTACGAAAAAGAAAAAGGGATTTTTATAACAGCTTACCTGTAAAATCCTTTTCTTGGAGTACATCACGGGACACAGAGCTCCCACACCTCTTTTTGGGACACTTATTGCTTTGCTACAAAACTGAGGTGCTCCCGGATGGGAGGGGCTTATATAGGGGAGGGTACTTCCGGTTTGGAAGTTGCCAGTGCCAGCACCTGAAGGTAAACTATATAACCCATTAGTAATGACTAAGTCGCTCTGTGTCCCGTGATGTACTCCAAGAAAAGGATTTTACAGGTAAGCTGTTATAAAAATCCCTTTTTCTCTTATCATCCATGGACTGACACGGTGTGTCTTTACACTTTACACGTGGGTTATGTCCCTGCTTGCAGGAGAAGACCTAGGCAGAATGTGAGATGTTATACATACATTCTAAAAGCCAGAGCTGAACAGCCCCACCCAGGGGGCGGTCCCTCCGGGCATAACCCTCCCACTACAGTCAGCAGACTTCAGTTTTTTTCTGCCTAGCAGAAGGAGAAGACGTGGCTCCCTCAGGAGCCAGTCTCCTGACCTATTTTATTCCTTTTTGGAATTCTTTTTTATTTTATATTTGAGAATCTTCTATCAACTGTCGGCTGGGCAACAGGTTGGGTACAAGATATCCTCGTAGTCTTCCCTGTCCGACCATCGAGCGTGCTGATCCTCGCCTTGTGTGCGTGAGACTCAGTTCACGACAGGCCCCATGACTCCAGGGGTGGCCGGGTTTGCTTTCATGCTCCCACGGTCCTCTCAAGACTGAACAGCTCCTGACTGACTGTATCTTTCGCGGTGGACCGGGCCGACAGCTACTCAGTACTGCACTGTGATAGTCCTGTCAGAAACACCAGTGTGTCCCTCAGGGGACGGGTAAGTAGTCTCTCCTGCCTGCAGGTGAGTACAAAGGGCTGTGTGTTTCTCTGTGGGGGATTTTCCCTGTCTCCCCCTGTATTTTATTGTCGCTCTCTGTCACCATTACTGGCGCTGACTGTGTGGGGTGCTTGGGGGTCACACTGTTCTTGGGGGGCTCATGCTGGTCTGCAATGTATGCCTTGGGGCTTTTTTGTGTGGTTTTTTTTTTTGGGGCTTGAGCGCCGAGTGGCGCTGTGCGTGTGTGCTGTTTCATTTTAACTGCGTCATGGCGGCCATCTTGCCGCGGATCGCCTCAGTGAAAGTGCGACGGCCATTTTCTTGTAGCCCCGCGCGCTTTTCAGCACTAGTTTGGCCTCTAGCGCTGCTATAGCAGCGCGAATCTCCTCACAGTCTCCTCACAGCTTACCAGCGCTGACACAGCGCGGTACAGACAGCGGAACTAAGCGGTCCCTGGTCCGGTTTGGTGAGTCCCCTGGGCGCCCCCTCCTCAGTCAGCACAGCCTGTGGGTGGACTTTTTATCTGAGAGAGTCTCAGAGAGGGGACAATATGGAGTCTGTGTCACCAGCTTCCCCCTAAAAAATGTCAGTGGCAACAGGCAGTGCTTCAGCACTGCGGTCCCTATGGACCTGTTGTGGCAGCCCTGGAATCAATTTCTGACCTGGATGGGAGCTGTGTGCAAGCGCAAGGTGCAAAAATGCGACCTCTCCCCACTTTATCTACTCGAGGGCAGTGCGCTGATTCAGATATGGGCCTAGCCACTATCGCTCAGGACCCTAGTTCTGAATGTATGGATGGTTTTGAACAGGACATTCCTTATGAGGGAAAACTCCAGTTCTGAGTCAGTAAATGACAGGGCGCTTGTTAGTGTGCTCATGACTGTGGTGAGGGACACTCCAAGCTCAAATGCTGCGGATGCAGAACCTCAGGCGGATAACTGTCTCCTTTGGTTCTTTTAAGGCCAGGCCTTCTAAAGGGGTTTTTTCCATTGTACTTTCTTTGACCAGTTCATTGATAAGGTCTGGGAAAAGCCGCAGAAGAATTTTTTTATGGTCCGCGGCGTTTGTCTATCAGGTACCCCTTGAAGATGCCCTACTTAAAAAGTGGGCTTCTCCCCAGTGGTTGACCCTCCAGTCGCCCGGTTGAACAAGGCCATCACTCTCCCGATGGAGGGGACTCCTGCATTTGAGGACCCCACTGACAGGAGGTCAGAAGTGGTGAGCAGAACCATGTTTGCCTTGTTGGGATCCCGCCCTACGACCTGTGGTAGCGGCGACCCTTGTGTCTAAAACACTTACAGGTTGGGCAAAAATGTTGCACCTAGCTGTACAGGAGCATATTCTTCCTCCAGACACAGCTGCTCTGGCCCACCAACTGGTTCAGGGCCTGGTTTCTGTGTGCGACGCCACGCTGAACGTGGCCCCTTTAATATCCAGGGCCTCTGTCTCGGCGGTGGTATTGCGTCGTCTTATCTGGTTGAAATGCTGGTCTGCTGACCTAGCCTTAGGAAGCTCCTGACGGATCTACTATTTTAAAGGCGGTAGACCTTTCGGTGCTGCTCTGGATGACATCGTCATGGAGGTCACGGGAGGTAAACGCACTCTTCTTCCTTAGACTAGCAAGGGTGAGGAGGCCCGCCGCAAACAGGGGCCTTCCTTTCCAGCAAAACGGGGGTTTTTTCGTCAGTCAGAGTCCACAGGTAGGGCTCTCTCAGACTGATGGCAGTGCGGCTGGTGGGCACAAGTGCCCCTGGGTGCGTAAGCCAAACAAGCGGCTCCCAAGCCCGCCTCCCGCGTGAAGTCTTTGCCTCCGCCCGACTCTGGGGGGGGGGGGGGGGACGACTTCGCAGGTTCACGGATCGGTGGACCTCCCGAATCTCCGACTGGTGGGTGTGCGAGGTGGTCACCTCAGGTTATAGGATAGTATTCCGATCCTGGCCCCCACACAGATTCTTTCCCTTGAATCTTTCTTTCCTTCCTACCTGTCGGGCAGCCCCTCTTGGGGGCTGTACAGGATTTGATCAGGTCCGGAGTGATTGTGCCGGTTCCGTCACAGGAGAGTTTTCAGGGATTCTGCTCGAATCTGTTTGTCGTCCCAGAAAATAGGAACGTGGTTCGACCTATCCTGGACCTCAAGGGCCCTGAATGCCTTCGAGAAGGTGCAGAAATTCCGCATGGGATCCTTTCGCACGGTGATCGCCTGACACTCCACCAAAGGGATTTTCTTCTGGCGTCCTTGGACTTCAAGGACGCCTACTTGCATGTTCCGAGTTTCTGCGCCTTGCGATCAGCGAAGTCCACTCTCGATTGTGGCTCTTCCTTTCGGCCTTGCCTCGGAACCAAGGGTGTTCACCAAGGTGCTTGCTCCGGTTCTAGCCTTCTGTTACAGCGAGGTATTGCTGTCGTGGGCTATCTGGACGGTCTTCTGCTATGAGCAGAAAGTGGCTCAGACTTAGAAGAAAGGTGACTATCGTCAATTAGACCCTCAGGGACCTCGGGTGGTTCCTGAACATTCAGGAGTCAGTCCCTGGTCCCGACTCAGTGTCTGGAGTCTCTAGTTCTGGTTCTGGACTCCTTGGAGGCAAAGGTATCCTACCTCTGGAGAAGTTGCTGACACTTCAGTCTGCGGTGCGGGTGCTGACATCCCGAACATGGTTGTCAATCCGTTGTTTGCGTGAGAGTCCCGGGACTCCTGGTGGCCTCCTTCGCGGCTGTTCCGTATGCCCAATCACACACCCAGGCATTGCAGAAGGAGATCTTGTCCACCTGGGACAAATCCCCGTTGTCCTTGGATCTTCGGATCCAGGTGATTCACCTGGTCAGGGCGTCCCTGACAGGGTGGTTGGGACCCTCGGCTCTTCGGTCCGGAAAGTCGTTCCCCTCCCATCCAATGGACGGTACTCACGACGGACGCCAGCCTGACGGGCTGGGGTGGAGTCTGGGGGAGTCCTGTCGGCTCAAGACCTTGGACTCCGGACGAGCCCGTTTACCAATCACTGTTCTGGAAATGCGGGCCATCAGACTGTGTCTCTCCTCAGGTCGGAGAGAGTACGGGGTCGCTCCATCAGGAGCCAGTCGGACAACGCCACGGCGGTGGCGTATGTAAACCATCACGGGGGGACTCGGAGCTCAGCTGCGGCTTCCGAGGTAATCCGTATCCTGAAGTGGGCCGGAAGAAACGTGCCGGCTCTGTAGGGGCGGACTATCTGAGTCGCCAATCGCCAGACCGTCGGACCAGGAAGAGTGGTCCTTGCATATTTCAACTCCTTTGCCGACGGGGGGGGCACGTCGGATGTGGACCTGATGGCCTCTCGACTCAGTCGCAAGGGTCGAGGTTGTGGCCAGATCCAGGGATCCTTGGGCGATGACTCGGATGCGTTGGTGGCCCCATAGGGTCCTTATCGCCTGATATAAACTCCGGTGATCCTAATTGTTCCGGATTGGCCTCAGCGTCACTGGTACGCTGATCTGGTACGTCTTGTTGCGGACGTTCCCTGGCGGTTGCCGATGAGGGAGGACCTTCAGTCTCAAGGTCCTATGTTTCATCCGGCTTACAGTCTCTGGCTTTAACGGCAGAGCTGTTAAAAGCCAGGTATTGAGGGACCGAGGTCTCTCGGACTCTGTCATTTTGACCATGTTAAGGACACGGAAGTCTTCCTCCAGGCAGATCTATCACCGTGCCTGGAAAGCTTATATCGCCATATGCAAAGCGCTGGACTGGCGTCCTCGGACGTATTCCGTCCCCAGAATCCTGCATCCTCTACAGTGTGGAGTGACCCAAAAGCTTGCTTTGAGTACCATCAAGGATCAGATTTCGGCCTTGCCGTCTTCTTTCAGCGACCTCTAGCGGGTCATTTCTTGGTTAGCACCTTGTGTTGGGGGTTCGCCATGTGATCCCTCCTGTCAAGCCTTCTCTCCCACCGTGGGATCTGAATTTGGTGCTCTAGGTCCTCCAGGAACCTCCTTTTTGGGAATATCCGGGATATTCCTCTCTTGTCTTGTCTCAGAAGGTGGCCTTTTAGTGGCAATCACTTCTGTTTGACGAGTGTCTGAGTTGGCGGCTTTGTCCTGCAAGTCGCCATATTTAGTCATCCATAAGGATAAGGCGGTGTTGCATCCGCGACCTTCCTTTTTGCCAAAGGTGGTGTCTACCTTTCACCTACATGAGGACATTGTCCTCCCCGTCCTTGTGTCCTCACCCATCGCATCCCAGAGAGTTTGCGCTGCACATATTGGATGTGGTACGAGCCTTACGGGTGTACCTGTCTGCTACTGCTTCTATTCGGAAGTCCGACTCACTGTTTGTGACTGCCCCTGGTCCATAACAGGGCCAAGCGGTTTCGTCTGCCATCATTTTTAGGGGAATCAGACAAACCGTCATTCAAGCCTATGCTCTCAAAGGGCGGGGCGCCTCCCTTTCCGGTTACGGCACATTCCACCAGGGCAATTGGTGCTTCCTGGGTTTTCCGACATCAAGCGTCGGTTGCACAAGTGTGCAAGGCGGCGACCTGGTCGTCTGTTCATACCTTTTAAGTTTTTTATAAGGTTGATGTGGCTGCATCTTCGGATGCTTCCTTCGGCCGCAGGGTGCTGCAGGCCGCTGTTTAAAGTTGCGACTCCTCCGTTGAGGAGCTTTGCCTTCTTGGAGTGAACGTTTTTGGTTTTTCCATTTATACTGCTCCCATCCCTCTTGACACTGCTTTGGGACATCCCACGTGTAAAGTGTAAAGAGACACACCGTGTCAGTCCATGGATGATAAGAGAAAATAGGATTTTTTGTACTCACCGTAAAATCCTTTTCTCTGACATCCATGGACTGACACGGCACCCACCCTTCCTTTTTAAGTTTGTACTGCTTTGTTACGAACTGAAGTCTGCTGACTGTAGTGGGAGGGTTATGCCCGGAGGGACCGCCCCCTGGGTGGGGCTGTTCAGCTCTGGCTTTTAGAATGTATGTATAACATCTCACATTCTGCCTAGGTCTTCTCCTGCAAGCAGGGACATAACCCACGTGTAAAGTGTAAAGACACACCGTGTCAGTCCATGGATGTCAGAGAAAAGGATTTTACGGTGAGTACAAAAAATCCTATTATTGCTTGGCTGGGAGGATCGGGACTTTGATAATCCTGTGGCAGAGTATTCCTGATCGCATCCCTAAATTCTCAGATAAAGTTGATCCGTGCTTCATCCCGGCTGCTAGGACCAGTGAACGGGACTATCCGGGTGAGCAATACCCACTCAGGCTTGAGTGGCGACATTGTGCCTTTAGTGTTGCGTGCCTGAACCTTCCCCTATACTTCTCTTGTTTCCTACTTTCTCTTCAAGTTCCCACAGCAGCAAAAGGAAAATAAAGCCTTCCTGTTTAGGTTTTACATTTGTGTGGACATTGACTTTTTCTGGAGACTTTCTATACCCTGACAATGGAAGCCTTGGAGGTAGTTTGCATGACCCCAAAACAAAACAAGCCGGTCCCTTAAATGGGGGGTAAGCGCCGCATATATATATATATATATATATATATCTCTGATTCTGCCCAGGAGAGCCGCCCTGTAGCAGAACATTCTTATGTTACACTGGGTGCGTAAAAAATTTGGCAGTTGGGTATTTGGTGTACTGGCCTTGAATATTTCTATTTCCACCCTAGACATTGGCCTCCTTAGAGATCATGTTAACTAAATTCTGTACAAGTTGGTTGACACCTCTGTCTTGCAAATTACAGGTGGGGGACGCTGTGTTGAAGAGGACTCAGGTGGTGATACAGAGGACGAGCTGAGGAAGTAAGTAGAGCGTCCTCTGCTGGACAGTATTGGCACTATAGGAAAGATTTTGGGGTTTACGTCTTTAAATGTTTGTTATGACATCTAATAGGATGACGTTACCACCTGCACTACAAAAGTCAGGGAAAAGGGGAGTAAAATATATAACTATTTTTACCCTCACAGGTACTTTTTTGTAGCCCTTTATGGAGGAGAAGGGGGTGGGGGCACCTTGAATAAGTGGACTTTGCCACTAAGGTACAAGGTCTGTTTTAAAGTAAAGATACATATATAGCTGTACACCTGGGTTCACACGATAGCTCGCATGTGAATCGCACAGGAATCGCACTACTTGAGCAATTCGAATGCGATTTGAGCCCATTCTTTAGTACCACGTTCATTTTGTACCATGCGATCCAGTGCAGGCAAATGCATGCAGCAGATCGCAAAACACAGTAAAATTGCAGTGCGGGAAACGCACAGTGATCGCTGTGTTTCCCGCACCGCATATGTTTGTGAACTGGGGCTTAAAGTGATTGTAAAGGCTTGTTTAAAAATAAAAATAACAAACTTGTTATACTTACCTCCTATGTGCAGTTGGATTTGCACAAAGCAACCTGGATCCCTCCTCTTCTCGGGTCCCTCTTCATCTCTCCTGGCTCCTCCCTCTGGTTAGTGCCCCCTCAGCCAGCAGCTTGCTACAGGGGGCACCTGAGCTGAGTCAGAGCTCTGTGTATACATTCAGACACAGAGCCCCGACCCCTTCTCTTCCCTGATTGGCTGACTGATTTTGATTGACAGGCATGGGAGCCAATGGCACACTGTTGTCTCTCAGCCAATCGGGAGAAATGTCCGGGACCACTAAGACACTCGTGGACATCGCTGGAGAGAGATGTGCTGGGAAGGCTGCTACACACAGAAGGTTTTTTAACTTAATGCATAGAATACATTAAGATAAAAAACCTTCTGCCTTTACAACTCCTTTAACTATAAATAATAACAATACGCTTAGTTTAAACGAATTAAAGGGGTTGTAAACCTACGTGTTGCATCCTATGCATTAAGGTGAAAAAACACCTTGCAGTGTCCAGGCCCCCCCCCCCCCCCCCCCCCCCCCCCCCCCCCCCCGTTTTTACTTACCTGAGCCCTTAATTTCCGTGAGCGCAATCCCACGTCGCTCTCCTCCACAGTTTCTTGGCTCTTCATTGGATAGATTGATAGCAGCACAGCCATTGGCTCCTGCTGCTGTCAATCAAATCCAATGATGGGGGGCGGGGCCGAGTCATACACTCTGCATCATGGACGCCGAGTGTATGACACAGAAGCGCGCCCGCAAGGTAACCGCCTCGGAAGAGAGTTTCCCAGAGGGGGTTATCTAATGCGGGGAGGAGCCGCCGAGGGACCCCCAGAACAGGAGGATCGAGGCCACTCTGCACAAAACGAACTGCACAGTGGAGGTAAGTATGACATGTTTGTTATTTTAAAAACGAAAAAATTGAACCTATAGTATCACTTTAAGGATATAAATACAAAGGACAGCAGTGCTCTATAATTATCAAAGAGAAGAAAAGGAGCCACTCACCAACCCAGTGCATTAGTATGTAGATAAAGGTGGCCTCAGCCAGCACCGCTCCAGCCAACACCTAAAGTCTTTAACCACTTGAATCCCAGAGCCATTTTCTCATGCAAAAACTGACTATTTGTCCGTTTTACATCCATTTTTCGTCCGATCCTCTTTTTTAATGGAAGAAATATAGAACTTTGATCTGTTCCAAAAAAACAGATGTTGGTGGAAGCTGATGTAAATTGATGATCATATGCCTTTTTCCATAGAGATGCACTGATGTCCGTTTTTCATCAGTCAATAGATGTATAAAAAGCGGACAGACAGTCCACATGTGGATAAGGGGCCTATGGGTTCTTTCAGATGGGGGCGCTCGGTTTCATTCAGCAGGGAATTTGTGAGCAGACCCCCCTGCTGAATCAGAGCAAAACAGCACTAATGTCAGTTTTGTGACAGTTATGCCCAATCAGTTTTCTTGTCCACATTTGGACAGTGAACTATGGCCAACTTGTGATAATTCTATAGGCAGCCAAATGTAAAAGACCTCCAATCCATCACGCTTGGGTCTGGAAAAAGATGAAATGGGCACAAGTTTGTTTACATCTGTCTGCCCATAGACTTGCATGGAACTTCCAATCGGGTCTGTTGGAAAAACTGACAGGCGGAGCTAATCATAAGGCCTGTGTGAAAGGGGCCATAGTATCCTGGAGATGATGGTGGGGGTTTTTTTTTTTTTTTTTTTTCACCCACCTGTGATGTCGGATTACATTCAGGATGGAGGAGGAGAAGGTGAAGAGAGAAAAGAAGAGCCCAGCTCCAGAAAAGGACGATCCATATGCTGGGTCTACAGATGAGAACACGGATGTGGAGGAGGAGCCAGAAGTGGACCTGCCCATTCCGGATCTTCCAGGTTGGTGCAACATGTACAGTAGGGACACGTAACTGACTATTCTACATATTCATTTGTTTCACAGTGGAGAAAAAAAATCCTAAAACACAGACATGTTTGCTATTGGCTTAAAGACTAACTTCAGTTCTGTTCAAATTGATTTACTAAATATTTAATAAATAGAATTGCAGCATGGCTCATTTTGTAATTCAACCACTTCCGGACCACCGCCCGACTATATACGTCGGCATTATAAAGAAAAGGGATCTGGTATCACCAGTGACCCACCTCCATCCCTGTAATATGCGACAAAAAAGAGAGATTCGCCCTTGGGACTTTAAATGAGGTGGACACCATTGGGCTAATAAACATTGTAGCAGTAAATGCAGTATAAAGTAGATACGTTTATTCAGATAAGAGTAATGCAATACATGCATAGATATCATCAACAGTGGCCAATTATAAAACGACATACATATGAATAGACAATTGGTACATGTATAGTAAAAGACGTGATACATAGGCATCTAATGTACCCGACATGACATGTTTCGCGAGACCCAGCTCGCTCTTCAGGGGTGGATGCGTGTACAACTGTACCACTAAATAGGGCCAAAACAGCAGGTGTGCGGTTCCCAGAGGCAGCAGCAGGTGTCTCACCCGGGAGCTGAGGAGGCGGAGCCAAAAATAGAGGACAGACACGGTGTGGATGTGAGGAAGTGTCCCCAGAGGTCTCATTATGTCCATGTGTAGTAAAAGCTGTAGGTGTAAATGGGTTTATCAGAAAGTATGCAATGGTAAATTGGGTAATAATGGTATGTATATATCTCTGCATCTAAGTAAAAAAAGCCTAAGGCTGGGTTCACACTGGTCCGACAAACGCTCCGACATTGGGAGCTCATGTCGCATGACGTGTGAAAATCAATGTTTCCCTATGGGAGCCGTCTTAACTGGTCCGACACAAGTCGGTCCAACTTTGAAAATGCTCCCTGTACTACTTTGGTCCGACTTTGATCCGACTTCATCCCATTGAATATCATTGAAGTCGGATCAAAGTAGGGATCCTTGTCCTAACCATCCAACATTTGACATCCGACATGGTGATTACAGCAGCAGTAAAAGGAATTTATCTCACCCTGGAATTGTTTTGATTGGTCAAAGGACAAGTCAGACTATCACAAAGTCGGATCAAAGTAGTATCCTGTTCATGAAAGTCGGATGGATGTCGGACCAATGTAGGACCAATGTAGGACAGATGTCGCAGAGCAAAGTAGGATGAAAGTCGTATGAATGTCGTGTAGTATCAGTGTGAACCCAGCCTAAGCCAGAATGGTAAGGACATGGAGGACTAAGGGAGGAATGGAAAAGGCAGAGAGAGATGCCAGTGATAGGGGTCAAGAAAATAGGTAAGAGGAAAAAGAGAAAGAGTGAAAGAAAATGAAACAAAATACCGTATTTATCGGCGTATAACACGCGCCGGCGTATAACACGCACCCCAAGTTTAGGAGGGAATTTTAAGAAAAAAATAAAACTTACATTTAAATGCAGCATGCAGCCTTGCCCAGTGTCCATCTGCAGCCTTGCCCAGTGTCCATCTGCAGCCTTGCCCAGTGTCCATCTGCAGCCTTGCCCAGTGTCCATCTGTAGCCTTGCCAGTGTCCATCTGTCCATCTGCAGCCTTGCCCAGTGTCCATCTGCAGCCTTGCCCAGTGTCCATCTGTCCATCTGCAGCCTTGCCCAGTGCCTTTGCAATCTTGTCCGTCTCGCCGTTTTTTTAAATTTGGCGCCGATTTCTGTGGAGAGGAGCGAGCGGGGCCGAGTGTACTTTGGCTAGACTCGGCTCCTCTCGCAGTCCCGCCCATCTCCACTGACTGCGCCGCTGACAGAGAAAGCCGAGTGTACTTCGGCTAGACTCGGCTCTGCTCACAGTCAGGGGCAGGACTGCGAGAGGAGCCGAGACTAGCCGAAGTACACTCGGCTTTCTCTATGTCAGCGGCGCAGTCAGAGATGGGCGGGACTGCGAGAAGAGCCGAGTAAAGCCGAGTGTGCTTCGGCTTCGGCTCCGCTCGCTCCTCTCGCTCGTTTCAGCAGGGGAATTCGACGGAGTATCGGCGTATAACACGCACCCACGATTTTCCCCTGATTTTAAGGGGAAAAAAGTGTGTGTTATACGCCGATAAATACGGTAGTATGTGTTTGTTTAGGTCTGTGAAAATGAAAAGGCAAAGAAATGCAAGAAAATCAAACAAGTGAATACTAGGAATTAGTCAAGTGCAGATGATGAGGTGTACCTGGAGTTAATGAGAGTATACGGCTATGGTGAGTCTGAGCAGGTGAATCCCACAGGTGTGTGTGTGTGCTCTGAGATGCAAACACTAAAATCCACACCATGTCAGCCCTCCAATATATACCCCGCGCCAGCCCCGCAAAGCTCCACCCCCCACGCCATGATTGTATGACTATATACGTCGGCACTTTGAAGAGGGATATCTCGGTTATGGCAGCAGCTGCTGCCATAACCTAGGTATCCATCTCTTCAGGCGGCGGTCCTGTTTACGATAATGGTGGTCTCTGTGGCAGATTTGCCGCGAGATCACCGTTAGCGGGAGAGGGGCCCCACTCTCCCGCACCCTCCGCCGCTTACTGGAGCCGTCGGTAGCGGTGGAGGCCATTCGGGACCTGTCTCCTGCTGGGTATGAATATTAGTGAAGGGAAGATGGCCTCCACCCGTCTCCATACCATAGCAGGGCGGAAGCAACGTCAAAACTTAACTTCCGCCCATAGCTCTTAAAGGGCCATTTTTTTTTTTTTTTTCAAATGACAAATTTATTTTATTTTTTATTGCATTTTAGTCCAGATCTCATATTTAAGAGGACCTGTCATGCTTTTTTCTATTACAAGAGATGTTTACATTCCTTGTAATAGGAATAAAAGTGACCCAATTTAAAAAAAAAAAACAGTATTAAAATAAATAAAAAAATAAAAATTTAAAGCGCCCCATCCCGCCGAGCTCGCGCTCAGAAGCGAACGCATACGTGAGCAGCGCCCGCATATGAAAACGGTGTTCAAACCACACATGCGAGGTATCGCCGTGATCGTTCGAGCGAGAGCAATAATTCTAGCTCTAGACCTCCTCTGTAACTCAAAACATGCAACCTGTAGAATTTTTTTAAACGTCACCTAAGGAGATTTTTAAGGGTAAAAGTTTGACGCCATTCCACGAGCGGGCGCAATTTTGAAGCGTGACATGTTGTGTATCAATTTACTTGGCGTAACATTATCTTTCACAATATAAAAAAAAATAATTGTCCGACTTTAATGTTGTCTTATTTTTTTCATTCAAATAAGTGAATTTTTTTCCCAAAAAAGTGCGCTTGTTAGACTGCTGCACAAATACGGTGTGACAAAAAGTATTGCAATGACCGCCATTTTTTTTTTCTCTAGGGTTTTAGAAAAAAAAAAAGTATAATGTTTGGGGGTTCTAAGTAATTTTCTAGCAAAAAAAATTGTTTTTAACTTGTAAACACCGAGTCTGAAAAAGAGTCTCGGTCCTTAAAATGGAAGTAAACCCTCCTAAACAACTTTCACCTACAGGTAAGCCTAGATTAAGGTGTTGTAGGTGTTTGCAATATCTCCTAAACCTACACGGTTTAGGAGATATTTGCTAAAAAAAATGCACCGATGTCTACGGCGCAAGCGCGCCGTAGACATCGGCGCAGGTGCACTGAGAATGCCAGTTTTCTGAATGGATAATGTCGGCTTTGACGGCTCCCGCGCCCATGCGTGGAGTGACGTCATCACCGCTCCGGCAAATCAGAGCGCCGATACCCGGAAGTAACCTTTCGGAAGAGATGTCTGCGGCTGGAGGGGAAGACGAGGATGGCTTTGATCTAAGGTAAGTAATTCATAATGAGCTAGTATGCTAGTCATACTAGCTCATTATGCCTTTGTCTTGCAGATTTTTATATTTAAAAAAAATATTTTTTGGGTTTACAACCACTTAAAGTGGTTAAAGCTAAACTCCTGGCAAAGAGCTAAACACAGTCGAAACACCTATATGAGAGATCTTTACCTGCCAAAGGATTTGTGTTTCTGTCCATCTAGTCCTGAGATTTATATGGCGTCCTCACACAGCACAGCCTGGTAGATGACACTGCTTACAGTAAATGAATGCAGTGGTGTCTGCTCTCTCCACCCCCCAGCCTGCTTACTTAACAGTGAATAAGCAGCAGCAGGCTGATGGGCTCATCTTTCTGCTCCCTCCTCCCATCAGCACTTTCCTTGTCAGCACATTTGCATTCATAACACCTGTATGGGTTCCATTTTTGCCACCCCTCGCTTCTCCCAGTCTGATATCTGCTATACAGGGGACAGCAAAAAGCTGATGCCCAATCAAATTCAGGTTTTTACCATTTTGTATGTGTGTGTTTTATGTCATCTAATCTTTTTGGAAGGTATCCATTGTTGTCTTTTCATTTGGATTATTCTGTACCATTTTTCATTAATAAATTTTGTTAGTTTACGCTGCTTGGTTAATTTTTGCCTACTTTACAGTTTGTGCTATACAACTGTATTTTATTTTGTTCAAATTCTAATTGAATAATAAAAAAAATACATCTGATTGTTTGTTTATTAAAGCGGAACTGAAGTCTCCATACTTACCTACCCAACAGTCGTGCGCCGGCATCTTACATAGTTGGTCTGGTTGAAAAAAGACACAAGTACCTCTAGTTCAGCCAATAAAAGAGAGAGAAAAAATCATACAATCCTATATACACAATCCAGAGGAAGGCAAAAAACACCAGCAAAGCATGATCCAATTTGCCCCAGCAGGGGAAAAAAAATCCTCCTTGATCCCCCAAGAGAGGGGTCCTCTTCATTTGTTGGAGGGGATAACGTCACTCCTGCTCTTGCAGGAGGCTGTCACCAGAGCACTCGGAGAACGCCCCGATGTGGTAGGCTACAGTTTACAGTGCTGGAGAAGATCGCAGGCAGGCAGGGACATTTTATTGCAAAAGATCCATGTCTCTTCTGCAATAAAAAAAGCCTGCCTGCTTGCTGCATTTTTACAGCGGGACTTTCGTTCCACTTTAATAAATACAGAGCTGCATTCATTTCTGTCTTTTTTCCTGGAGTTCAGCTTTACAAGTCCAATTTTATTTATTTTTTTAATTAAAGGAAAAGTTCAGCTTCGGGAACATGTTACACGTTCCACCCCTTTTTAGGGTGGAAAATGTAACATGTTCCCTCTCCTGCAGTGGCTTGGCGATCCCTTTGTGTGACAGAAGTACAAGGAGAAGTTCCCCGTACCGGCTGTGCTGGGCTCCGCCCTTCATTAACAGTGTTCTGTGAATGAATGATCTGCAAGTACCGACATCCTTTGCGGCTGTCAGCTTGTAGTTCTCCATGAACTACCACAGTGCTGTTGAGTACTCTGGTAGTTCATTGATTCTTCCTGTCAGTGTGAAACGATCGATGTATGAGCAGGCAGCTTACACCTACACTCTGCAGGAGACCTGCTTGGCACCAGCAACCTGCTGATTGCTGGTGCGATGCTTTCCAGGCTCCTAAAAAAAAAAAGTACTCATCCTTTTATTCTTATTTTTAATTCCCCATGCTCTGTGTTAAAAAATGCTGAATTTCTGCTTCAATGTTCTGACCCCTCCTTGCTGTAATACTGGAAGGTCACTAATATTATTTTTTTTTGTAATACAGATCTGTTTAGTGGTAAACGTTTTTTCTTATATGGAGAGTTTTCGAAGTCTGAGCGTAGGACGCTCCAGCGGTACATTGTGGCTTTTAACGGGTAAGTAGTGTTCATTTCATAAAGTATTATTAAAGCTACTCATTGCTACCTAGATAGTATTTATGGTTCGGCCAAATACACGTGGCCTTCCTTGTAATCCCATTTGTGCTTTATTGTCTGTACAGAGAACTGGAGGAATACATGAATGACAAGGTCCAGTATGTGATAACGGCTCAGGAATGGGACGACAGCTTTGAAGATGTGAGTCCTTTTACCCAGTGTGTCATCTTGTCATTTAGAATGCTCAAACCTGAATCCACCACTTCACCTTCATGCCAAGCCCCTCTCCCCGCAGTCTCACCACCGCAGCTGACCCCATCACACTGAAGCAGGACCGATCCAAAAGTCCTGCTAGCCGCATCTTTGGAGCGGTGAAGGAGCAGTGTGTTTGCCGCTCCTATACCGCTGCTGCCCATTGAGGCGCATTGCCGGCGGTATTGACCCTTTTTCGTCCGCTAGCGGGGGTTAAAACTGCACCGCTAGCAGATGAATATCGCGGCAAAGACGACGGTATACCGGTGCTAAAAATAGCACTGCTATACCACCAGCGCACCTCCCGCGCCCAGTGTGAAAGGGGCCTTACTCTCACCACTGCTCCTGACCCCCATCCTACCCCTTTGCTCTCACCACCGCTTCCACATGCCCCACTGCATCAACGCCTGCCTCTGCACTAACACATGCCTCAGAGCCCACTCCCACTGTACCAATGTGCATCTCTGGGATCCCCACCATTGCAGTGACACCCATTCATTGAACAAGCAAACATTTGGTATAGTTGAAATAAGTAATTATTTTCCGTGCTATGGTAAAAAGGTATGGCTGCTGCCTACCCCAAAATTCCACAAGGTGGAATTGGTAAGGTTATATAGGGTGAGGGGGGTAAATTGGCCCTTCCCAGAGTCTGGTAGATATTGGTATTGAAAAAGCAAATACAATTAATAAACTAAATCGGTGATTATGTTGAGAAAGTTAAAAAAGAAAACCCTCCGTGCACTGCCACTTAAAGTCATAAACCACGCAAACAATATCAATATTGTATGCAAATCACGTAAATGCTGAATTGCACATGTCATCCTGTAATAAAGTGCTATATGTGCTTGTAATGCAAACAAATGTCCTCCAAATCAGTCCAAAGACCAGCGAAAATATATATGTATATATAATGTTCCAAAAAATCAGTTCAGAAAATATGTAGCGACTTCTGCAAAAAAAATAAAAAATCACAGTTTAAGAGATATATAGTGACTTCCAAAGTGACTTGTGCTTGGACCAACAATATATTAGTGAAGAGTTGAGTGAATTCCACACGTGCTTGCCTCTCTATTCCACACTCGCCAGAAAGATGTACCCCTGCAGGGGTTAAAGCGCATCCACACAGGGGCAACTCTGGCCTCTTAACTGGTGATCCCTCTTTCTCCAATGTGGGTCTGGTCACAGGGTACATTCGCATATAGGTTGGATGGAAAAAATACTACTCGTAGCATAAATCCATAGATTAAGTAGTTTATTAAATCCAAAAATACTTTAATAGTGCTCCAGGATCAATGCAGGTATCGGCAACGATGGATCTGGGACGCCTTGTGTTCCACAGACCGGAAACTCCAAAAACCGTAAGTGACATGATGGCGTACCAAGCTCCGTATTACGCGTTTCGTCATAAGGACGTCGAAGCGACGATCTCTCGTTGCTGATACCTGCATTGATTCTGGAGCACTATTAGAAGTGCATTTTTTAAAATTATTTTTAGATTTAATAAATTACCTAATCTATTTAATTACGCTATGAGTAGTATTTTTTCCATCTAACCTATATGCAAATGTACCCTGTGACCACACCCACCTTGGAGGTAGAGGGATCACCAGTTAAGAGACCAGAGTTGCCCCTGCGTGGATGGTGAGTGTGGAATCGAGAGGGAAGCGTGTGGAATTCACTCAACTCTTCACTAATATATTGTTGGTCCAAGCACAAGTTAGTTTGGAAGTCACTACATATTTTCTGAACTGTGAATTATTATTTTTTCCTATCTATCTCTCTATATATCTCTCTATCTATCTATCTATCTATCTATATATATATATATATATATATATATATATATATATATATATACCGTATTTATCGGCGTATAACACGCACAGGCGTATAACACGCACCCTAACTTTAAGAGGTTGGTTTCAGGAAGAAAACTTTCCACAGCTCCCTGTGTATAACACGCAGGCACAGTTTACCCTCTATTTTCAGGGTAAAAAAGTGAGTGTTATACGCCAATAAATATTGTATATATTTTTTATTATTTTTATTATTAATAATAATATATTTATTTATTTTTTTCTCTGGTTGATGGACATTTGTTAGCACTACAAGCACATATAGCACTTTATTACAGGATGACATATTTGCATGATATTGATATTGTTCACGTGGTTGACTTTAAAAGGCAGTGCACGTCACTAGATGGTTTTCTTTTTTAACTTTCTCAACATAATCACTGATTTCGTTTATTAATTTTCTTCTCTTTTTTTAACTTTTTCAACACCAATATCTACCAAACTCTGGGCAGCGCCAATTTACCCCCCTCCCCCTATATAAACATTTGCTATAGGGTTCCACGAATACTGATACAAAGCATTTGTATGAGTACTTGTACTCGTGCAAATGCTCCGATACCTAAAATCGATACCTTTTTGGGGTGCGATTTGAGCCCATACAAAATGTATGGGCTCAAATCGCACTACAAAGAATCGCATGTGATTAGAACAGGAATCTGGTGCGATTTCTGTCTGAATCACATGCAGTTTCCCGCTGCAAGAGGGGAGGGGGAGAGAAATGTGCCAAGCCACCAATAGTGTTGCAATGTTTATCCAATAAAAGGGTTAAAATTAAAAAGAATTGCATTTAGACATCGCTGGTAACAAGCTCAGTGTGGAGCCTCCCAGTCCTAAGTTCAGTCCACACTAGAACCGCTGGAGAAAGTGCTGTGAAGCCGAAGCAGGAATCCAGGCAAGCCACAGGGAGATGCTGCAAGAAATACTTCATATTCCCATTGCACAAGTTCCTGGATAAGCTCTAAAAATTTGGGTGCTGCAGCAACAACCAGCTGGATACTGGTTCAAGTCACAAAGTAGATATTTGCCAGCACACCATGGAACGACACGAAGTAGCGTCCAAACGAATAGTTTATTGCATGATCACAACACAAGAAGAGTGCAACATTCTGGAGTCACGCAGGACCCCTTCGTCACATGCCTGACTAAGGGGTCCTGCATAAGTAGATAGTTGTGGGGTACGGCGCTGCTCACCCCTCAGGTATGATCCAGAGGGTTAAATTGTATTAATGAAGGGAGATCAGGAACTAATAGGACCCCTCCCCTGGTTGGGTGGATCCGACTTGCTGCACAGGTAAAATGGTGACTGTACAATATGGTATATAAAACTCAAAACCCTCCTTGTAGTGGCCACAAGATGGCCTAGAACTACCAGTGGGGGATGGTGCTCTAAAGTGCTATTGAAATAGCAGCAACCTAGTTACTGCTGTAATTAATTCAGTCAAAAATGGATTGTGCTAATAATTCCTCCAACTGTGTACCACTGTATTAAATATACATGCAATACCTGTGTGATAAGAAAAATATAATACAAAACATAAACAGTATATATATATATATATGTGCCAGTGTATAAAGTCAACTTTCTTTGGTGCAAAAAACATATATATAGATAATTAAATGGTGATTTCAATTTCCAAAGTGGTTAGTAATCTGTGCCGACAAATCTTCCAAAAACTTCATAGGTGCTCCCCCACAAGGGTCCCCACTCACCAGCTCCTCGCACCCCCACAGGGGTAGACGGCATGTAAGACACAATCCAGGTGAGGTCTGTGTTGATCACACGATTTACCAGCCAGGTTGCTATCAAGATGAAGTATAAGGCTGCAGCACGTTTCCAGTTTCCAATATCCACAGCTCCTTCACCTGCCAGAGGAGGTTTGAATGGCAGGCACCAGGTTATCCAGAAACCTCAATAGTAAAAATAATAGACTCCCATAGTGCGGTAAAAAAATGGATGATTTATTTAAAAAACTAAAATAAAACAATAAGTACTAGGCCTCCAAAGACATGTAAGCCTTATACAATAGTAGTACAAGGGACACAGCACCGCGGTAACCGTGTGCTGTGATCGCAGCTTGCGCCTCGGCTGCATTCCAGCTTCAGGTATCCGGATGGAAACAGCGTGATGTGCGTGGTTTCGCCTTATGCACGTTTCGTAATGAACGTCTTCTGAGGCGGTCCTGCATGACTCCGAGACGTTGCACTCTTCTTGTGTTGTGATCATGCAATAAACTATCCGTTTGGACGCTACTTTGTGTTGATCCATGGTGTGCTGGCAAATATCTACTTTGAGATGCTGCAAGAGACTCAATCTGTCAAAGGAGCTATCAGATGTCCAGGATGCTGTGGCCAATCAGAAGGCTGAAGGAGGCTTGGTTTGGCACCCCATTCCTGTTTAAATCACATGCAATTTTTTTTGCAGTGCGATTTGAGCCCATTCATTTTGTATGGGCTCAAATCGCACCACAAAGGTATCAGTAATTGGTTTCAGTGAGTACTTGAGCACTTGGTGCTTGTAGGTGACAAACAGGTATTGGTACAACCCTAGTATGTTAGTGTCATTTAGAGTGCTCACTAATGGCTTTCACTAACTACTTCTTCTTCCTTTACAGGCTCTCAATGATAACTGCAATCTGTCATTTGTCCGTCCCCGCTGGATCTACACCTGCAACGAGCGACAGAAATGTGTCCCCCACCAGCCATATGTTGTGGTGCCCCTGGCATAGCGAACGTGGAGCTTTTGTATAGATATGAGTTCGCCGTACGGTATTGGCGGCACGCTGTACTTTATGGTCAATTGTAGGTCACCCAAGCTAAGCCGTGTCCTGCTGACTCAACACTTAATGGACAGACATGATCCTTCCTTTTACATACCCATATGTGAGCAGTGGTTTGTGGCTATTGAATGGGTGCAGTACGTATGGTTTACAGGCCTCAATTTGTTTTGTTTTTTTCTTTATTTAAAATGGAATTCCAGTTAAAGATAAGAATCGCCCCGAGCTTCTTATAATAATTGATCCACTTTCATATTATGCCGTACCTCCAAATCGTTTCCTAAACTTTCAATTTACCTGTTGCTCTTGTGAGCTGCCAGTATTGATCAAGAGTTCAGTTCAGGACCAACAATGTACTATTGTTGTCATTGATTTGCAGTCCAGGTTAGTGTTGTCAGCCCTCCACATCTTCCCCGTCTAGTTATATCTGCAGGATGATGCTGCATGTTGGCTGCTTCTTCATATGCACAACGTTCTCATTCATGAGGAAGCTCTGACAATGCAAGATCGACCCCTACACCTCCTCCGGGCTTTACTCTTGCATAGACATTGGGGGTGATTTACTAAAACTGGAGAGTGCAAAATCTGCTGCAGCTCTGCATAGAAACCAACCAGCTTCCAGGTTTTATTGTCAAAGCTTAACTGAACAAGCTGAAGTTAGAAGCTGATTGGTTACTATGCAGAGCTGCACCAGGTTTTGCACTCTCCAGTTTTAGTAAATCTACATTATAATATATCGGAGAGGGACTAGGACTTCAACACTTATTCGTTCCAGAACACAAAAGGACCATAATTGTTCGTTGAGCTGACTTACTGTGGTGAGGCTCCCCGTTGTTGCATCCCCAGTTAAGTAACTCGAAGTATGTACATACACCACTTGTACCAAACCGATTGGTGAAAGAGTCCAGAATGCTTTAATTGTTCATACAATGATCGCATACAACATCCAACATGTTGCAGGGGGTCAAACGTGCTGCCCTTTTTTCATGGCTCAGAAATTTTTATTGTGCTTTGATGGATCCAGATAAGCAGATACAAAATAGATTGTTGTATTCTGTTTAGAAAGGTTTCATAGGGGCAGATTTGGTCAGTGTTAAAGTGTTACTAAACCCACAACAGTAAAATCAGTCTGTATATGCAGTAAAGCATGCTTGTTATACTCACTGTGGAACCTAAGGGGTTAATCCTCAGCATTGTGTAAAAAGGCTGTTTGATCCTCCCCTTCTTCCACTGTCCCCTAATAATTTCCTGATAACACAGAGTCTATGGAGTCAGGCTGCACATGCTCATTTGGAATGTATTGCAAGATAGGGGGTGCATGTGATCAACACAGGGCCCATCAGCACTGTCCAGTCAGGGGTCCTGCAGTCTCATCGGACAGTCAAAAAACTCCTCCTTCAAGCATTAACTAGTGCTTGGCTGGACACTGAAGTCACAAGACTGCTCTATACTGCTGATGAGAAAAGGTATTTATCAGTTTATATTTACTAAAATAATTGCATTTGCGTGTACTGTGGGAGACCAGATATAGTGAATGCAGAGTCCTGGGTTTAGTAACACTTTAACAGTTATCTGCTTATTGGAGTCCATCTCGGCACAGAGGGAGGGAGTATTTGTATGTTTACAGCTCTTTGTGTTTTTGGGGGGGTCTGGTAAAAAGTGGACCTTCTGTTTGCCTTGGAAGGTTCACTTTTAAAATGGTTGTAAACCTTACGTTTACCCAGTTAAGTTTATCTGCAGTCTTCTCTTCTCTACATCTGTTCAACGTCCAGAATTTAGAAAGCTTGTCTGAGATCTCAGAAATTGGAGGGAAGAGACCCCCCCCCCCCTTTTCACACAGGAACAGAGCTGAGGCTGACAACCAGCTAACAGGCCAGGTTTGCAAGATAACTGAATTAGATCACAGGTGATATAATTTGCTGCTCAGTGAATGCAGTATTCTAGTCTGCATCTCCCCATGGTAATACTTAAAATCTGGCCTGTTAGTGGGTCCTGAGGACAGGAGTTGAGAACCACTGCTGTAGATGGATATGCTTTTGTTTATATTTCATGTCTGAGGTTTACAACCACTTTAAGTAGACCTATACTGAGAAGATCCATCTCCACAAGGTGGAATTTGTGGCATTACCACCCTATCTCTCCATCTCCTCCAACCAGAGAACACGTTGCATTCATTGAAAATAAAATGTAATGCATATTCTGAATGGCACCCGTGCTGAGCGACCCCTTGTGGTTACTATGCAGCAGGGCAGCCGCTCCGCATGGGACCTGGAAGACGGCGAGGATCACTGTAGTGAAGGCCACTGCAGTGATTTTCTGCTTCCACAGGATTCACCAGGTATGGAGTATATATACTTACACAGGTCCAAGCCATACATTTATTTCAATGCAAAAATCATGTAGAACTGCATTGCACTGGAATTAGCTTGATCTTGTATTTAAATAAGAATATATCTGGACTATTACCTGTGGTGTGGTGCCTTAATCTTGGATCTCTTTAGTTCCATCACAAACCAAGGAAACTCTGGAGATCCTTTGGTGTGTAGAAGCCACCAGCCCTGAATCCAGACATTAGACCACAGCAGCATTGGATAGAGAAATTGTAGAGTTTTTGTGTTATTTATCTACACCTCCAAATAAGAATGAACGTGTCATATATATATATATATATATATATATATATATATATATATATATATGAGAGAGATGCTATAAAAACAAGTCCTTAGTTGCAACTTTCAGTTGCAATCCTGACCCTATTAGATTTGGCCCCGGTCCCACCAAAACTGTATCATCTCTATATCCTAAAGGTTCTTGCTGCTTATATGAACCAATCAGGTTCTTTCACTTTTTGTTTCCAATATAGTTTGTCAGAATACAGCCAGGCAGCAGGAAGTAATGAGTGGGGCCCATTGGTTTCTAACTCGCTGATATCACTAATTCCTAGTTGATTGGTTCATTTCTTGGTCCCCAATTTGTTCCCCCACCACTATGTGCGACAGTGTACTTCAAAGGCTGAGATACTGCAGATCAGGATCTATAATTGTATAGGTGGTTGTGCGTATTAGAAAAAACTGCATTCGTGTGTAATACTCTCTTCTATGTGTGAAGGTTTGATAGCATTTCCAGTTCTGTTTGTGTGTTTGATATGTAGCAAAATAATATTTTTAATCTGTAAAGAATGAATTTGTAGACTGTAAAAATAAATATCTTTTTGTCTGTTTATTCTGGAGCGTTTGTATGAAACACTGGTTTATGATGATGTAATATGTATATGTTGCTTCCTCCCCGCCTGTTAGCCCATACCATCTTGCCACGACCGTGTTCATTGCACACGGTTGCGGCACAGCCTTATTTACTTGAGTAGAGTGTCACCCCATACATCAGGGCCCCCATCAAAGTCCCCCTTACAATCATTGTCCTCCTCAGATTCCCCCCTATACTTTAATGTCTCCCCTTCAGGGTTCGTACGGTCATTAAATTCCTGGGAAAGTCATGGGATTTTGACATGGCACTTTCCAGGCCTGGAAAAGTTTTGGAAAATGACTGAACCCCACTAAGTTTTGGAAAAGTCATGGAATATTTTAGTCACTACTAGTCGTGCAACGGATCGTAAGCGATCCGTGATCCGAACAGGTCATCCTGTTCGGATCGGCATACGGCGCGATCCGCGGAGCCTCGGCCATCTTGGTACACCCGGCGGCAGCCTATTGGCGGCTTAGCGGCACGCTGATGTCAGCAGGAACTCGAGTGACACACACCGCGCCGTGTATTGCTGTTCTGAGGTCTGTAAGGGGGGGGGTGTCTGCCTGCATTACTGGGAGGTCTGCACTGGGGGTGTCTGTACTACTGGGGGGGGTGTCTGTACTACTGGGGGGGGTGTCTGTACTACTGGGGGCGGTGTCTGTACTACTGGGGGGGGTGTCTGTACTACTGGGGGTGTCTGTACTGGGAGATCTGCACTGGGAGATCTGCACTGGGGGTGTCTGCACTGGGGGTGTCTGCACTGGGGGTGTCTGCACTGGGAGGTCTGCACTGGGGGTGTCTGTACTGGGGGTTTCTGTACTACTGGGGGTGTCTGTACTGGGAGGTCTGCACTGGGGGTTTCTGTACTACTGGGGGTGTCTGCACTACTGGGGGTGTCTGTACTGGGCTGTCTGCACTGGGGGTTTCTGTACTACTGGGGGTGTCTGCACTGGGGGTGTCTGTACTACTGGGGGTGTCTGTACTACTGGGGGTGTCTGTACTACTGGGGGTGTCTGCACTGGGGGTGTCTGCACTGGGGGTGTCTGTACTGGGGGTGTCTGTACTGGGGGTTTCTGTACTACTGGGGGTGTCTGTACTGGGAGGTCTGCACTGGGGGGTTCTGTACTACTGGGGGTGTCTGTACTGGGAGGTCTGCACTGGGGGTTTCTGTACTACTGGGGGTGTCTGCACTACTGGGGGTGTCTGTACTGGGCTGTCTGCACTGGGGGTTTCTGTACTACTGGGGGTGTCTGCACTGGGGGTGTCTGTACTACTGGGGGTGTCTGTACTACTGGGGGTGTCTGCACTGGGGGTGTCTGCACTGGGGGTGTCTGTACTGGGGGTTTCTGTACTACTGGGGGTGTCTGTACTGGGAGGTCTGCACTGGGGGGTTCTGTACTACTGGGGGTGTCTGTACTGGGAGGTCTGCACTGGGGGTTTCTGTACTACTGGGGGTTTCTGTACTACTGGGGGTGTCTGCACTACTGGGGGTGTCTGTACTGGGCTGTCTGTACTACTGGGGGTTTCTGTACTACTGGGGGTGTCTGTACTACTGGGGGTGTCTGTACTACTGGGGGTGTCTGCACTGGGGGGGTCTGCACTACTGGGGGGTCTGCACTACTGGGGGTGTCTGTACTGTACTTACGTCAGTGCTACAGTTTGAATTTATTTGTGTGAACTGTGAAGTTAAGTCATGGATTGTGGAAACGAACTAGTGTCAGGTGATTGTATATAGTGTTTATACCACATTTAACACTGACTTAATGCAGAGTTGCAATGCAAGGAAATCAGCTAAAAGTAGTTGGATCTGTATGTGCGTTATAATTAATTAATCAAAATTAGTCGTTTAATCGATAAAAAAAAAAAAGATTAATCGAACACAAAAATTTTAATCAGTAACAGCCCTAATTTATATTAGTAAAAATATGCTGGGTGTGACATGGATTTTCTTCTTATTTAACATGTATACATAGACATTTCATGAAACCTAAGGGAATGAATATTTACGTGAAGTCATAGAAAAGTCATGGAATTTGATTGGTAAAAATGTGTATGAACCCTGCCCTTACATCAGGGTCCCTGTCAAAGTCACCCCTCATATCAGGGTCCTCATCAAAGTCCCCCCTTACATCAGGGCCCTTATCAAAGTCCCCCTTACATCAGGGTCCTCCTCAGATTCCCCCCTCACCTCAGGGACCCTATCAGTCCCCCCTTACATCATCTTTCTCATCAAAGTCCCCCTTTACATCGGGGTCCTCATCAAAGTCCCCCTTGCATCGGGGTCCTCATCAAAGTCCCCCCTCATATCAGGGTCCTCATCAAAGTCCCCCTTACATCGGGGTCTTCGTCAAAGTCACCCCTCATATTGGGGTCCTCATCAAAGTCCCCCCTTACATCGGGGTCCTCATCAAAGTCCCCCCTTGCATCGGGGTCCTCATCAAAGTCCCCCCTTGCATCGGGGTCCTCATCAAAGTCCCCCCTTGCATCGGGGTCCTCATAAAAGTCCCCCCTTGCATCGGGGTCCTCATCAAAGTCCCCCCTCGCATCGGGGTCTTCATCAAAGTCCCCCCTCATATCAGGGTCCTCATCAAAGTCCCCCCTCATATCAGGGTCCTCATCAAAGTCCCCCCTCATATCAGGGTCCTCATCAAAGTCCCCCCTCATATCAGGGTCTTCATCAAAGTCCCCCCCATATCAGGGTCTTCATCAAAGTCCCCCCTCATATCAGGGTCCTCCTCCGATTTTCCCTCACCTCAGGGACCCCACCAGAGTTCCCCCTATACTTCAAGGCCCTATCAGTCCCCCCTTACATCAGGGTCCTCCTCAGATTCCCCCCTCACCTCAGGGACCCCACCAGAGTTCCCCCTATACTTCAAGGCCCTATCAGTCCCCCCTTACACCAGGGTCCTTGTCAAAGTCCCCCCTCACTTCAGGGACCCCACCAGCGTTCCCCATACTTCAAGGCCCTATCAGTATCCCCTTACATCAGGGACCCCATCAGAGTCCCCCACTTACTTCAAGGCCCTATCAGTTCCCCCTTACATCAGAGTCCCCCCCCCCTCACTTCAGGGCCCTATCAGTCCATCTATACATCAGTGTCCCATTACAACAGAGTCCGCCCTTACTGTTGAGGTGGGAGGGGGAGAAGTGAAGACTGTGCACATCAGCTGTAGGCCAGGTAAAACCTTGCAGTGAGCCTTCTGTGGCCTGCAGGTCGTAGTTTCGAGACCTCTGGTGTAATGTTTTAAGATTGCTAGTGCACCTCAGGGCATATTGTAATGCACTTTAATTTTTTTTTCCTAAATGCAGGGCACCACAAAGCACAGATACTTCACAAGTGTGTGTTGTGGTTCTCTAACAAAGGAGTATTGGGGTACCTTACAAAAGGAATAGCAGAGCACTGTAACTTTTTTTTTTTTCAACTGTTAAATCGATCGGTTTAGTTCTGTTTTAATAACTTTTTGTACTGTCTTCCTCTGCTGCATTCTTACCAGTTACATTGGGGAACATTTATCAAAACTGGATCAGACAGAATCTGGAGCGACTGTGCATAGTAACCAATCAGCTTCTATCTTCACCTTGTTCAGTTAAAGGGTAACTCCACTTTCGTGGGGAAAAAAAGCAAATAAAGAAAAAATAATACAGCATATACAATTTCGACACAAGTCATATTGTAATTGAATGTTATTAAAAAATGACCTTTCCTTTTCAATCTGCAGCTCTGTAATTTTCTGAAAATGCAACATGGAAACCTGGAGGTGTTCTGTATAGAGAATGTGTACAGAAAGTCCTCCAGAAACATCATGTTCTGCTTGTGTGATTGGCTCACTAATTTTCCCAGAAGTCTACACTAAGATATAAGAAAATTTGAGGCAACTTTGGACTTTCATGGTACGGTAAAGACTCCCATATGCAAATGTATAAAAAAAATATACATTTATTAAGACCAGACATAATTAAAATAGTACGGTATGTTTCACGGTGGGACCGCTTCTTCAGGAGTATATTTCAGAGTTTGTGTGGATATCACTACAAGAACAAACATATATAAAGTAAACTTCAAATATATATACATAGTAATAGTTGCAAATATTTTGGATACACTTAGAACCCAACTCTGTCTACCGCAGAGGTGAACCAATCCAAAAATCAAGCAACCTAAATCCATAATATCTATCGTAGAATTCAACCCTATAGATCAGGGGTCACCAAACTGCGGCCCGAGGGCAAGATGTGGTCCTTTGCCAGCCTTTATCTGGCCCTTGGGGCATAATTCCTCCCACTGACACCAACAATGGGGCACTATATCTTCCACCGATACCAATGATGGGATACTATGCCTCCTACTAATAGGGGGAATACTCCTCCTCCTATTGACCACAAACCCCGAGGCCATATTAATTCTCACTGATGCTGGGCCCGAGACATTTTCTGCCTATGCTTGCCACAATCCGGCCCTCCTAAAGTTGGAAGGACAATAAAGTGGCCCTTTGTTTGAAAAGTTTGGAGACCCCTGCTATAGATGTATCCCAAAAAGGAATGGACAAATGAAGCTTACCGGCGCAGGACTGGCACAAACCAAAAGGATATCTCAGGCCCCGAGGAGCAATTTCCTGGGTGAGTGTGGAAGCCAGGTCACAGTACAAAAGATAAAAAACTGTCAAAGGCAAAAAAGGATATATGACTAATACGACAAAATTGCATAATTGCTACCACAGCGTGATGCATATCGCATAGTCAAAATGCAGAAAAAGCCACACCCAAAACAATGTGTATTAAGTGTACATGTAGGTAATACGCACCAATTAGATGTTTATCATAAGATAAGATGAATGGCAAAGAGGCCTGAGGGGCAGGGATCTCAGAAGATGGAACTCAAGAGCTTGAGGCTGGTTTGGGAGGGTACTGTATAAAACATTGGTTTTCTAAACACTGTGTATTCAATTATATATACACAGCTGATGCTACTATTGAAAGCAATAAATCAGAGTGGTTAACAGAGACGCTCACCCTGCTAAGAATGTAAAGGTATGGACGGACATTTCATCATTTAGGCCAAAAGTCCAATCACAAACAGGTGAGGTAGATTCAACTTCATCAGACTTAACCATGACCAAAAATCCCCTAAGGATCTATTGATGTAAAAAATTAGATACAGGTATAGTGAAAAGATAGGACATGCAACAAATTTGTACATTGCCCCAACCTCCAAATGGATCTTGCCTCAATCCAGGCTATTACTATGTACAGTATATATACTCGAGTATAAGCCGAGTTTTTCAGCACATTTTTTTGTGCTGAAAATGCCCCCTCGGCTTATACTCGAGTCACCTTTTTGCGCCTGATCTCTCGGACTTTGGGGACCAGGTCATGGCCGGCCGTAGGTCCCCTGGACCCGAAACTTGGTACACATGTAGCCCCATTTCTCCTATAAAAGAGTGCAAAGTTTGTTGTCTGGGGGACCTACGGCCGGGGAGCACCGATTTTTCAAATCTGGGCACCCCTTTCATAGACTCCCATGTTAAACGTCAGTCTAGGCATGGGCACAGTGAGGCATGCAGATGGACACCCTAGGTTTATACTCGAGTCAATACGTTTTCCCATTTTTTTTGTGGTAAAATTAGGTGCCTCGGCTTATACTCGAGTATATATTTGAAGTTTACTTATATATATGTTTGTTCCTGTAGTGATATCCACACATAAACTCTGAAGTATACTCCTGAAGAAGCCGTCCCACCGCGAAACATGTAGAGGTTGAACTGACAAGGGACGACTATCTGATCCCCTTTATGGATGGATACACGTCTACTCTTGCAGTTCTTTTTCAGAGAACGAAGCTTGTGTGTATTGTATTTGTACTTTAAAGGACTATTTTATTTATGTCTTGTCTTAATAATTTTTTTTTTTTTTTTTATACATTTGCATATGTGAGTTTTTACCGTACCATGAAAGTCCAAAGTTGCCTTTAAATTTTCTGCCATTTTTTTTCTTGAATTGATAGGATAAGGGTACATTACTATATTATCTTTTTTGTTTAGTAGTGATAATTAATACACTAAGATACAAGTCAGATTTCAGGCATCCCCTGCAACAAGAATGTCATTTTTGGTGAGATACCCCCAATAGGTAATCACGGCTAAAGGGATGCAGGCCCTGATTAATGCCCTGTAGGTGCGCAGCTGATTGATAATTATGAAACTACTCCCATTAGACTCACTTCCCCACATGGGCACAGAGGAACAAACGGATTTCTTCAGAATAACAAAAAGTAGGAATCTGCAACAAAGTTTGTTAAAATCCTTGCAATGTACACAGATCACCCAGAGGGGAATGTCTTTTAACAAAAGTGGAGTTACGCTTTAAGAATTAAAGACACAAAATCAAAGGTTGGATGTGTTTCAAAACACAAAATATAGCTGACTATTAATACAGCGAGGGAAAAAAAAGTATTTGATCCCCCTGCTGATTTTGTACGTTTGCCCTCTGACACAGAAATGATCAGTCTATAATTTTAATGGTCGGTTTATTTTAACAGTGAGAGATGGAATAACAACAAAAATATCCAGAAAAACACATTTAAAAAAAGTTATAAATTGATTTGCATTTTAAAGTGATGGTCCGGCAATTTATTTATTTTTTAAAGTCAGCAGCTACAAATACTGCAGCTGCTGACTTTTAAAATAAGGACACTTACCTGTCCAGGGCGCCCGCGATGTCAGCACCCAAAGCCGATCTATCCCTCAGCTCTCGGTTGCTGCTGCCGCCATCTTCGGTAGGGGAATCAGGAAGTGAAGCCTTGCGGCTTCACTTCCTGGTTCCCTACTGCGCATGCGCGACTCGCGCTGCACGTTCCCACTGGTCCCTGCTGTCTTCTGGGACCTGTGTGTGTCCCAGAAGACAGCGGGGGGGGGACAGAGAAGGTGCCGGAAGTGGCGTAGATACCCGCGGGTGGCTTGGGTATCAATGCCCGGAAGTGGGAGCAGAATACCTGTATTAGACAGGTATCTGCTCCCCCCTGAAAGGTGCCAAATGTGACACTGGAGGGGGGGAGGAACCGGAAAAGCGGAAGTTCCATTTTTGGGTGGAACGCCGCTTTAATGAGTGAAATAAGTATTTGATCCCCTATCAAACAGCAAGATTTTTGTCTCCCAGGTGTCTTCTATACGCGCAACGAGCTGAGATTAGAAGCACTCTTAAAGGGAGTGCTCCTAATCTCAGCTTGTTACCTGTATAAAAGACACCTGTCCACAGAAGCAATCAATCAGATTCCAATCTTTCCACCATGACCAAGACCAAAGAGCTGTCCAAGGATGTCAGGGACAAGATTGTAGACCTACACAAGGCTGGAATGGGCTACACGACCATCCCCAAGCAGCTTGGTGAGAGGGTGACAACAGTTGGTGTGATTTATTCGCAAATGGAAGAAACAAAATAACTGTCAATCTTCCTCAGTCTGGGGCTCCATACAAGATCTCACCTCAGGGAGTTTCAATGATCATGAGAACGGTGAGGAATCCGCCCAGAACCACACGGGAGAATCTTGTCAATGATCTCAAGACAGCTGGGACCAGAGTCACCAAGAAAACAATTGGTAACACACTACGCCGGCAAGGGCTAAAATCCTGCAGTGCCCACAAGGCACAAGAAAGCCCATGTACAGGACTGTCTGAAGTTTGCTAATGAACATCTGAATGATTCAGAGGAGAACTGGGTGAAAGTGTTGTGGTCAGATGAGACCAAAATCAAGCTCTTTGACATCTCGGCATGTTTGGAGGAGGAATGCTGCCTATGACCCCAAAGAACATCATCCCCACCGTCAAACATGGAGGTGGCAACATTATTCTTTGGGGGTTTTACTGCTAAGAGAACAGGCCAACTTCACCACATCATTGGACGACCGACGTGGCCATGTACCATCAAATCTTGGATGAGAACCTCCTTTCCTCATCAGGGCATTTAAAATGGGTTGTGAATGGGTATTCCAGCATGACGATGCCCCAAAACACACGGCCAAGGCCACAAAGGAGTGTCTCAAGAAGAAGCACATTAAGGTCCTGAAGTGGCCTAGCCAGTCTCCAGACCTTAATCCCATAGAAAATATATGGAGGGAGCTGAAGGTTCGAGTTACCAAACATCAGCCTCGAAAATCTTAATGATTTGGAGAGGATCTGCAAAGAAGAGGAGTGGGACAAAATCCCTCCTGAGATGTGTGCAAACCTGGTGGTCAACTACAAGAAACGTCTGACCTCTGTGATTGCCAACAAGGGTTTCTCCACCAAGTACTAAGTCATGTTTTGTGACGGGGTCAAATACTTATTTCACTCATTAAAATGCAAATCAATTTATAACTTTTTTTAAATGTGTTTTTCTGGATATTTTTGTTGTTATTCCGTCTCTCACTGTTAAAATAAACCGACCATTAAAATTATAGACTGATTATTTCTTTGTCAGTGGGCAAACGTACAAAATCAGCAGGGGAATCAAATACTTTTTTCCCCTCACTGTATATATAAGCTACAACAGTTTAGATTGCCGAAGGCTAGGTTCACACTTATAATAAAGGAATACTCCTGCGCTATCACTGAAGGTGAAAAGTAATGTGTAAAAACAACTGCTGCGTACACAGATAGATGAATCTGTGACCAATATTGTGTGTGTTACACACACACACACACAAACACAAAATAGGTTCACACGTAACCTCTGGGGTGCAGCGCAGTAAAGCACGGATGCTTTTGCACATGTTAACCACTTCAAGACTGCGATATGTGTATATATACGTTGCGCCTCTGAAGTGATTTACCAGGATTATGGCTGAATATATCAGCCATAACCCCGGTATTTTTTTACAGCCGGCGGCTGGCTTTCTCATGAAAGCGTTCCAAGCAGCTCATGAGCCGTTGGAATGCTTTCACCCGCAGGTGTTTCTCTGCCTTACTGTTTCTGCTGGCTCGCCCGAGCAACGATCTGACAGTGAAGCCGGCTAGTCCCAGAGGCGATCAAAGAGTAGATCCTCTTTGATCACCTCTATGGCCTTGGAAGACTGGAGGCCATAATGTAAACTGTACTTTGCAAATACAATGTGACATAAAAAATTGCAATGAGCACCATTTTATTCCCTAGGGTCTCTGCTAAACAACATGTATAATGTTTGGGGGTTATAAGTAATTTTCTAGCAAAAAATACGGATTTAAACTCGTAAACAAAAAGTGCCAGAAAAAGCCTGGTCGGTAAGTGCACTGTTAGGCAGCCCATTCAAAGTCAATGGGCTTTTATGCACCATAGTGGTGCAGAAATCAGACTTGAACCTTTTTTGACAGTGCACCTCTGGTGGCAAGGTGTGTTGGGTACCATTCAGAATGAATGGCACCACACCAAGTAGCATGCGGTACCTTGCAGTAAGGCCTCATTTACATGGGTGTACTACAGCTTACGCCTGAGTGATGACAGTGTTTGCCCACACGGAGATACACACAGCTGTTCCATTCATGTCAGTTGGGATGCAGTGGCTGTACGCACAGTGTCCATTTGGGGCTGTGGACCCACTGTCAAACTGGGAGCAGTGGCTGTGTCCATGCAGCCACTGCGCTCCAACTGACACAAATAAGGGCTGCCTGCACAAAACACCTGTGCATTCCCGTGTGGGCAAAAACAACCCTCATATGGATGTACGAGGCCCAACGCACAGGCTCCCACAATGCGGCAGGGTAATCAGGGCCTTGGGGGTTCACAGGATAAATAGTGAAGAGTAGGTATGAACAGAAAGTGTATTTCTCCTGCGCTCGTAAAGGCGGTATTGGTGTGAAGTGGTAGTAATTTCAGATGGTGAGTTTGTGTAGGATAAACATGCGAATCCCGCTGCCTAGACTGACCTGGGGTGGTCTGTAGATAGCCAAGTGAAAATAGAGGAAAAAGGCGTGTGATCTAACGCAGTGTTTCTCAACTCCAGTCCTCGAGGTGCCCCAACAGGTCATGTTTTCAGATTTTCCATTATTTTGCACAGGTGATTTGATCAGTTTCACTGCCTTAGTAATTACCACAGCCGTTTCATCTGAGGAAAACCTGTAAACATGACCCGTTGGGGCGCCTTGAGGACTGGAGTTGAGAAACACCGATCTAACGCATGGATCAAATGGATACAGTTTAATAAAACCAAGTAGATAAATAAAAAGAAATTACTACGTATTCATAGAGACTAGGTTACAAAATGTTCATTTAAAATGAGTAGTGCCCATGCAAGGGCAGATGCCTAGTGGTAGGCTGACGCGTTTCGAGGGGTTCCCTCTTCATCAGAGCCTTGGAGAATGAGAACAAATGTCTGCATAGTGTAATATTGCTTTTAAGCAAAGGAGAATTTAACATCCATTATGTGATACAACTCCCAATCAGTCGCTCTTCTATGTATGAATCTATAAATCTATTACACTATGCAGACATTTGTTCTTATTCTCCAAGGCTCTGATGAAGAGGGAATCCCTCGAAACGCGTCAGCCTACCACTAAGCATCTGCCCTTGCATGGGCACTACTCATTCTAAATGAACATTTTGTAACCTAGTCTTCATGAATACATAGTAATTTATTTTTATTTATTTATCTACTTGGTTTAAATAAACTGTATTCATTTGATCCATGCGTTAGATCACGCACCTTTTTCCTCTTTTTTCACATAAATAGTGAAGACCAAGAGACATAAAATGACAGTTACCTGATCCAGTCAATTGTTGCAGTATATGCATCTTGACAGTTTACAGAGGTACCCTTAGATGTTCGGATCTTTGCCTGTTCATTCAACTGCCCTCTACAATCTATGGGTACCTTTAGCGATGGTTCAGATACAACTAGCCAAACGTCGGTTTACTCAAATATTTTTTTTTATTCTCTTTAGTTAATGCAATGTTAGTAATATCACATGGAGAATTAACCTAACAAGAGCATACTACAGGAGGCTGTTACAAAAGAGCCTAGAAGTGTTACATCAGAATACATCTGGAAGCTTGGCTGAGTGAGACAGAACATTGAAGTCTCTAAATAATTTTAGTCCATTGGTGGCAATTTTCCACCCCAACTGCAATAATATAAACTTTTCCAGAGTTCAGTTCCTTCCTTACCATTCTTATCAATCCTCAACATTCTGAAGGAACAGTTGGTCATCATCAATGGGCAGTGGTGCCATGAGTTTTATTTTTCTGTGGTTGTTGGTAACTCAATGGAAGCTGGTTAGGAGTACGTTCCATCATGTCATTTTGTACAGTGTTCAAATAGCTGTCACCACCCGGGTCTGAGAGAGATTCTGAACCGTGCTGTCCAAGGGACTCTCAAAGTAGCCACCAGTCCTACGAATATGAGGTCTGTATGTGGTATAAAAAAAAAATCAGTGTCGGCATTGTTGAGGAGGAAACTGCAATTCCAATTCAAGCACCTGACTTGTTAATCCTGGACTTTACATCATTAGTATTATTCCACTTTAATCTTTGAAATTTGTACACCATTTGGATCTGATGTATAGTCCTCTTCTGATGAGGCTTCTTATGGTCAGACTGGGTATTGCAATAGTCCTCCTCTGATGAGGCTTCTTATAGTCAGACTGGGTATTGCAATAGTCCTCCTCTGATGAGGCTTCTTATAGTCAGACTGGGTATTGCAATAGTCCTCCTCTGATGAGGCTTCTTATGGTCAGACTGGGTATTGCAATAGTCCTCCTCTGATGAGGCTTCTTATGGTCAGACTGGGTATTGCAATAGTCCTCCTCTGATGAGGCTTCTTATAGTCAGACTGGGTATTGCAATAGTCCTCCTCTGATGAGGCTTCTTATGGTCAGACTGGGTATTGCAATAGTCCTCCTCTGATGAGGCTTCTTATAGTCAGACTGTGTATTGCAATAGTCCTCCTCTGATGAGGCTTCTTATGGTCAGACTCACTGGTAGACCCATAGCTCTGGCCTAAATAATCACTTGTATACGTTTTTTTGAATCCATCATTTTAGTTTGAAAGAAATGTGGTCAGGTGGGCTGATTTTTGCAAACAAGCCTGGGAGTATGTGAACCGAGGTAAAGTCCTGTTCTGGAAAAATAGGTTTTCCCAACTCTACAGTCACAATTCAAAGTCAATGGAAGACCAGGAAGTGAGGAAAGTGTAACAAGTTCGTCACAAGAGTAAATAGGCAAAATGGAAAAAACACAATATACATTATTTTACAAAAGCACAGCTTGCTAGATTTAAGGAGAATGTATACTGAAAGGGTCTCTACAAGACTAAGATCAGTTTATTGCAGAATATACACAGACACTACACTTTTCACCCTGAGGACAGAAATTCATGTACGGTTGCAAGTGCACCTCCTTTTGATGGGAGGCCATCAGTGACTGAAAAATAACTGACTCCACCTTGACGAAGATGCTTGTGTTTATTCAGTAAAGTGAGGCAAGAGGCTGTAATCTGTAGTGACCCATCAGATATCAGCTCAGCGAAGCATGTAAGAATTTCGAATTGGTAGCTACAGGTGTACAATGTCTCAGCCATGGTGAATAAGCCCAAGCTTTGCAATTGTCTGGTAGGCCCAAGCATATTTACCACAGTAGTTAAATGAAGGTCATCCGTATGTTCGTGTCTCTGCCACGCCTTACTACTTCAACCCATGTTTATGAGACTGCAACTGATATACAGTATGTGCAATACAGATTGAGCACTTTCAACTGAGCCTACCACACTGAAGCTGACACATTATAAAGCATTAGGTTTGCAAAGAAGGGCTCCATTATGGAATGGAGCATGGTGGTGACCTTGAAGCTATTTGACATGACTATTAAAACGAACTAGTGGGAGTCTACCACCCATCCATGGGCAGAGGAAGGAGTGGGGGTGACATGTGGGTATACTGTCTTGTTTTCTTGTGAAAGTCGAATACATAACAATCATATGGCTGATACTAGTACTCTAGTCCTAGCTCTGCAAGCCTTCCCTTTAGTAGACATGGCCAAAGAATTTCAAAGGTGCAGGCACAATTGAATGAAGAATTTATTTTCCCCAACGGTCAATGTGCACACTCAAACCAAACGTGTGTTCTTATGGCCAGAAATGATGTGGGAATCCAGCTGAGGATTACCTCCTATCTACTACCACCTTCATAAACTATCCACCTACTGTATATGTAACACAAGCAGCCAATTCATATGCCATTGGTGCCACAAGCTCTTAATAGACAGACCAACTCCAAATTAGATTATCCTTCTTCTATCTTACCACCCCAAAAGATTGGCTTCCCAAGCCAACAAGCAAAGCCCTGAATTCTTTCCTTGGCTGGTGCTGTGTTTCCTGAACACGATTAATTACCATAATACAGAGGTTTGTATACATTTACATTTTCCAACAGGAAACCGAAGCATCCTAATCCCCATTTTCTTGGTATCTAACACAACATACAAGAAGAAAAATAACACTGTAACCCACAGCAATCAAGCAGGTCTTAACTTTCATCTTCTCCAAACTGTGGCCCTTTGCATGCCTTTATTTGGCACTTTGGAATTCCTCCTATTGTGGACAATGGGGCACTATTCCTCCCACTGATACCAACGATGGGTCACTGTTCCTTCCACTGACACTAATGATGGGGCATTATGCCTCCCACTGATCGTAACGATGGGGCACTATTCCTTCCACTCAGAAAAAAGAGGCATAGAAAAGCGCCTCTTAGTGCATTTGTTTAATATATAAGAGCAATAAAATATCCAACACTTACATTAACGCAAGGATCGATGTGCTCATGAAAATTATAGCAAGTCACATGGGGAATCGTCCTGCGTCTGAGCTGTCTCCAGGGCGGTCACAAATCCAGGCTACAAGAGCCGCAAGGAGCCGGGGAGGAAGCCAGCTGATTCCTTCGAGGGAGATGAACCTGTTTGAGGAGCAGCGTGTAAAGTGGAGCACGCATGCTCTATAGCGGCTTTGCGCATGCTCTGAAACGCATTGTGGTCTTCCTGGTCCCTTGACGTCACACGACCAGGAAGACCACAACGCGTTTCAGAGCATGCGCGAAGCCGCTATAGCGCATGCTTGCTCCACTTTACACGCTGCTCCTCAAGCAGGTTCATCTCCCTCGAAGGAATCAGCTGGCTTCCTCCCCGGCTCCTTGCCGCTCTCGTAGCCTGGATTTGTGACCGCCCTGGAGACAGCTCGGACGCAGGACTATTCCCCATGTGACTTGCTATATTCTTCATGAGCACATGTAAATGTTGGATATTTTATTGCTGTTATATATTAAACAAATGCACTAAGAGGTGCTTTTCTATGTCTCTTTTTTTCTATGTTGATGGTTTGAGCTGGCTTCACTCCTGAGAAGAGCTGCCCTTAATGCCCTGTTATTCAAGACTCCGCCATTATCATCGTCTTCCCTCAAGAAACACATTTTTTAGTATTATTATTATCTTCATCCATTGACTTTTATTAATATTTTAAGTGTTGACTTTCTGCATTGAATTGTTAATTTGCCTCTATTATTACTGTTTACTGTTATCATACAATTTGCCTTCATCCCGAGCGCTAGCATTATTTGTTTTTTGTATTCCTTCCACAGACACCAACGATGGGGCAATATGCCTCCCACTGATACCAACGATGGGGCACTATTCCTTTCACTGACACCAATGATAGGGCTCTATTTCACCCACTGATACCAACAATGGGGCAATATTCCCACCACTGACACCAGTAATGGGGCAATATTCCTACCAATGATGGGGCACTATTCCACCCACCGACACCAACAATGAGGCACTATTCCTCCCACTGATACCAACGAAAATAAATTATTCCTATTACTAATACCCATTAAGGGGCACAATTCCTCCTCCTACTGACCACAGGCGCTATATAATTTTTTTTTACTCCTGCTGGCCACAGTCCGGCCCCCCTAAAATCTGAAGGACAGTAAACTAGACTTTTGTTTAAAAAGTTTGGAGATCCCTGTTCTAGCATAATAAACCAGACACATTACTTGTTGTGCGTGCATGCATACTTGCAAATTTGCATTACTTTTTTGAATTATCCATATTTCATAATATCCATAGACCATCAAGCCTAATCTGTTCCTTAGAATAATTGGACATGATGAAGGTGGTGCTGCTGCTGAAGTAAATTCCTCACAGCAAGTTATCTGTAGGAACACACTCATTCTATGCCAGGAACTAGACATGTAATAGGTTAGTTCCAGCCAAACCCTAATCCTCCTTCTCTTTTATCAGCCACTCGTTACTTGCTTTAGGCCCCATTTACATTGAATGGGGCAGTGCATGCACTGTATTGCATGCAGTTGTGATTATTATTATTTAGGTACTTATATAGCGCTTTACATTATACATTCACATCCGTCCCTACCCTCATCGGTCCCTACCTAACTCACATACTAGGGCCAATTTAGACAGAAGCCAATTAACCTATCAGCATGTCTTTGGAGTGTGGGAGGAAATCGGAGTACCCAGAGGAAACCCACGCAGGCACAGGGAGAACATGCAAACTCCAGGCAGGTAGTGTCGTGGTTGGGATTCGAACCAGCAACCCTGTTTACTGCTAGGCGAGAGTGCTACCCACTACACCACTGTGCCACCCATGTGGTAGGCTTTCAATGGCTAACACAGGTGGGTGGTTAAGAGTCATACAAGGCCCCCAAGCCACCTGTTAAATGCTTGTGAATTGCAATCCACCACAAATTGCTCTTCAGAGAGGCCACAAGGATGGCAGCACGTGTTAAAAAAAAAGCTCTTACTAAATAAGAAGGAAAACAGGCAGGATTGCTGTACAAGGATATGCTCTGCTCCTTATGCAAATATAACATACTAAGAGAGAGGTATGCAGTCTATATGACCTCTGATCTGTGCAACCAGCAGAGATCAAGCCAAGAGGTCTTGGAGAATTTTAGGTGAAGCCGCTATGGCTGCACAGCATCTGGAGACCTGTGAAAAGCCACAAGACAGTTTTGCAGGTGTGCATGCATACACTATTCTGAACTTGCAATTTTAGTGTGTTCTCATAAAAAGAAAAAAAAAATCTGCTTTTTTGTCAGCCCATATATTTGTGCGAACCTTTATAAATATACTGCTGCAACATTTGCTTGCTGTGTGCTAAATTTAAGTCACTGGATTACTCAATAAAATAGACTAGGATCAAAGTACAGTACCCAGAGCAGCCAATCAAAATACAATATATATTCTACAAGTTTGGCTTTAGTAACTGGGTGCTATGGACTTTGTTCATTGTATTGTTTATTAAGTCCATCAAAGAGCCTGATGTTAAAAAAAAAACTTGACGCCATGGGGTTGATTTACTAAAGGTAAATGGGTCATACACTTTGCAAGGCAAATTTCCCATAGCTTCATGAATATGGTTGAAATTCACTTTGAAAGAATACCCAGCTACATGCAGGGGGGAAATTTTATTTTTTATTTTTTTTGCTTGCCCATGATCAGATGATGGAAGTCGGAAGAGCTTTACCTCATTCACTAAGCCAAGGGAAAATTAGTAAACCAACCCCCATGTGTCCCCAAAGAAAGCACTATAGTCTGATAGAGAAAACTGGAATTCACAAGTTTCTTTCATAGTGGGACTGTTTGTACTAACCACAGCTACCAGGGAGAACCAAAGGTATACCAGAGTAACCCAACCCGAAACACTTCTTCCTCAGACACAATACTAAGTACTTAACTACACCAGGGGCCTGTTTTTTTAAAGCAGCATTTCTCAACCTTTTCAATATAGAGGAACCCTTGAAATAACTTTCTGGTCTCAGGGAACCACTGTTAAAAATGACTACATCTACAACACATGATACATTAGTGTGATGGTCAGTGGGAAGAATTCCTTTTTACACTTGTGGTCATTGGGAAGAATTACCCCCTTACAGATAGCTAAAAAGATCAATGGTGTCAGTTGGAACTTATCTGAGAGGCAGAAATTGCTCAATGCTCAAGGAACCCATAGCAAACTCTAGAGCAGTGGTTCTCAACTCCTGTCCTCAGGACCCACTAACAGGCCAGATTTTAAGTATTACCTTGGTGAGATGCAGACTAGAATACTGCAATCCCTGAGCAGCAAATTATATCACCTGTGATGCATTTCAGTTATCTTGCAAATCTGGCCTGTTGGTGGGCCCTGAGGACTGGAGTTGAGAACCACTGCTCTAGAGGAACCCTAGGGCTCCATGGAATCTTGGTTGGGAAACTCTGTTCTAAAGTGTGTTATAAAACAAACAATGGTCTTAATTTATTAAGATGTCCTAGAACGTCCATTCACGTACAGAAGGAACTTGAAAATAGAGCTTTATGGTCAATTATATGTTTGAAGTAAAGACTGGTTGGTGCTCTCCCCATACACACTGCCCACTGGTTCTCCAAGCCACTTGGCTCTAAAGAGCAGATCTGCATGGACCTGTCATGGTCTCACTGTTGGTCAGCTACAGGTTGAATTCTTAGAGTAGACTTTGTATGCGAAAAAAGGTGATTCTGAGTGCCGAATCTCTAATAACCCGTACACACGATCGGACCTTTGTCCGACCAAACTCACAACGGAATTTCAACGGAATTCCATCAGAGTAAAATAGAACATGTTCTATATTTAAACTCTGATGGAATTCATCTGAATTTTTCCGATGGGGCACACACACGGTAGGAATTTCCTATCGTGTGTACAAGGCATTAGACAACCTTTCTAATGTGGAGGAACCCTTGAAATGACAGTTTTCAGGGAACCCTGGTCAATAGTTACTATATTAACAGCTCATGAAACATTATTGTGGTGGTCAGTCTTACATCGGTGGTCAGTGGGAGAATTGGCCTCCTTGGAGATAGCTAAAACACCATTGGTGTCAGTGGTTTCATATCAGAGAGGCAAAAAATTGCTTGTAGGTTAAGGAACTCCCAGCAACCTCTGGAGGACCCCTAGTGTTCAATGAAACCCTGGTTGGGAAAGGCTGCTCTGACAATGAGAGGTATTTTGGTCTACATACTTTTTTTCTTTTTTTTTACTGAGGTGATTGCCCTCAAATTTGCTGCCTCTGGAAACACCAATTATTTTACTTTTTCTGTTTGGTACTCTCTGGCACCATAAAAGCAGTCCATAACAGTCTCTGGTCACACGTCAGAAAACTGATAATATCTAGTAACATCCAAGCAATGTGTGACAATCTCCTGCCACGTGCCATTGATCTGTGAAGGTCTATTGTAACATCCAAGTAGTCTGTGATAGCCTTGGGTACATTTTTTGTGGTAAACATGAGTTGCGTAACATATCTACTGAAAAAACATCTGCAATAAAAATAACTCAAACTCTCCCTATGTTATCCTGCTCATTCATGTCAAGCCACATCCAGTACACCAAGCCTTATTAACCATGTTCAAAGTCTACTCCATCGCACTTTTCGACCACCAAACTATTCCTTCTTTCCACCCACATGGAAAATATTTCAGGGTCAAGTCACACTTTAGTAGATCAGACCCATGTTTCCTTTATCTCTCCTCATACTTTAGTAAATTCAACCCCAGGTGTGCCCTTAACATGGCTAAAGTATCTCTCTGTAAGTTTTCAAAGGCTCTGCAAATTTGAAGGATCTCAATCATTTTAACCAAAAGGCAAATGCAAGTCCACACACCTGAAATGCAGCATGTAATTTTCAAAATGGATTGTTAGTAATGGAACCCATCAAGAATAATGCATTTTCTGCTTGCAAGAATTTAACCTGAGCTGCAAAATGCATAATAACAGAAGTGCTGTGAAGAGCCCTAATGAGCCCCTAAATTTCCTAGTCTTTACTGTGGGGGACAATTATAAAACACATGCAGCCTAAAAGTCTTCCCTCTGAATTCCTATTACATTGGTAGAGCTTATTCATGATGGTAAGAGGAAAGGAGTAACTGGTGAGGAGAGTGAGGTCATCTGCCTGCTATCCTTCCCTCCATGCAATACACAGTGCCCACCGATTATCAACCACTGAGAGTGCAAGCATTGTGTGAAGTTCAAAAAAATACTTTATTTTTAATCAATCTCGTGGAACCCATGGTGGAGAAACCCCTCTCAGGCCATGGGGGTCAGTGTAGCGCTGCAATGAAGCACTGTCAACATGCAATTATCAGCACCAATTTCTCAACCTGGTGCAATGCTAAAGGAAGGGGTGTGTTTACAAGCTCTCTAGAACAGTGGTTCTCATCTATTGGCCCCAAGGGCCTCCCTCTCCCAGGGGTCCAACCAACTGCAAATCGCTTAACCACCCACAGTAAACTTCTTACTCCTATCACTATAGGAGGTTGGGAGGGGTGCCATCTGAGGGCCCTCAGTGCCTCCTCCAGCCTGCTGCAGAGCCTCCAGCTCCCCAAAGTGCCCCCCAACCTACCATAGTACCTCTCAACCTCATCTACAGAGCCTGCAAGTCTGCTGTAGTGTCCCCTAATCCTACTCCAAAACCCCCATCCCCCTACAGTGACACCTAGCTCCATCCAGAGCCTTCTAGGATTTCAATATGTGTTCTGCATTCACATACACTTACTGTGTAAGTATAAACTTTATTCTTTATTGTTGGGACATTAAGTTTTGGAAGAATTTATCAGGCCCTGATCTCAAAAAAGTTGAGAACTCCTGCTTTAGAAGACCTACAAAAGGTATGCTTAAATGAGAGTTAACATGGAATGGAAAGGGTTCCTGATTTCCTACTACATTGGTAAAGCTTGTATATGATGGAAGGGGGGGGGGGGGGGGGGTAATTGGGGGATGGACACTGATGTCATCAGCTTCTTATTCTCCTATTCATGCAACATAGAACCAACCAATTATCGACCACTGCGAGTGTAAGTATCTTGTAAATGGTAAAATTTCATATTAGTATTTGCTCACAAATAGTAAATTCCAAAACTGGTTAAGGGGCCATATAAGGACATACTGTATGTACAGCTTTACCTTAACTGAACTAATGCTATAGGAATGTCATTACAAACTGTCCAGGATGGGCTATCTCCTTAAAAGGTAATACTGCTATTCATTTGTAATTGCCCAAATGCTACCCACTAGTCCTGTATATACCACAGCCAAAACTTGTAAAAGTTGTTTAATCCCAGGGCTGCCTAAATGCTAGTGCCTGGTTTTGATCATCTGTGCCAAGCCGCAAGACGAGGGACCCTTGATGAAAAGGCATCTATAGTGAAGTATTCTTGTTAAATTTTCTAATATTATTCAATTTTTTTATCTGTATCAGTGATTACTTAAGGAAATGTTATACCTTCAAGTGTTTATGTGATCTCTCTCAACATTTAAAAAAAAACGAAAAAAAACGTAAACTATCACGTAACCGTGATAAAACACTTGTGAGGTCAAATATTTGTTTTTTTCAGTCTCTTTCACATAGCTTACAAACCCTTCTCCAGGCTAAAGCACCTTATAGTTAAAAAGAGTCACAATAAACTCACAGTGCCCTTGCCGCAGCTTGTGTGTGGGCATCAACATATTATACCAGGCATGTCCATTAACAGGAGGAATTAGTCTGTCACCCATCCCTCCAGTTCACTTGTCCATGCATGCTCTGTACAGGTGATGTTGTGTATGTGTTGGATGGGGGTAACGGGCACTAGATCATCTAGGGGTCAGAGTAACACTGGAGTAAAGCACTTTTAACATGCAGTTATCAGCATTGATATTCCAACCTAATGCAATGGGAAAGGGGTGTTTAGGAGCTCTCTAGAAGACCTACAAAGGTATGCCTAATTGAAAGTTAATGTGAGATGGAAATGGTCACCTTAAAATAATACATTTAATTTATTTTAAAAAAATAACTACCACCCCATGTCCTTTTGTAACATTCACCATATGGCCAAAAGTTTGTGGACACCCTTCCAAATGATTAAGTTACCATGTTTTCAGTGAACGGTATTGTCAATACATGGGCACTGTGAGCTTCCAAACTTATGGCAACAGTTTGGGGAAGGATCTTTTCTGTTCCATCATGACTGTGCCCCTGTGCACAAAGCCAGCTCCATAAAGACATGGTTTGATGGGTTTGGTGTGGAGGAACTCAAGTGGCCTGTACAGAGCCCTGACCTTAACCCTACTGAACACCTCTGGAATTAATTTAAACACCAACTTTAGGCCAGGTCTTCAGCACCGGTTGTTACAAATGCTCTTTTGGCTGAATGGGGAATGCAGAGCAGGAGAATTCTCATAGGAAGACACTTCAATCCATTGCAAGAGCACCTTGTGAAATTTCAGCTACTCAGTACTCCCCAGGATCTCTTCGAAAGGAGTGTGATGTCATCCTGTCCTAGGGACCACACATGGGTGAGGCAAGTATAAACCTGACCTTTCTTCTTTACAGGTACATTTTACACCTACTAAGAGCAGATATGTGAAGGGAGAGGGGTCCAGGTAGTGTAAGGGGACCTTGCAAGGTCCACTTTAAAGCCACAGAGGGGGGGAACGCCATATTAACGCCCATGATTTTGGAGTGGGATGTCCAACAAGGTCATATAGGCGTTTGGCCACATAGTGTACCAAAGCACACAAAAAGCCCCTCTAAAACTTTTTAAGAGAAACTAGTTGTCGTAAGTAGGTATAAATATATAAATGTTTCTTTTTCAGAAAACCTTTCCAGCATTCATACACATTAAAACTGGCACAATACTTCTTCAATCTTGTGGCGCAAACCACGCTGCGTACACGTACTGGTTCCTATACTATAATACCGCCACTAAAAAAACATTTTCAGGAATGAATGCACTACCAACACAATCATTTTCAGAATATTTGAATTTCTTCCGTCTCTGATAGCCTCCATTATACTTTGTTTGCCTTTTTCTGTCTAAATGTAAAAAAAATGCTTACGGTCTTGCCTCGTACACACGATCAGTTTTTCCGACAAGAAAAGTGCGATGTGAGCTTTTTGTCAGGAATTTTGACCTTGTGTATGCCCCATCACACTTTTTTTGTCAGAATTCCTGCCAAGAAAAGATTGAGAGCAGGTTCTCTATTTTCGTGACAGGAAAAACTCCTATCGGGAATCGCACTCGTCTGTATGCAATTACGACACGAAAAAAAACATGCATGCTCAGAATCAAGCAGAAGAGCCGAACTGCCTATTGAACTTCATTGATCTCGGCTCGTCGTACGTCTTGTACGTCACCGCGTTCTTGGCGGTCGGAATTTCAGCCAAGATTTGTGTGACCGTGTGTATGCAAGACAAATTTGAGCTGTTTTCCTGCTGAAAAAAAAACACGGTTTTCTTGTCAGAAAAACTGATCATGTGTACAGGGCATCAGATGTAATTTTGCCTTCGTTTTGTAAGTACCTGCAGCTTTTATGCTAACATTATATTTCTGTGGTCTGCAAACCATGTGACCACACTTAAATTCTCCCTTTGCTCCTCTAGTATTGCACTGCTTCTCTGTCATTTGCATACGTGTCAACATATTCACCCCAGTTCCCAGGGACTGTCTCCTCCAGCCCACAGCCCATGCTTAAAATGCTTCAGAGTGGTCCTGTCCATATGACAAGCACTTTCCAGGTGGTCCTCCCAGATCATGCCAGCTTTCCAGCAGTCTTGACCATAATGATGTGGGTCAGCTTACTTGCAGCCATGATCCCCTTGATTATTACACTTGGGACACAGCATCCTCAGGACAGATCACCTAAATGCAGAACTGTTCTGGCAAATCCGGGAACAGTTGGCTTCTAAGCACTTGGTGAGCGCGCCTCTGATGACTATTTAAGGGTAGGGTCACCTTGTAATGAAAAATGAAAAGGTGAACTAACTCCAACACCCCTCTGGACATAGCGGCCGTGATGCCCCACGCTAGAAGTGTAACGGTTCATACACTGCAATACACAGCCCTGGAAAGAGTATCCATCATAATGGCAAATGTTCATTGATGAGTGCATCAGTGTGACCGCGCTGACCAATGAGAAGTGCATCTGAGGCTGCTACTTTGTCCAGTAAGGAGCCCCAGAAGAAAGAAACACTTCTTACATGACCACGCTGGCCAATAAGTGCTCGCCATTGCGAATATCATGATAGATACTCACTTCAGGGCTGTGTTTTAGGTTGTAAGGTGAACGGACAACTATACTGCCAGCACAGAGTATCAGGGCCACTATGTGCAGTAGGGCTCAGAGGGGTGGCCAGAATATTTGTAGTTAGTTCACCTTTTTCGTGAAAAGGTGAACTTACCCTTTAATTCTTTCTGGAAGATAATGCCAGACTTGAAAACTTCGGCAAAGACAGAAGTTGTGCGAAAAAGGGAAAGGAGAAGTTTTGCAAAAAAGACAGAGTTTGTGTGAGAAATTTTGTAAAGAACCAAAATCTTTTGCTGCATACACACGGTCGGAATTTCCGTTAAAAAAAGTGTGATGGGAGCTTTTGGTCGGATATTCCGACCGTGTGTAGGCTCCATCCAACTTTTTCTGTCTGAATTTCCACCAGCAAAAGATTGAAAGCTGGTTCTCTATTTTTCCGACGGAAAAATTTCTTGGCGGTAATTCCGATCGTCCGTATGCAATTCCGACACGCAAAAAAACACGCATGCTCAGAATCAAGCAGAAGAGCCGAACTGCCTATTGAACTTCATTGATCTCGGCTTGTCGTACGTGTTGTACGTCACGCGTTCTTGACCATCGGAATTTCAGACAAGATTTGTGTGACCGTGTGTATGCAACACAAGTTTGAGCCAACATTCCGTTGGGAAAAAAAACACGTTTTACTTGTCGGAAATTCCGATCATGTGTACAGGGGCATTACAGTAAAATAATACTGGAATTTACTAAAAGGAGGTACATAAAAAAAATGGGGGGGGTACCAAAAGTGACACTTAGTTTTTAACAAACACAACACATGAAATATCAGCTCTATCTTATTTTTATCAGTTCAGATATAGATCCCGAGAAATGCATGGATGCTATGCACAGTGTAGGCATGTATTTATGATATTCATTTTCTAAACAACTAAACAAGGGTACCAATACTACAGATGTACTTTCCTCAACCTTTTTATAAGGAGAGATGTTCTGCACCTCCGTGGCCACTGCCATAGTGGAAAGAAAGATTTAAACAAGCCCAGGTCCATCCAAAACTTTTTATTTAGGTTTTTGATAGAGCATAAAAGGGTTTTTTAATGTCATCTAGGTGTTGGGAGGACTTCCCCTTACTTCCTGTCAGGACAGGAAGTGATGAGAAATCTCTGCATCAGGGATGTAGACCCTTGCAAGAATGTTTTAATGCTGTCTGAGTCTTCCTGTTGTAGGGACAAGCGCCCCCCCACCAATGTTTGCCCCTGGTATCTTAGGGACACGAAGTGAGATATAATCTCCCTAAGGAGGTCATAGACAGCAGTTGCTAAGCAAGAAGCAGAGCGACATCACTGAGCCATAGAGAGTTCCCTCTAGTGGCTCATCTACAACTCTCTATGTTTTTGGCAATATATATAGAGAATACAGATAAGGCATAATAGAAAATCTCCCTAAGGCCCCTTTCACACGGAGGTCCGTTCAGGTCCGCCTGTCAGTTTTTTAGGCGGACCTGAAACGGATCCTCCATGTACCCCTATGGAGGCACGGATGTCAGCGGAGACATGTCCGCTGACATCCGCTCCGCTCCGCCAAAGTGTGACGGAGGAAAACCCTATTTTTCCTTCCGTCGGCGGAGCGGATCGGATGACAACGGACTCTACGGTCCGTCGTCATCCGATTCCCCATAGGGGAGAGCGGCGCTCTGACAGGGCGGTCCCTGCACAGTGTGCGGGGACCGCCCAGTCATCCGTCGGCTCAGCGGGGATCAACGGAGCGATCCCCGCTGAGCAAGCGGAGCTTCACGGGGCGGATCTGCACGGATCCGCCCCGTGTGAAAGAGCCCTAATGGGGTACCAAGCAGGAATTAAAGCTTAACTCCAGCTTTCCCTTCAGTCTTGCATAGTTGTACAAGCTCCTCTCCTCTACTAAAGCCTCTCTAAAGCTGCAAGCCAGTAAGATTTCCTGGCTCGAGAATGCCCACAATTATCTAGCCATTTCCTCCCCAGCCAAAATGTCCCCGACCCACGCCCTTCATTCACTGGATTTCAGTTATTTCAGTCATAGAGGCTCAGATCACATGGGCAGTGGCGGCCCATGCATACAGGGTGTCGCCCCACCCTAATGCATGGATTCCAATGGGGATTTTGTTTTTTCTTTTTAGAAGCACATGATTAGAGCCTGATGCTCAAATTGGCTTCAAAAAAGGGTGGGCTCGGGGCACAGAGCACCCCGTAAGTGGCTCTAATTGGCTTAAAAAAGGGGTGGGCTCGGGGCACAGAGCACCCCGTAAGTGGATGCGGGTGACCCCACCGACTGTGGAGGGTGGCTGTGAGTGCATTGTTTGCTGCCCCCCAAAAAATATACCACCAGCCGCCACTGCATTTGGGCATTAAGGGCAGTCTGCATAACAAATTCAGCCTGCCTAGGAACTCCCATGCCTGCAGACCGATAGCCATCCATCAGGGCATTTTTATATTCATATAACTCCTCCCAAGAGCCCTCCTTCCCCCCACTGCCAGCATCAGGACTGAATGTTGTTGAGAGGAGTACTGAGAGAGGGAGCTGTAACGTTTTCGGCAAGTAATGTACAGCACTGGACTGCACTGGGTCTACAATAAGGAATGTAATGAAAACAGAAAGTTTTTTTGTTATATAATTTTATTAGGAGGTTGATGGGGGGTAGGGGAGGGAGAAGGAATCAGGGAAGACAAAATATAAGCAGATTAAACTTCAGCTTTTAAAGCCCATAAAAACGTCAATACTTTCTTGCTCTATCCAAAACTTAAAAAAAAATGTCTGGAGTTGGGCATTAAAAGGAACTTGCAGCTGCAGTTGCTGGCTTATCTTTGAAGTTGCAGGTTTTGTGGCACTGTCAATAGTGGACCACAGACCCAGAACAAGTATATGCATGTAGGGTTTTCCAACAAAACACTAAGCGCATGTGTGTCCTGCGTTAGTGACTCTGAAGTAGAAAGGGAAGTGTCAGTATAACAGCCCTGGGGTCTGCACCTTAGAAAACAGATCAGCAATGGCAGCTTCCTTATTTCGAATAGGTTCCCTTTAACTTTTTTTTAGCAGCAATGTAGAAGCATTGCTCATCTTGTCCCTTGGCGGTACAGGGCAGCGAGATATGATATTATGGTAATACTACTTTATCGAGTAATTACTGTAAACTGCAGGCCAATAAGTCTAAGCTCTCAAACTTTTTGTTTTCACCTAGACACCAGACGTTGGCTGGGGCCTGCCCATAGACATGAGATGCTGGCTGGAATTTAACAACTGTCTCACCATCATCCTTTCAAAATGTATGACCATTTTGGCCAAGCCTTTCGGCACTGGGCAGACTTCCCTGGCCTCCATCTTATATATGATGAAGAGCAAAAATCAGAAGGGACCATTTTGGCCAAACCAATGGCACTGGGCAGACATCCCTGGCCTCCACCTTATATATGGTGAAGAACAGAAATCAGAAGGGATCATTTAGGCCAAACCTTTCAGCACTGGGCAAACACCCCCTGGCCTCCACCTTATATATGGTGAAGAACAGAAATCATAAGTGATAATTTTGGCCAAACCTTTTGGCACTGGGCATACATCCCTGGCCCTAATCTTATAAAGAACAGAAGTTAGGAGAGATCATTTTGGCCAAGTCTTTCGACACTGGGCAGACAACCCTGGCCCCCACCTTATACCTATGGTGAAGAACAGAAATACGAAGGGTCATTTGGCCAAGCCTTTCAGGACTCATAAGACACCCCTGGGCCCCCACCTTATATATGGTGAAGAATAGAAGTTAGGAGGGACAATCCATTTTGGAAGATTCACTCTTCTTTTACAGATCACCTGACATTGGGGTGTTTCCCAAGATGACCATAATAGACCAGATCAGGTGAAAAGACTCTCATGTCTACAGCACCTTCAATAACAGCCTGATTAACTAAAATATATGCATACATGTGTACGAACAAACACATGCACAGGAGCAGTTATTTAAAGGAGAACTCCAGGTAGAACCAAAAATTGGCAGTAACCTGATATATCGTTGGGTGAAGGATATTTGTTTATTTTACTTTTTAAGACCATTAGCTTTTTTCTAAAAAACTGAAAGCAAAATGTCTTTGCTGAAGGTTTCAATCTAGTTTCCAGTAAATAAAGGTGATTTTACAATTCGGCATTTGCTGGATAAGGGTAGAGGCCAATGTTGGATTGAAGAGTGAAGGCAAAATAATGGCTAGTTTGTTGTCCGTAACAGACAAGCACCAAGTTATCTGAGATAGAGTTCGTTGCCTGCTACAAGCTCAGAACTTTTTGAAGCTATGAAGATTTATTTACAACCAAATTTTGTGTATGGCCTGGAAGTCCTCTTTCAAATGCAAATGTCGATCTATAGTATTGGAAGGCCTTGGTCTACCATTAGCGGTCAAAAAAAGAAGTTGTAAAGGCAACGTAAAAGGTTAAAAGATAGAGCTGCCGATTCATCCCTACGAATGCTAAACAGAATGTAACAAATGCACACAAAAGAATAAATAGTTAAATGGTCATTAGCATAAAACAAACACAGAGTATTATAAAAATAAATACCACTTTGAAGTAATTTTCAGTCTATAGACTCAATATAACAGCTGACATTAGGAGTTACACAAACTGTTGCCAAAGATTAAAGAAATCCTCCAAGTTTGGCTAAACTTGACCCCTGCAGAAGGCCACACCATGCAGAGAAGCCTTTGCTTCTCACACAGGCCTGGTTTTTCCTGGATTAGAACCTGCACTATTGGATTGCACCTAGAACACCACCTGCCGACAATGCCCCACACTACCGCCAAACCATACTGATATCATAGACCTCTATGATACCTATAAGAGAAGAATCTGTGTTATTACTTACGAAGGGTGGTGCCAGGATGGGGATCTCTTCAGTATAAAGTACAGATTCATTTTTAAAGTAGAGAATCCCTTTAATTTTGTTGGGCACCCAAGTAGCAACAACGTAGCTATAGTGTGGCATGAGGCAATTGTTCATCCATCCAGCACAAAGTCTAATGGATTAGGAACTAGCGATCTTGCTAGATTCTAATGTCATATGTTTCTTTATTTTGCTGATGACTGGTTCTCTGGCTGCGATCTCTGCTGGAGCAGCATACAAAATGGCTGCCAAATCAAGGACAAACACTACATTCACTTTTATCAGCCATCCAAATGCTTATTAGTTCCATTCTGTGCAGGCGTTCCTTTAGGCAAGAGCTAAAATACCACAAAAGTGCTTCTCATTTTATAACACCATTTTGGACTCCATCCCAATGTTCCAAAACAAACCCACCATGGAATCCATGAAAGTATTAAAATACTTAACCTCTGCTGCCTGAATTTCTCAGCGACAATGTGCTGAAGTTGCCCCATGATCAGCTGGTGTCAAGCCCTTCAAGATCAGTGGGCTTGATACCGAATCATGTAGCATACTGCACCAGCTGATCATTAGAGAAGCTTCAAAACCGAGATAGCCGAGGCATCACTCTACTTAATTTCTGTCATTGGTAATGTGCGCTCAAAACCTAAAAAATGGTTTTGGGTTGAGGTCTTTCTCAGCTTATCTGCATACCCAGGGCCACAAACTATTCATGGCAACAGCTTGAAAAAAATAAAAAAATTAAGAACAGGCGGTCCTTTACAATTTTTTGTATTGGGCCACCTCTTTTCAGAGATTTCTTACTCTTTCTACATTAATATTGTCCATCACCATTGTAATAGAACACATATATAGCCTATGTTGGCTACCAGTGACGTCAACCGGATTGTTCAGTTACTACCTGAAAAGCACAAAGCACATTTCCTAAGGTAGCATCTTCGGAAAAACAAATTTGGAAGGTCTACTACTGGTCAAGTATTGCTCTTTTGCCACTTTTTTTTACCCTACCATATGTGTGGCAGATCTTGTATGTCACTACTTTTCCTGCTGTGTATATACAGCACTTCTCTCGGGCTCTGTACCTGGGCTTCGAGCATCCATTAACTCATGGTTTGGTCTCCAGCAGAACTGCACTCCTTGATGAGGATTGCTAACCTTGGAGTGCTGCTTCTTGTGGACAGAAAGATAACCCTGATGGAGGAAGCTGTCTCCACATTCCAAGCAGCTGTACAAAGGCTGTAGGTCATGTGACTTCTGGTGAGCAACCAGATTAGACATAAGGTTATAGCGCCTGGGGCATTCTGTGCACTTGTATGTACGCTTGCCACGGGGTGCAACTCCTTTTTCTCTTGCCGTGTCACTCAAGTCGGTTTTACGGGGACGGCCTCTTGCCCTGGGCACTGCATACTCTGCAGTTTGATCAGCATCAATGGAAATGCCTTGCCCTACGTGGCTTTTCAAATGATACAAAAGGTTTGACTGCTGGCGAAACCGTTTTCCACAACACTGGCAAGAATAGGGCATTTCCCCAGTATGGGTACGCAAGTGGATCATTAGGCTGGTACGCTGACTGAACTGGCGGTTGCACTCGTGGCAGTGGTACGTACGCTCTCCGGAATGGATCCTCTGGTGAACTAGGAGGTTTGATTGATGAGTAAAAACTTTGTCACAAGCAGGACAGTGGTACTCAGGTTTTCCGACCTCTAATGATGTGGTATCATTTTTAGGACTGGCTTCCAAATGCACCCAGGAAGGTGGAGGCCCAGGGGAAGCCTCCATGTTGGAACTCATACTAGCTTCAACCACTGGCTCTAGCCTAGGAATTATTGGGGAACCTGGCAGATTTTCTGGTGTGCAATTTAGCTGCCCTTGAACTGTGTTTGTCTTTATATGATAAAGCAAATTAGACTGCTGACGAAAACGTCTCCGGCATTGAAGGCAAGAGTACGGCATTTCACCTGTATGAGTTCTTAAATGTACCATCAGGCTGGTGCGCTGGCTAAAGTGCTTGCCACAATCCAGGCAACGGTAAGTCTTATCTCCGGAGTGGATACGCTCATGGACCAATAGATTGGATTTGTGATTAAAGGTTTTAAAGCAGCTGCTGCATTTGTATGTCCTTTCAGCTGATGTTGGTGAGTTACTGGTGTCTAAATTGTTAGATATACACTCTGTACTAGATGCTATATCACCTAGGTGTATTGTTTGAGGGGCCTCGTAGAGCTGACCGTTGTGATGCATGGGGCTTCTATCGAAAGGAAGGAAACCCAAATGAGGCTGAGGGGAACCCGAGGCCTGAAGCAAGCCTAAACCCTGAACATTTTTTCCATTTGGCTGTTCCTTATTTAAGATTTTCATTGGACGTGGTATAAGATCGTCTCCAAGAACATCTTCGTGATTCTTGAGGTGCTGAATCAGATTTGACTGCTGTCTAAATCTCTTCTCACAGAGCCAACACTGAAAAGGTTTTTCCCCAGTATGAATACGCAAGTGAACAATTAAATTTGACTTGTTGTTAAAATAACGAGGGCACTTCCAACACCTGTGTACTGCTTTCCCACCCAAAAATGCTCCCATCTGGCCATGACCCTGTCCTAGCAAGGTGATTTTCCTTGGTCTTCCTCTTCCTAGAACATGGTAAGGACCTTTACCAGATGTTCCCTCTGAACTGTGACTCGTGACTCTCTGGAAACTAGAGCTATGTCCAGTTTGTGGAATAAGGTTGGATTCTAGACTGTTCAATGTCCCCACAACACAGTTGCTTTCTGCTCGGGGAGATAGCTTGAAATGTGATGGATAGCTATCATGCTCTTGGCGAGGTAACAGCAAGTTTTCAGTGTAATTATGTGGAAGGCTCCTATTAATAGGACATGGTACCTGTATTTCTCTACGATGCATGGCAGTGCTAGGTTGTTCCACATGAAGTTTTTGGTGCAACAGAAGGCTGTGTGAACTCGGGAACCATTTAGCACAGTGGGTACACTGAAAAGCTCTCAATTGGCTTTCTTCAACTCTCTCCCCACTAGTATTTATTAATTGTGGATTCTCTCGATCTACATACTGTCCAGATGGCCCTATTAGCTGCCCAGAGTGCTTCCCAGGCTGTTCATGTTCTGCAGAGGTGTCCACTTTGGGCTCAATTGACATCACATGACTTTTCATATGGTAGAGGAGGTTCGACTGTTGGCGAAAACTTTTTCCGCACTGTACACAGGAATAAGGCATCTCTCCTGTATGGCCCCGGAGATGCACCATCAAGCTGGTTCTACGAGTAAAATGTTTGCCACATTCTTGGCAGCGGTAAGATCGGTCTCCTGTGTGAATGCGTTGGTGGACCAGGAGGTTGGACTGATGCGTAAATCGTTTGAAACAATGGCCGCAAACATAGGGCCTTTTACAAGAGCCAGGATCTTCTCCCTTATCGTTCTTAATAAAGGGAACCTTGCTGCCCCATACTTCACTGTTACTGTCATCTGCTTCAGATATCAGATACATGAATGGGATACCGGGAGCTGTGTTCTCTTCGCTCCACTCAGCTCCATCAACATCTTCAGTTCTCTGATGACTCTTCATGTGGTGGGTGAGATTGGACTGTTGTCGAAAACTTCTGTTACACCTGTTACAGGGAAATGGTGCCTCTCCTGTATGGGTGCGCAAATGGACAGTGAGGCTTGTACGCTGGTTAAATTTTCTTCTACACACGTGACAAGAAAATGGTTTCTCGCCAGTATGTATACGTAAGTGTGTGACCAGCGAGGACTGTTTGCAGAAAGTCTTATCACACACTATGCAGCGGTACCTTCTCCACTCCAACACAGGCTGTTGTTGAGAATCAGGGCGAGACACTTCATTTCCAATGCCCTGGAACTTCTCCTGATTATGGGTTTCTTGGTGTTGAAGAAGTTCAGAAAGATCTTGAAAAACAAAATTGCAGAAGGAGCACTGAAAGAGACCCCAGAATCTCTGGTTTGGCTGTTCTGCTGGTTCATTATCTTTTCTTCTACCTGTCTCCATGGTCTTGCTTTGATGGCCAACGTTAGACCATCCGTGAGGCCTGGAAGCTACTGCATCTCCTTTTTCAGGTTTACTAAAATTGCTTGGCATGGAAGAAACCCCATGAAGCACCAGTGGTGCACTAGCATCCTCTCCTGTTCCAGTAATTTTTGCACCTTGTGCTGCTTGCTTCACAATGTCCTCTTCTCTGCTTCCTGTCTTTTCTATAAGAGGCAGTGATGTCGGTGAACTTTGTTCAGCCGGGAAACTATATTCGATTGAACCTCTGTCTGTCTGGCACATTGCTTCATGGGAAATGATTGGATGGACTGTTTTCTCCCTCCAATGGTTGTCTTGGTTGTCTATTTCATTCACAATAAGTGTGGTTTGCTTGTTTTGTGAAGTGGATTGTTCTTTGGGTATCTTTCCAACAAGGGGAGCAAATGATCTTGGTTCTTCTGTCCTTCCACTGGGCCAACATTCTGAAACTAAATGCAAATAATTAGCTATAATTGAAAATGGCTTGCTTCTAACAACAGGCAGATAATACAATAAATAAATTAAAAGAGTTTTGCACTGTCAAGAAGAAATGGTGGAAACCCTCTACAATGGTTCTTGGAAAGAACCAGGAACATCCCTATTAACACAGAGATGTTCGAACTTCCAATAGCCAAGATGCTAATTTTTGCCCTCTAGGGAGGTCAGGAACAACTCAAATATCCCAAGCAGTGCTCAATGTGTAATCACTATTTCTGATTATTGTGTTATGTCCACTTTAAGAAGATTGTTACGGAAAGATCTCTAAAAGAAAACACACTATCATGACAAGCCTAAGCGCTTGCCGACCGTATAACATAGATAGACGGCGTCAAGGTGGCCCTGCTGTGCCAGATCACGTACCTAGTATGTGATATGGTACTTCCAGGTAGGGGGCGCGCGCACCGCCGGCGACCCGGCTCTGCTGTGATTTTACAATAGATTACTGCCGATTGTACGGGAACTTGCATAGGACAGGGCTCTGACTGTGTAAACAAGGCAGAACTTTGTCCTGTCAGCGGTGAAGTAATGGATTTACTTTCCTCGCACAGCAGGGAATTAAATCGATGAGTTCCCCTACTAAAAGCACCTCACACTGTACACATAAACACTGGCTAGGCACACATTTAACCCTTTTATCGCCCTAGATGTTTAACCCCTCCCAGCCAGTGTCATTAGTACAGTGACAGTGCATATTTTTAGCACTGATCACTGTATTAGTGTCACTGGTTCCCAAATAGTGTCAAAAGTGCCAGTTAGTGTCTGACTGTCCGCCGCAATATCGCAGTCCTGCTATAGGTCGCTGATCGCCGCCATTACTAGTAAATATAAATAAATAAAAATATTCCATAGTTTGAGGACGCTATCATTTTTGCGCAAATCAATAAATATACGCTTATTGGGGGTTTTTTTGTTTGTTTTTTTACCAAAAATATGTAGCAAAATACATATTGACCTAAATTTATGAAGAAACTAAATAAATAAAAAACACAGAGGTGATCAAATACCACCAAAATAAAAGCTCTATTTATGAGAAAAAAAAGGACATAAATGTTATTTGGGTACAGCGTCGCACGACCGCGCAATTGTCAATTAAAAGTTACACAGTGCCGTATCACAAAAAATGGCCTGGTAATAAAGGGGGGGGGGGGTTTCAAGTGGTTAAAAACAGCATTACATATTAACATAGGAAACACAGGACATTTTTATAACTCTTTAGGAGAAATCCTTACTTTCCACACGACTTGCTCTGGCTTGATTGTTTTCCTGACCGAACGGCTCATCTACATTTTCCATTATCGATAAAACATCCGGTTTAGACATCTGGAAACCTGAGGGACAAGAAACACAAGCTGGGTAAGTTAGGAACTGTTCCTCAAGGGAGTATTTGGCTTTGACTTTTTCTTCTATTTTAGTCTTTTAGCACTGTAGTCATTATTTTTGCCCTATACAGATGGCAGACAATAGCACATTAGATCTGTATTGATCATGAACAGCTGTGTATCTCAAACTCAAAAGTCCACCCAAAAATGGTATTAGTTAAAGATGGTGGTGGAGAAGAGCGATGAAGAAACTACTTATGCTTTAAGCAAGACCACACTCAACTCCATGGTCTAGTAGAGTGATGGCGAAACTTGTCACCCCAGATGTTTTGGAACTACATTTTCCATGATGCTCATACACTCTGCAGTGTAGTTGAGCATCATGGGAAATGTAGTTTCAATGCATCTGGGGTGCCAAGGTTCACCATCACTGGTCTAGTAGGTATGTTTTTTTTTTTTTTGAGACAGGCACAAGTGTTATGGATGGGAGAAGGTTAGGCCGGGTTAAAGTGACTATAAACTACATCCTTCTTCTCCAAAAATAATCCATACACATCCACCACCTAAAGTGGTTGTAAACCTCAGACATGAAATATGAACAAAGCATATCCCTCTACAGTGTGTACTTGTCTCAATCCAGACCACTAAGTGTAATTTCTATCTGCTGCTTCCTTCCTCTGCTATCAGCATAAGTCACTTCTGACATGTTTTCCTGACACCAAGAGATAAAAAGGTGACGGGGAGGGACCTCCAGCTGATTGACAGCCTCAGCTCTGCTCCTGTATGAAAGGGGGGGGGGTCTTTATCCTCCAATCAACACTCAGAGCTCATGCTTTCATGCGGTCAGCAATGGCACCACATGGAAGAGAAATGTCACAAGGCCTGAGAAAGAAAATAATTTCTTTACACAAGAAGGCCTCTTTCACACTGGGGCGCGGGCGGCATCGGCGGTACACCGCCGCTATTTTTAGCGGCGCTTTACCGTCATGTTTGCAGAGGTATCCGGCCGCTAGCGGGGTGCTTTTAACCCCCGCTAGCGGCCGAAAAGGGTTAAAACCACCCGCAAAGCGCCGCTGCCGGCCGTATGGCCGCGCTGCCCATTTATTTCAATGGGCAAGAGCGGTGGAGGAGCGGTATACACACCGCTCCAAAGATGCTGCTTGCAGGACATTTTTTAACGTCCTGCCAGCGCACTGCTCCAGTGTGAAAGCCCTCTGGCTTTCACACTGGAGTGTATGGAGTGGCTCTTTCAGGGCGCTTTGCAGGCGCTAATGTTAGCATTATAGCGCCTGCAAAGCGCCTCAGTGTGAAAAGGGTCGAAAGGTGAAGGCTACAAGAAGACCAGCAAGGCTTTACTTATCAGTCAGAATACTGTAGCAAAAGTGATCCAAAAATGTAACAAAGCTGGAATGGCAACCATCTCACAGAGACGTCCAGGCAATCCACGGATGTTAACACCTCGACAGGAGCGTCTTCTGATGAGAAAGGTTGAAGAAAATCGTCATGCAAGTTCACCGCGGTTAGCTAAAGAAGTAGAAAGCCAAACTGGGGTGATTGTCTCCCGTGACACAATACGGTGTACACTGCAGAGGAATGGCATGCATGGATGTCGTCCACAAGGGTAGCCTCTCCTAAAGCCCATGCACAAAAAAGCCTACCTAAAATTTGCTAGGGCCCATTCTGAATAAGAAGAAAACTACTGGGACCCTGTACTCTGGAGTGATGAGACCAAAATAAACTAGGGCTGCAACTAACGATTATTTTCATAATCGATTAGTTGGCCGATTATTGTTTCGATTAATCGATTAATAACCTTCAAAAAAGGTAATTTTGCGGTGATTTGCATTTTTACATATTTTTTTTGACCAATTTGTTGTTGGGAAGATTAAAAAACACAAGTTGCCGCAAAAACGCATTGCATGCTTTTCTGCAGGTTCTCCATTGAAGTCTATTGAGCCAAAAAAACAAAATAGCACCGTTTTGCATTAAAAAAAAGTCCTTGCCTTTTCCAAATACGCTACAGCTGAAAAAATCATGTATGTGAACGTGTCCCATAGGAAACCATGTAAATGAACTGTAGTGTGTTTCTGCAAAAGGCACAAAAAACACAGAGGTGTGACCCGGGCCTGAGATGTTTACTAACATAATGGGGTTAAAAAACTAAAATTAGTACAAAAAGAGCAAATAATTGCTACTGTAAGGGGTTAATTTTTTTACTTTGGGACAGTGAAAGTAATATTTACAGTAGCGATTTGCTCTTTTTGTACCATAAAGGGCTAATTTAATTTTTTTTTAACCCCATTATGTTACTGGTCGATTAATCGATTATGAAAATGGTAATCGATTCATTTCATAATCGATTAGTTGTCGATTAATCGATTAGTTGTTTCGGCCCTAAAATAAACGTTTTTGGAACTGATGGCTTTAAAACTGTATGGCATCGCAAAGGTGAGGAGTACAAAGAAAAATGTATGGTGCCTACTGTGAAACATGGTGGTGGCAGTGTCCTTCTGTGGGGCTGCATGAGTGCTGCTGGTGTCAGGGAGATCCATTTTATTGATGGTATCATGAATTCACAGATGTACTGCTCTATATTGAAAGAGAAGATGCTACCATCCACTCCATGCCCTTGGTCGTTGTGCACTTTTCCAACCTGACAATGATCCAAAACACACATCTAAGGCCACTGTTGAATTTCTAAAGAAGAACGGGGTGAAAGTGATTCAGTGGCCAAGTATTGTATGTCTCCTGATCTGAACTGAATTGAACACCCATGGGGAATTCTGAAGAGACAAGTTGAGCACCACTCTCCATCCACCATCCAGGCTCTAAAAGAGGTCATTCTTGAAGAATGGAAAATGATAGATGTTGCAATATGTCACCAACGTGTTCATTCCATGCCTAGAAGACTTGGTGCTGTCCTTACAAATCAAGGTGGTCACTCAAAATACTAGATGTAGTAGTTTTTGTTGTGGGGTTTATTCATTTTTCAACTAATTTAAGTAAAACTGAAGATTTTGTAATCTAATGCCTCGTACACATGATCAGTTTTTCCGACAGGAAAACCGTGTTTTTTTTTCAGCAGGAAAACGGCTGAAACTTGTCTTGCATACACACGGTCTGAAATTCCGAACGTCAGGAACGTAGTGACGTACAACATGTAGACGAGCCAAGAAAAATAAAGTTCAATAGGCAGTTCGGCTCTTCTGCTTGATTCTGAGCATGCGTGGTTTTTTTTTGCGTCGTAATTGCATACAGATGAGCGCGATTCCCGAAAATTTAGATCCTGCTCTCAATCTTTTCTTGGCAGGAATTCTGACAGAAAAAGTGTGATGGAGCATACACAGGGTCGGAATTCCTGACAAAAAGCTTGCATCACACTTTTTTTGTCAGGAAAACTGATCGTGTGTACGAGTCATAAGTTATATTATTAACCTTACTTTTATGTAATGAGCTAAACAAATGTCCTATAAGGCTCAGTTACGTCAAAATTGTGGAAATTGTTCTTGTGTTCATTGAGATATTGATTAAAGTCTTACTTTTTAAAAGGGGTGTACTCATTTATGCTGAGCACTGTATATAAGGGTTTACAATCACTTTAACCACTTGCCGACTGCCTCCTGTACATATACGTTGGCAGAATGGCACATCCACGTACCTGTACGTCCCCTTTAACTGCCTAACGGGGGGGTCGCGCTCGCGACCCTGCTGCCTTCCCCGTGAGTTGGACCACGGGTCCCGCGGACTCGATCGCCGCGGCTCTGCCCAGCGATCGTCTCACGGAGGTATAGAGCGGGGAGATGCTTGTGTAAACAAGCATCTCCCCGCTCTGCCTAGTGACAATGACACGGATCTCGGCTTCGTATACTTGGAGCGGAGATCGGTGTCATGTGACACAGAGCCCATCCCCCCTACAGTTAGAAACAATGCAGGGAACACTTAACCCCTACAGCGCCAACTAGTGGTTAACCCCTTCACTGCCAGTGTCATTTTTACAGTAATCAGTGCATTTTTTTAGCACTGATCGCTGTAAAAATGACAATGGTGCCAAAAATGTGTCAAAAGTGTCCGACATAATATCGCAGTCACGAAAAAAATCACTGATTGCCGTAAAAAAAATAATTTATAAAAATCTCATAAAACTATCCCCTATTTTGTAAACACTATAACTTTTGCGCAAACCAATCAATAAACGCAGATTGCGTTTTTTTTAACCAAAAATATGTAGAAGAATACGTATCCGATAAACTGAGGAAAGAAAATGTTTTTTTTATATATTTTTTGGGGATATTTATTATAGCAAAAAGTAAAAAATATTGAATTTTTTTCAAAATTGTTGCTCTATTTTTGTTTATAGCGCAAAAAATACAAACCGCAGAGGTGATCAAATACCACCAAAAGAAAGCTCTATTTGTGGAAAAAAAAGGACGTTGATTTTGTTTAGGAGCCACGTCGCACGACCGCGCAATTGTCAGTTAAAGCGACGCAGTGCCGAATCGCAAAAAGGCGCCTGGTCTTTAACCAGCCAAAATGGTCCGGGGCTTAAGTGGTTAATGGCCTGTAATATATATTTTTTTAAATAGTTTTTTACTGTGTTTCTCTGACTACTTGTAATGTCCACCATGAACCTCTCATTTTCTCCTTCACTTTCACTTGTTTGGAAGAAGCGGTGTACATTATTTGCTGTCATGTGTACTGCTCTATGCACACTACACATCCCATAGTCCATATTCCATCTCAGAAGTGAGCAAGAGAGGGGTGGCTACAATCCTAGATAGAGAAAAAAACGTAGCCACCTCTAAAAGGTGCAGGAAAAAAAAGAAGAAGAGAAATTTGGAGAAGGCGGAGAGCAATAGAACTATTTGAGTTAAGGATACATACAGTACTTGAATAATAGGATTTTTGTACTCACCGTAAAATCCGTTTCTCTGGCATCCATGGACTGACACAGCGTGTCTTATACACCTTTACACATGGGTTATGTCCCTGCTTGCAGGAGAAGACCTAGGCAGAATGTGAGATGTTATACATACATTCTAAACAGCCAGAGCTGAACAGCCCCGCCCAGGGGGGCGGTCCCTCCGGCATAACCCTCCCACTGCAGTCAGCAGACCTCAGTTCGTAACAAAGCAGTACAAACTCGAAAAGAAGGGTGGATGCTGTGTCAGTCCATGGATGCCAGAGAAACGGATTTTACGGTGAGTACAAAAATCCTATTTTCTCTTGTCATCCATGGACTGACACAGCGTGTCTTATACACCTTTACACGTGGGATGTCCCAAAGCAACGTCAAGAGGGATGGGAGCAGTATAAATGGAAAACCAAAAACTTCACTCCAAACAAGGCAGAGCTCCTCAACGGAGGAGTTGCAACATCAAACAGCGGCCTGCAACACCTTGCGGCCGAAGGAAGCATCCGAAGATGCAGCCACATCAACCTTATAAAACTTAGAAAAGGTATGAACAGACGACCAGGTCGCCGTCTTGCACACTTGTGCAACCGACGCTTGATGTCGGAAAGCCCAGGAAGCACCAATTGCCCTGGTAGAATGTGCCGTAACCGGAAAGGGAGGCGCCCGCCCCTTGAGAGCATAAGCTTGAATGACGGCTTGTCTGATCCACCTAGAAAATAGGATTTTTATAACAGCTTACCTGTAAAATCCTTTTCTTGGAGTACATCACGGGACACAGAGCGACATAGTCATTACTAATGGGTTATATAGATACCTTCAGGTGCTGGCACTGGCAACTTCCAAAACCGGAAGTACCCTCCCCTATATAAGCCCCTCCCATCCGGGAGCACCTCAGTTTTGTAGCAAAGCAATAAGTGTCCCCAAAGAGGGGCGGGAGCTCTGTGTCCCGTGATGTACTCCAAGAAAAGGATTTTACAGGTAAGCTGTTATAAAAATCCTATTTTCTTTCTCGTACATCACGGGACACAGAGCGACATAGTCATTACTAATGGGATGTCCTAAAGCAATGCCCAACGAGGGGGGGGATACACCATACATAAGCTGAGCGCTATCAGACATGAGGATCTTTTGCGGCCTGCAACACACTGCGCCCAAAGGCGACATCCTCCTGACTTCTAACGTCCACCTGGTAGAACCTAGTAAACGTGTGTACTGAAGACCATGTTGCGGCCTTACAGATTTGAGCCAGGGAGGCCTGGTGATGCACTGCCCATGAAGTTCCAACTGCTCTCGTGGAGTGCGCTCTAACTTTGAACGGAGGCGGTCTCCTTCTCAAGCCATAGGCTTGCATTATGACCTGTCGAATCCACTTGGCTAAAGTAGATTTTGACGCTGCCTGACCCTTTCTGGGGCCTTCCGGCAGAATAAACAAAGTATCCGTTCTGCGAATCTGAGCAGTGGCTTTTAGATAAGCTTTAACTGCTCTTACTACATCCAAAGAATGCAATAACTTTTCCTCTACCGAAGTAGGTTTGGGGAAAAAAGAAGGAAGAACCACATCTTGGTTCAAATGAAACCTCGATACCACCTTAGGAAGAAAGGCTGGATGAGGGCGTAACACTACTCTATCCTTATGGATAACCAGATACGGCTCCTTACAGGACATAGCTGCTAATTCCGACACTCTTTTAGCCGAACAAATGGCTACTAGAAAAATCAATTTCCTGGTGAGAAGAACCAAAGAAATATGCTGTAATGGTTCAAATGGTTGTTTCTGTAGAATCGACAGAACCAAGTTTAGATCCCATGGACATATGGGAATATTAACCGGAGGACTAATACGCATCACTCCTTGTATAAAGGATTTGACTAGTGAATGCGAAGCCAAGGGCCTTTGAAAAAATATTGACAAGGCCGAAATCTGACCCTTGATAGTACTCAAGGCAAGCTTCCTATCTACAGCCCATTGTAGGAAGTCCAGAATCCTACCTATTACGTATTTACGTGGATGCCATTTCTTGGCCTCACACCAGGCGATGTACGCCTTCCAGATTCTATAGTAGATCTGCCTGGATACCGGCTTCCTGGCATTGATCATGGTAGATACCACAGCATTAGAGAGCCCTCTCTTTTTTAGAATGTGGGCTTCAATAGCCAGGCCGTCAAACCTAGGGCTGGTAAGGAAGGGTGGTATATCGGTCCTTGCGAAAGCAGGTCCGGACGATGTGGGAGGGTCCAAGGACTCCCCACAGACATCTTTACAATCTCCGCGTACCATGCTCTTCGGGGCCACGCTGGAGCCACCAGAATCACTGGTTTCTTTTCTACCCTGATTCTGCGGAGTAATCGAGGTAACAATTGTGGCGGTGGGAATGCATATATCAGCTTGAACTGATCCCAAGGGAACACTAGGGCATCCGAGCCGCAAGCTAGGGGATCCCTTGTCCAAGAGACAAACCTGTCCACTTTTGCATTGAATCTGGATGCTAGCAGATCTACATCCGGTGTTCCCCACCGCTGACATTTTGTCCGGAAAACCTCGGGATGAAGGGACCATTCCCCTGGGCATAATTGTTGGCGACTTAGAAAGTCCGCCTTCCAATTCTCCACTCCTGGAATGAATACCGCAGATATGGCTGGGACATATCTTTCTGCCCATCTCAGGATGTAATTTACTTCCCTCTGGGCTGCACGACTCCTGGTGCCCCCCTGATGATTGATATATGCCACTGCTGTGGCATTGTCTGATTGAATTCTGACAGGGGACCCTTGGAGTTTGGATGTCCATGCTACTAGGGCATACCGGGCTGCTCGTATCTCTAAGAGATTGATGGGCAGGGCCTTTTCCGCATCCGACCATCTGCCCTGGAGAGACCATTGCTCCAGTACTGCTCCCCAACCTATAAGGCTGGCATCTGTAGTGACCACCTTCCAGGAAATCGGACTGAAGGATTTCCCTCTTTCCAGATTCTGGGGAACCAACCACCAGCGGAGGCTCTTGCGAACGGAAGGGGACAAGGACATTGGTAAGTCCAGAGCCTGAACTTTTTTGTTCCAGGCTGACAGTATGGCCCTTTGCAAATTCCTTGAATGGAATTGACCGTAGGGTACTGCTTCGAATGATGCCACCATTTTTCCCAGCAGCCTCATGCACAGGCGTATGGATGGCTGTCTTTTTGAACCCACTAAGTGGATCAAATCTCTCAAAGACGACCCCTTTTCTTGAGGCAAGATAATTTTTCTCTGGTCTGAATCCAGCCTTAGCCCCAAGTATTCCAGACTTTTGACTGGTTTTAGGGCTGACTTGTCTCGGTTGATAATCCAACCGTGATATTCCAGATACCTGATTGTCTCGTGAACAACCACTTCTAGTTTTTCCACTGAGTGGTCTATCGGCAACAAGTCGTCTAGATATGCCATTATCGTTACACCTCGTGTTCTTAGATTGGCCAATAATGGGGCCAGAATTTTTGTGAACACTCGTGGTGCTGTGGCCAGACCGAAGGGTAAGGCTCTGAACTGAAAATGGCGCCCTTCTACTGCAAAGCGTAGAAATTTTTGGTGGGCTGGAAAGATGGGAATGTGCAAATAAGCATCTTTGATGTCGATCGAGGCTAACCATTCCTCCCCTTGTAGGGCAGTGGCCACCGACCGGATCGACTCCATCCGGAAAGTCCTGACATGCAGGAATTTGTTTAGCCCTTTTAGATTTAATATGGGCCTCACGTCCCCGTTTGGCTTCGGGACTGTAAAGAGGTTTGAGTAAAACCCGAACCCCCATTCTTCCAGGGGAACCTCTATAATTACTGCTTGGAGCAATAATTGTTCTAGTGCCAACAGGAGGGATCCTCTCTTCTGGGGATCCCTTGGCACGTTTGACCTTATAAAATGGGAAGGAGGGGAGTCTTTTAACTCCAATTTGTATCCCAGATTTACTGCGGAGAGCACCCATCTGTCTCTGATCGTGTCCCGCCAGGTCTCTGTGAACAACTGAAGTCTTCCCCCCACCCGATTGAGTGGGGGCAACCCTTCATGCATTTGACTTTGGGGGAGGTTTTGTACCTCTCCTGCTCCAGGGCTTCTTGTTACCCTGCAATTGTCCCTGATTTTTACCTCCGGGATTTGACCGAGGAGGCCGTCGGAACTGTTTCACAGCCGATGTCCTAGGGACTGGAGAAGCCGGCCTCTTAAAAGAGGGACCTCTAACTCTGTTTTTAACCGGCAAAAGTGTGCTTTTACCGCTGGAAATTCTCTGGATATATTTGTCCAGGTCTTCCCCGAATAAGCGTTCACCATGAAATGGGAAGCTGACCAGCAATTTTTTACAGGGAGCTTCAGCAGACCAGTTTTTGAGCCATAAAAGCCTTCGCATATGTACTACAGACAGCGTAAGGCGGGAGGCCTGATGGATTGAATCCTTTATAGCGTCCACCGCAAAGCATAAGGCTCTAGGTAGATCAGCTAGGGCAAGAGCCTGCTGATCTGGCAAGTCCCTTAAGACCTGTTTCAACTGATCCTTCACTGCTTGGCAGACCCCAATAGCTGCCACTGCTGGTTGTGTCACCAATCCTGCTGTAGAAAAAGCAGATTTTAATAAGGACTCTAATTTTTTATCTATTGGGTCCTTGAACATTTGGACATTATCCACTGGACATGTCAGTGATTTATTCACACAAGAGATGGCTGCGTCCACTGTAGGGACCCTCCATTTTTTGATGAACTTATCCTCCATGGGATAGACCACTTGAAATCTCTTGGGAGGAGTAAATATTTTGTCAGGATGCTCCCAATCCTGGTAAATGAGCCCTTCCAGTAAAGGATGGATCGGAAAGGAACAAACAGTCTGGGGAGCTTTTAGCGACCCCAACGAGGAGACAGAAGTGGATGATGGCTCCGCAAGGGGCATTTTAAATGCTGATCGGACCATATTAGTCAGGGACTGAACCCATAACCTTTCAGCATGTGATGCTGAGAATGGCTCTTCCACTGTTGATTCCTCTACAACAGAATCAACCTCATCCTGATCCCCTTCAGGCAGGTCGATCCCTGTATGGGACTGTTGCTCTGCTAACAGGCACTCTGAGGGAGGAGACGGAGATCGAGCGCTTTTTTCCTGTGACAGGGAAGCAGCGATCAATGCTGACAATCTCTCTTCCAACCCTCCCAGAGCTGAGGAAAAAACCTCCTCTGTTACATACACAGGAGCAGGTGAACTGAGGACAGCCACAGTACCAGGTACTCCTGAGGGTGCTCTACGGTCACTAACCTCTGATTCTTCAGGGGAGACTGGTGCAGCCGAAGCATGCCCAAGATCCTCAGAGCCCGATGGAGACCCCCTATGCTTCCTGGAATTTTTAGTCCCGGAGTTTTTAGACGGCATTATTCCTAAGCCCAAAGCTGAGGTATTCCAGCAGAAATACACCACTTACTGACAATAGTCTAGCATAAATGCTGCTATAAAAACAGTTGGTGTCTACTAATGTGCCTTTCTATGGGGATGCCTGCATCAACCGCTTGCTGTATGCCTTTTTTTTTTTTTTTTTAAATGTTGCCAGCTCTGTCTCTGCACTCCATAGCCAGCTCACAACACATAATTGTGGTTTTTAACATGCTGGGACGCCCGCACATGCGCAGAAGCGCTGCGGCGCGCACAGAGCGTCATCCCCCAGGCTCCGCCCCCTTTCCCGGCTCACCTCTATATATAGAGGCGCGTGCACGCGCGCGCGCGGCCACGTGCGCCTTCGGCGCTAATTTCGAAAAGGGAAACTAGGGACAAGAGCCAGGGCCCCTTTTTGCCGCAGGCCGGGGGATGGACGAGCATTGCAACATGGCAGAGGAAGCAGTTTCCCACAAGAGAACTCACCATCTGCCTGGACTTGCTCTGATGAAAAGAAACTAGTCCACATGACAAGAAACGTTCCACAGCGGCCTCTAGTGGATTAACACAGGTACCGCAGTCTAATATATTAAATATATATATTTTTTTTTTTTTTCTTGACCACTATTAAAATTATTAAATTTTTTTAGTAGTTACAGGCATGCACAGATATTAGCGGGAATACCGTTAGGTAACAGACAGAAAGACAAATTAGGCTTGGGGGTCCCCCAATAGAACCAAGTTCCTGGGGGCCCCCACTTACCTGTTCCCCGCCGCAGGACTTTGTTTGGTCCACAGAAGCCCAAACTTCACCTATCACGGCAGGCATTGTAATTAAACCTTCAGGGACCGGGTTCCCAAGGATTCCACTCCCCTGGACCTGTATAGCACCCTGCACAGAAAACATCTTGGTCATGGGTATGACCAGAGCTCTGGATCCCAGGGTCCAGCTCTCCTAAGAGAAGCATTACAGGCAAAACCTTGCTCTTCTCTGCAAGGCCCGGGTACCGACCGTTTAGCTATGAAGCTTTTTTGGTCGGATCCGGAATAGCTTACTGAGGCCCAAAAGAACCTGTACGCAAGCTCAGTGAAAAACACATGTTTCTTCTTGGCCAACACCTTAGACACTGGCAAAAAACTGAGGTGCTCCCGGATGGGAGGGGCTTATATAGGGGAGGGTACTTCCGGTTTTGGAAGTTGCCAGTGCCAGCACCTGAAGGTATCTATATAACCCATTAGTAATGACTATGTCGCTCTGTGTCCCGTGATGTACGAGAAAGAAATGGTGGCAGACGAAACCGCTTGGCCCTGTTTTGGACCAGAGACAGCCACAAATAGTGAGTCAGACTTCCGAATAGAGGCAGTAGCAGACAGGTACACCCGCAAGGCTCGTACCACATCCAAAGTGTGAAGCGCAAACTCTCTGGGATGCGATGGGTGAGGACACAAGGACGGGAGGACAATGTCCTCATTTAAGTGGAAGGCCGAGACCACCTTTGGCAGAAAAGAAGGTCGAGGACGTAACACTGCCTTATCCTTATGGATGACCAAAAAGGGCGACTTGCAGGACAAGGCCGCCAACTCAGACACTCGTCTAATGGAAGTAATGGCCACCAAGAAGGCCACCTTCTGAGACAAAGTCAAGAGGGGAATATCTCTAATATTCTCAAAGGGAGGTTCCTGGAGAACCGAGAGCACCAAATTCAGATCCCACGGGGGGAGAGGAGGCTTGACAGGGGGGAGCACATGGCGAACCCCCTGCACAAAGGTGCTAACCAAGGGATGACCCGCCAGCGGTCGCTGAAAGAAGATGGCCAAGGCCGAAATCTGACCCTTAATGGTACTCAAAGCAAGCTTTTGGGTCACGCCACGCTGCAGAAAATGCAGGATTCTGGGAACGGAATACGTTCGTGGGCGCCAGTCCAGCTCTTCGCACATGGCGATGTAAGCTCTCCAAGTACGGTGATAGATCTTTCTGGAGGAAGACTTCCGTGCCCTTAACATGGTCGAAATGACCGAATCCGAGAGACCTCGGTCTCTCAGCACCTGGCTTTCAATAACCATGCCGTTAAAGCCAGAGACTGTAAAGCAGGATGAAATATAGGACCTTGAGACAGAAGGTCCCCCCGTATTGGTAACCGCCAGGGAACGTCTGCGACGAGACGTACCAGATCGGCGTACCAGTGACGCCGAGGCCAATCCGGAGCAACGAGGATCACCGGAATTCCGTCGGTCGCTACCCTGCGGAGCAGGTGAGGCAGCAACTGCAGCGGAGGATAAACGTATATCAGGTGATACTGACCCCATGGGGCCACCAACGCATCCGAGGCATCCGCCCAGGGATCCCTGGATCTGGCCACAAACCTCGACACCTTGCGATTGAGTCGAGAGGCCATCAGGTCCACATCCGGCGTGCCCCACCGTCTGCAAAGGAGTTGAAAGACCTCCGGGTGCAAGGACCACTCTCCCTGGTCCAGCGTCTGGCGACTTAGATAGTCCGCCTGCCAATTGTCTACGCCCGGAATGTAGACGGCCGACAGAGCTGGCACGCTTCTTTCGGCCCACCTCAGGATGCGGGCGACCTCGGAAGCCGCAGCTGAGCTCCGAGTCCCCCCTTGATGGTTGACATACGCCACTGCTGTGGCGTTGTCCGATTGGATCCTGATGGAGTGACCCTGTAGTTTCTCCGACCATGAGGAGAGGCACAGTCTGATTGCCCGTATCTCCAGCACATTGACCGGTAAGAGGGCTACGTCCGGAGTCCAAAGCCCTTGGGCCGACAGGACTCCCCAGACTCCCCCCCAGCCCGTCAGGCTGGCGTCCGTCGTGATCACCGTCCATTGGATGGGGAGGAACGACTTCCCGGACCGAAGAGCCGGGGACCTCAACCACCACGTCAGGGACGCCCTGACCAGGTGACTCACCTGGATCTGAAGATCCAAGGACAACGGGGATTTGTCCCAAGTGGACAAGATCTCTTTCTGTATAGCCCTGGTGTGCGCTTGGGCATAAGGAACGGCCTCGAAGGAGGCCACCATGAGTCCCAGTACTCTCATGCAAAAGCGGATTGACGATCATTTTCGGGACGTCAGCAACCGTACTGCAGACTGAAGTGTCAGTAGTTTGTCTGGAGGTAGGAAGACTCTGGCCTCCAAGGAGTCCAGAATCAGACCTAGATACTCCAGACGCTGAGTCGGGACTAGAACCGACTTCTGAACGTTCAGGAGCCACCCAAACTCCCTGAGGGTCTGACTGACGATAGTCACACTTTCTTCCAATTCTGAGCCACTGTCTGCTCTTAGAAGAAAATCGTCCAGATAGCCCACGATAGCAATGCCTCGCTGTCTCAGCAAAGCTAGGACCGGAGCAAGCACCTTGGAAGAGCCACAAATTGATAGTGGACTTCGCCGACCGCAAAGCGCAGAAACTTCTGGTGGCTTGCGCAGATCGGAACATGCAAGTAGGCGTCCTTGATGTCCAAGGATGCCAGAAAATCCCCTTGATGGAGTGTCGTGATCACTGTGCGAATGGATTCCATGCGGAATTTTTGCACCTTCACGAAGGCATTCAGGGCCTTGAGGTCCAGGATTGGCCGAACCCCGTCCTTTTTTGGAACAACAAACAGATTCGAGTAGAACCCCTGAAACCTCTCCTGGGCCGGAACCGGCACAATTACTCCGGACCCGATCAAATCCTGTACAGCCCCCAAGAGGGCTGCCCGACGGGCAGGAAGGAGAGGGAGATTTGAGGGAAGAATCTGTCTGGGGGCCATGAGCGGAACTCTATTCTGTATCCTGAGGTGACCAAGGAGACTAGTAAGTCCAAGGGGGCTGAAGGAAGTCCTGGAGTCTGGGGGACAGTGACCAAACCCAAGGGCTGGAGAATCCTGTGGACACCAGGAGAAGGCCGGTATAGCAGGTAACTGCAAAGCAAAGTAAGCCTAGGAGCCAGGAGGCTTTTCTGTTATGTGAATTTACTGGAGAAGAACCCCTGTGTGGGAAATCCTGTGTATGAACATTTATTTTGTTTCCTTTTAATAAAAATGGGCTGCCATGCCCTCAAACCTGATAACTGACTGCTGTGGACTCGCTGGAAAAACACATCTACCACTGAGCTAAACACCCCCATGTCACAATATATATATATATATGTATGTGTGTGTGTGTGTGTGTGTGTGTGTGTGTATATATGTGTGTATGAGACTTTAACCACTTAAGGACTGCCGCACGACGATGTACGTCGACAGAATGGCACGGACAGGCACAAGGGCGTAGAGGTACGTCCCCTTTGAGAACCTGTCCGTGGGTCGCGCGTGCCCCCGCCGGCGCGCTCGCGACCCGGTCCGAAGCTCCATGACCGCGCCCGCGGGACCCGATCGCCGCTGGTGTCCCGCGATCGGGTCACAGAGCTGAAGAACGGGGAGAGGTAAGTGTAAACAAACCTTTCCCCATTCTTCCTAGTCGCATGTCAGTGATCGTCTGTTATAGGGATTGACGATCAGTGACGTCACACGCCAAGCCACGCCCCCCTACAATAAGAATCACTCATTAGGTCACACTTAACCCCATACAGCGCCACCTAGAGGTAAACCCTTCACTGCCAGTGTAATTTTCACAGTAATCAGTGCATTTTTATAGCACTGATCGCTGTAAAAATGACAATGGTCCCAAAAATATGTCAAAAGTGTCTGATGTGTCCGCCATAATGTCACAGTCACGTTAAAAATAGCTGATCGCCGCCATTACTAGTAAAAAAAAAAATATATATTAATAAAAATGCCATAAAACTACCCCCTATTTTGTAGACACTATAACTTTTGCGCAAACCAATCAATAGACGCTTATTGCGATTATATTTATTTTATTTTTTTTACCAAAAATATGTAGAAGAATAAGTATCGGCCTAAACTGAGGGGAAAAAAAATTTGTTTTATATATTTTTTGGGGATATTTGTTTATAGCGCAAAAAAGAAAAATCGTAGAGGTAATCAATTACCACCAAAAGAAAGCTCTATTTGTGGGAAAAAGGACCTCAATTTTGTTTGGGAGCCACGTCGCACGACCGCGCAATTGTCAGTTAAAGCGACGCAGTGCCGAATCGCAAAAAGGGGCCTGGTCTATAACCAGCGAAAATTGGCCAGGGCTGAAGAGGTTAAGTTCCTCTTTAATTTCTAAGAGCTATATAAAGATAAAGTATAAATAATTTGGTTTCACAAAGACTGATCAGTCGGCAAAATTTGGACCAGCAATGGAGGCTTTCCCCCAAGCCATGTATACGATTTACATTTGCAATCTTAACCTCTCTTTAATACGGAACTCATTCAAAAGAAAAACAGACCAAAAAAAAAAAAAAATTCTGTAATATTCAAAGAAGGCGTCACATTGAATCAAAGCCATACTCATGTAATATTATCTAAGCGCTGAAACATATGCTTGCAATTAGTCTCTTTTTGTAGAATATCCCTCCGCCTCGCCAATTCCTAGAGGCCAAAATCTGAAACGGGTTTTTATTTGGGTTCTCATGTTTCCGTCCCTTTGATTTTTGGATTTGCTTTCATTTGTGCCGGAACAGATGATAATTTTCAATCTATTGTGTGGCTAATGGGAGACAAGGTCTTAAGTATGGAGGAGAACGAACCAAAGAATGGGTAAAAACCCAATAAAAAAACGCTGCCATTGCTGAAGTATCAAGTATCTGGACTTGTGTTGTTGTCAACTGTCACCCTCTAAAAGAGTGACGCTCGCTTAGTGCCGGTTCACAATACAGCGACTTGGGATCCGACTTGTCAGACCTCAAGTTGCCCCAAGTCGCTGGACATAAGAAATTCCATTGAAGTGAATGAGAGCCGTCTTAAAGTCGAGTTCCACCTAGAAAAAGATTTTTGCACTAAAAATCCTAAAAAAAATTAATAGAAATGTTTTTTTTTTTTTTTTATACTCACCCGAAATACCCGTTGCTATGCGGAAGTCCGTAATCTGCCTCTTCCGTAACCACGGTCCGTCTTCTTCCCCATCCTCTTCTGGTGAATGGGGCGCACTGCTTTCTGGGAACTGTGTAATCCCAGAGAGCAGCCGCTCATTCACAAGTGGGCGCGAGACTCGCGCATATGCGCAGTAGGAAACGGGCAGTGAAGCCATAAGGCTTTACTGCCCGTTTGCCTTAGTGTGGATGGTGGCGCGGGACCTGCACCGATCGAGGGATAGGCATCGGGGGGGCCATCAGCGCGGGAGAGTAGGACAGGTAAGTGTCCTTATTAAAAGTCAGCAGCTACAGTGTTAGTAGCTGCTGACTTTTAAAAAAAGAAAAAATGTTGCGGGTGGAGCTCCGCTTTAATGTACACTACTGAAGTTGCTCCGACTTCAGAAAAGGTTCCTGTACTACTTCAATCCGACTTCTAGGCGACTTGTACCCATAGATTTCAATGGAAGTCGCCTCCAAAGTCAGATCTCCATCTTAACTGAAGCAACTTTACAGGAAAAGAACATAGTTTACCCAGGCAAACCCCTCCCTCCCACAGAGCTGATTATTCTGTGATTGGCCACAGCCAAAGTCGCCTGTCCTGGAGGCAACTTTAAGTCGCGTTGTAAGTTGCTGAAGTCACCTCCAAATCGCCTTGCAAAGTCGCGCTGTAAGTCGGGTTGCCCCTGTGTGAACCGGCACTTATATCAACTAGAGGAAATTATCTTCATCAAGAAAAACTACAATGGTTTTAGAGTATTTTGTTTTGTAATTTTTAAAACTGATGCTTAATATGGTTTTGTATTAATATTTTATTCATATTTAATCAATTAATATTCAATTATTTCAAATTTAAAGCAGAACTAAACTCTCTCAATCAACATTGCCTATTTTTAATCCATATAGCATTGTAAATTGATGGGAAGGTATATTATATTTACTTTAGTTTTATTTTGTTTAACTTTTTTTTTTTTACACTGCAGCGGTTTTCTGGTTTGTGGCCTAGGCCAAAATGATGTCATACATCCCAGGAGTCTTTGTGGGTAATTTATTTCTTTCATTTGGAAAAGGGGGCTTTTTCAGCTAAGCACATCCACCCTCCTGTGCAGACTATGTGATATAGATAGGGGGCGCTGAAATGATAATCGTGTTAAACCAACATAAGATTAAACAGTGAATAAAAATATCTAAATTAGAAAGTCCATAGACTTCAGTGCAATAACCAAATAACTCGTGATGTAATCAGACAAATATTGTAAGTTCCTCCACCGCTTTATAATACGTCCAAATCACACCCAATGTGCTCCGCCGCCGGAGATTACTGAACAGAGAAAGAGGGACTGACGTTCTCTCTCTCTCTCTCTCTCTCTCCCTCCCTCTCCTCTTTCTCCTCTCTTTTCTCTCTCTCTCCTCCTCTCTTTCCCCTCTCTCTCTCCTCTTTCCCCTCTCTTTCTCTCCTCTTTCCCCTCTCCTCTCTCTCTCTTTCCCCCCTCTCTCTCTCTCTCCTCTTTCCCTCTCTCTCTCTCCTCTTTCCCCCCTCTCTCTCTCCTCTTTCCCCCCTCTCTCTCTCCTCTTTCCCCCCTCTCTCTCTCCTCTTTCCCCCCTCTCTCTCTCTCCTCTTTCCCCTCTCTCTCTCGCTCTCCTCTTTCCCCCTCTCTCTCTCCTATTTCCCCTCTCTCTCTCTCCTATTCCCCCTCTCTCTCTCCTCTTTCTCCCCCCTCTCTCTCCTCTTCCCCCCCTCTCTCTCTCTCTCTCCTCTTTCCCCCTCTCTCTCTCCTCTTTCCCCTCTCTCTCTCTACCCCCCCTCTCTCTCTCTCTTTTCCCCCCCTTTCTCTCTCTCTATTCCCCCCCTCTCTCTCTTTCCCCCCCCCCTCTCTCTCCTCTTTCCCCTTTCTCTCTCCTCTTTCCCCTCTCTCTCTCCCCTCTCTCTCTCCTCTTTCCCCCCTCTCTCTCTCTCCTCTTTCCCTCTCTCTCCTCTTTCCCCTCTCTCTCTCCTCTTTCCCCTCTCTCTCTCCTCTTTCCCCTCTCTCTCCTCTTTCTCTCTCCTCTTTCTCTCTCCCCCCTCTCTCTTTCCCCCCTCTCTCTCCTCTTTCCCCCTCCCTCTCTCCCCCTCTCTCTCTCCCCTCTCTCTCTCCCCTCTCTCTCCTCTTTCCCCCCTCTCTCTCTCCTCTTTCCCCCCTCTCTCTCTCCTCTTTCCCCCCTCTCTCTCTCCTCTTTCCCCTCTCCCTCTCTCTCTTTCCCCCTCTCTCTCTCTCCTCTTCCCCCCTCTCTCTCCTCTTTCCCCCCCCTCTCTCTCTCCTCTTTCCCCCTCTCTCTCTCCTCTTTCCCCCTCCCTCTCTCTCCTCTTTCCCCCTCCCTCTCTCTCCTCTTTTTCTCTCTCTCTCTCCCTCCCCCTCTCTCTCTTTTTCCCTCTCTCTCTCTCTTTCCCCTCTCTCTCTCCTCTTTCCCCTCTCTTCTCTCTTTCCCCTCTCTTCTCTTCTCTCTTTCCCCTCTCTTCTCTTCTCTCTTTCCCCTCTCTTCTCTTCTCCCTCCCTTCTCTCTTTCCCCTCTCTTCTCTCTTTCCCTCTCTTCTCTCTTTCCCCTCTCTTCTCTCTTTCCCCTCTCTTCTCTCTTTCCCCTCTCTTCTCTTCTCTTCTCTCTTTCCCCTCCCTTCTCTTTTTCCCCTCTCTTCTCTCTTTCCCCTCTCTTCTCTTCTCTCTTTCCCCTCTCTTCTCTCTTTCCCCTCTCTTCTCTCTTTCCTCTCCCTTCTCTCTTTCCCCTCCCTTCTCTCTTTCCCCTCTCTTCTCTGTTTCCCCTCTCTTCTCTTCTCTGTTTCCCCTCTCTTCTCTTCTCTGTTTCCCCTCTCTTCTCTTCTCTCTTTCCCCTCTCTTCTCTCTTTCCCCTCTCTTCTCTTCTCTCTTTCCCCTCCCTTCTCTCTTTCCCCTCTCTTCTCTGTTTCCCCTCTCTTCTCTTCTCTCTTTCCCCTCTCTTCTCTCTTTCCCCTCTCTTCTCTCTTTCCCCTCTTTTCTCTCTTTCCCCTCTCTTCTCTCTAACCCCAGAAACTACAAGAATTTTGTCACGTACGGTTCCGCCGCTTTGTTTACCCGGCCGCCAGTGGCCAGGAAAGCAGCCAATCAGACTGATCTGTGTCTGATCGGCTGCATGCGAGGCTAGAGGAGAGATTTGGGATCTAATAGATCCCAGATCTCTCCATAAAGAGGACATGTCACAGCCCATGCTGTCACAAGGGATGTTGTTCATCCCTTGTGATAGCAATAAAGTTAATCCCAAAAAATTAAAAAAAGTGTAAAAAAAATAAATAAAAAAATAAAAACATTTTGTATAAAATAAATAAAAATAATAAAACATTTAAAGCGCTCCTGTCCCACCGCGCATACGCGCAAATGCAAACGCGTACGTTACTCCCGCGCGCATATGTAAAGGTGATCGCACCACACATGTGAGGTATTGTCGTGAACGTCAGAGTGAAAACAATAATTCAAGCACCATACCTCCTATACAACTCTAAACGGCTAAAGGAGTTGTAAAGTCAGAAGGTTTTTTATCTTAGCCCAGGTTCACACTGGGCTGCGGGAGTGAAGCCGTGCGAGTTCAGCTGAACTCGCACAATTTCACTCCTGCCTGTCAGTCCCGATTTCGGCCACGATTACAGGGACATCTGTTCAGGTTTCTGCACAGATGTCAAAGTAAATCGCGGCCCGAAATCGCAAAAAGTAGTACAGAAACTACTTTTTGAAATCGGTGCAGCGCCGCAGATGCAGCATCGCACCGATTAAGACGGTGCCATTGCCGGCAATTTGCGGCAAATATAGCCGTTTTGACATGCGATTTGACATGTCAAATCGCATGTCAAAACGCACCAGGGTGAACCTGGGCTAAAATGCATTCTATACATTAAGATAAAAAACCTTCTGTGTGTGGCAGCCTCCCCAGAACCTCCTAATCATTTATCTGAGCCCCATCTCACTGCAGCGATGTCCACGAGCGTCTTAGATGTCCCAGACACTCCTTCTGATTGGCTGAGACACTGCAGCAGCACCATTGGCTCCCGCGGCTGTCAATTCAATCAGTCAGCCAATCAGGGGAGAGGAGGTTGGGCTCCGTGTCTGAATGGATACACGAAGATCTGACTCGGCTCAGGTGCCCTCTGTATCAAGCTGCTGGATGAGGGGGCACCCACCAAATGGAGGGGCCAGGAGAGCCGAAGAAGGACCCAAGAAGAGGAGAATCCAGGCTGCTCTGTGCAAATTTAACTGCACATAGGAGGTAAGCATAACATGTTTGTTATTTAACCGCTTGAAGCCCGGGACATTGTCAAATGACGGCCACAAGGCACCTATTGATGGCCTCGGCTCCTCCGGCCACTGGGGGCGCGCGCACTGCGTCACTGGGGTGCCGATGCGCGTGCCTGGCGGCCGCGATGTCCGCCAGGTACCCGCGATCGGCCGTTACACAGACAAGGACGTGGATCTGTGTGTGTAAACACACAGATCCACGTCCTGTCATGGAGAGGAGACCGATGCTGTGTCCCTTGTACATAGGGACACAGATCGGTCACCTCCCCCAGTCAGTCCCCTCCCCCTATAGTAAGAATCACTAATAGGGAACACATTTAACCCCTTCCTGCCAGTCACATTTATACAGTAATCAGTGCATATTTATTGCACTGTTCGCTGTATAAATGTGAAGGGTCCCAAAAATGTGTCAAAAGTGTCCGATGTGTCCGCCATAATGTCACAGTCCTGACAAAAATCACAGATAACCGTACTAGTAAAAAAAAAAACAATACAAAAAATGCCATAAATCTATCCCCTATTTTGTAGATGCTATAACTTTTGCGCAAACCAATCAATATACGCTTATTGCGATTTTTATTTTTTTACCAAAAATATGTAGAAGAATACGTATCGGCCTAAACTAAGAAAGAAAATGTTTTAAAAAAAAAAAAATGGGACATTTATTATAGAGCCACGTCATACGACCGCTCAATTGTCATTCAAAGCGTGACAGTGCCGAAAGCTGAAATTTTGCTTGGCCAGGAAGGGGGTATATGTGCCCAGTAAGCAAGTGGTAAAAAAAAAAAAGAGCCTTTACAATCACTTTAACCTGTAAAGTCGTTTAAAACGTCGCCTATGGAGAATGTTAAGCACTGTAATTTGCCGCCATTCCACGGGCAGACGCAATTTTAAAGCGTGACAGGTTAGGTATATAATTACTTGCCACAGCATCATCTTTCACATTATACAGAAAAATCTAACTTTAGTTTTTTTTTTTTTTTTTTTTTATTCATGAAAGTGTTTGTTTTTTCCCCCAAAAAAGTGAATTTGAAAAAACCGCTGCGCAAATACTGTGTGACATAAAAAATTGCAACACCCACCATTTTATTCTATAGGGCCTCTGCAAAAAAATATATATACCGTATTTTCCAGAGTATAAGACGACCTTTTGTACTTAAAAATATCCCCCAAAAGTCGGGGGTCGTCTTATACGCCGGTATCTGTATGAGTCAGACTGCGGGCCTCCATTATTCCCTCTCATCCTCGGCCTCGGACGAGAGGACCTCTGTGATAGGCGGAACACAGAACACAGGCTCTGCTGGGAAAACTGAGTGTTCCGCCTATCACGGAACAGGACGAGGAGGCGGCATGGCTTTTGAATAATGGACGCCCGCAGTCTGACTCTGCATACATTGATAAGGTATGGAGATCTGGAGATCGGCACAGTGAGGTAGGCAATGGGCACAGTGAGGTAGGCAATGGGCACAGTGAGGTAGGCAATGGGCACAGTGAGGTATGAAATGGGCACAGTGAGGTATGAAATGGGCACAGTGAGGTAGGCAATGGGCACAGTGAGGTAGGAAATGGGCACAGTGAGGTATGAAATGGGCACAGTGAGGTAGGCAATGAGCACAGTGAGGTATGCAAGTATGCAATGGGCACAGTGAGGTAGGCAATGGGCACAGTGAGGTAGGCAATGGGCACAGTGAGGTAGGCAATGGACACAGTGAGGTAGGCAATGGGCACACTGAGGTAGGTAATGGGCACAGTGAGGTATGCAATGAGCACAGTGAGGTATGCAAGTATGCAATGGGCACAGTGAGGTATGCAATGGACACAGTGAGGTAGGCAATGGGCACAGTGTGGTAGGCAATGGGCACAGTGTGGTAGGCAATGGGCACAGTGAGGTAGGCAATGGGCACAGTGAGGTAGGCAATGGGCACAGTGAGGTAGGCAATGGGCACAGTGAGGTAGGCAATGGGCACAGTGAGGTAGGCAATGAGCACAGTGAGGTAGGCAATGGGCACAGTGAGGTAGGCAATGGGCACAGTGAGGTAGGCAATGGGCACAGTGAGGTAGGCAATGGGCACAGTGAGGTAGGCAATGGGCACACTGAGGTAGGTAATGGGCACAGTGAGGTAGGCAATGGGCACAGTGAGGTAGGCAATGGGCACAGTGAGGTGTGTCAGAAGGGGGTCATCTTATATGGCGAGTATATCCCAAAACCAACCTTTTAGCTGGAAAATTAGGGGGTCGTCTTATACGCCGGCAAATACGGTATATATATATATGATGTTTGGGGGTTCGACGTAATTTTCTAGAAAAAAAGGTGGATTTTTACATGTAGAAGGAAAGTGTCAGAACTGGCGCAGATACTAAGTGGTTAATTTACAATCACTTTAAATAATCGGTGCACTTTCAGACAAATGATGTGACAAGGCAGACTGGGTGCCGTGTCTCTGCTAAGTATAGAAGCAGATTTGTTACGCCAAAGACTTTAAAATAAAAAAAACAAAAAAGGAAAACTTTTTAAAATTGAAATAAATATTGAGGAATAAGTCAATAATTTGCTGCCGGGGACGAGTGAAAAACTATTAACATCAAAGTGAGAATTTTTGAAATAAAAGGGTTTGAACTTTTTGTTAACATGAAAGTATGAATTTCTGAACTTCAAAGTGAGAGTGAAAACAAATATATAATAAACATAATTCTTTTTACTTATCAATCAAAGAGATTATTTCCCTCATTTCTAAATAGAAGGTTTCGGTCTGATGCTTGATTTTGATCCAATCCCTGTAAATAAATGAAATGTAAAGATTTTTTTCTAGAATATGATTGTTGGGTGTGGCCTGGCAGAAAACTGAAGAACTGTTTATAACTTTTTTAAACTTTTATTTCACTTTCAGTATAAGGACTCGCTCCCATGCGTGGCCAGGAAAGCGGTAAACACATGTGGTTGAGCTGCGGATTTACTGCCCCACTGACCGCCCACCTAAACTAGGTTCATGCAGCCGCTCAGGGCTGTGGCAAAAATTAAGTGGCCTCTCGAACTTGGCGATGCTGCCGCCAAACGTGTCCCATACGAGTGAATGGGGGCACGCGGCTGTGGCGTGGTAGGTTGGAATTTTGACGGCTAAAACAGTTGGTGGAGAGGCAAAATATCAGTAACTGAACTGTAGCACTGCTTTTAATACTTTATGGTAGTTTAGCCCCTTCCCGCCGACCACACACATAAATGCGGCCTCACAGAACTGGGCTTTTTTCCGTGGGGGCCGCATTTACCGCTTTGTGCTGGGAGCCCACCGCACATTGCGCTCCCAGCACAAAGACCGGGCTATCCCTGGCAGACCCAGGTCTCGTGCTAACAATCGGGACCCAGGACTGTTGGTTCTGGGTCACCTGATCGCCACGATAGCCTCTGATTGGCTATCACAGTGATCAGTCACTGTAAGCCCACCCCTGTGTTTACTTCCTCTTCTGAATGAGGAGACAGATACATTGTATGTTTCTCTTCTTTTTTTTTTTTTTTTAACAAGAAAGTATCTTTCTCTTCTTGCAGGAGAGGAAATGTAAGCAAACCAAAGTGCGTAAAAAAAATAAAATAAAATAAAAAATAAAATAAAATAAATAAAAACAATGAAGAAAAAAAATAATAATAGGTTTCCCAGGGTTAGAGTAAAGCTGGATACACACTATACAATTTTCTGTAGATTTTTTTCCTTTAGATTTACCAAAACCATATGAGGTCAAACCTTAAAGCGGAGTTCCACCCATAAAAAAAAAAAAAAAAAAAATTCATTACTGTGCAGCAAATAATATATTAAATGACATTTGGAGTTTTTTTTTTTTTTAACTTACCTTTTCATGGCTGTTGCTATGTGATCCCTTCAAATCTTCCCCTTCCTCGCCGCGGCTCCTTACGTCACTTCCCTCGGCGCCTCCGCTCGCTGCTGCTGCTGCTGGGAGATGTCTGTCATCATTTCCCAGGAGTCAGTGGGCAGCGCCGTGGGCTTCGTTGCCATCACAATGGGGCGGGCACTTACGATGACGCCGCCCGTTTTTGATGGCAACCTGAGAAGTTGATGGCGCTGTGAATATGTGCATGTGCGAGAACGGGCGGTGCATGCTGGTCGCTCAGCTGCACCGTATCCCGGAACATTATGCTTGTGGGCTTCACATGCCCACAAGCAATATGGGAATGGTCAGGATGCAATTTTATAAGTTGATTTTTTATATTAAACCGGACATCGGGGGACAAATTTTTCTAAAGACGTGGGTGTTAAATGTCTGTTATGACCTTAACAAATGTTTTAACCACTTAAGCCCCGGACCATTTTGCTGGTCAAAGACCGGGCCACTTTTTGCAATTCGGCACTACGTCGCTTTAACTGACAATTGCGTGGTCGTGCGACGTGGCTCCCAAACAAAATTGACGTCCTTTTTTTCCCACAAATAGAGCTTTCTTTTGGTGGTATTTGATCACCTCTGCGGTTTTTATTTTTTGCGCTATAAACAAAAATAGAGCGACAATTTTGAAAACAATTCAATATTTTTTACTTTTTGCTATAATAAATATCCCCCAAAAATATATATAAAAAAAATTTTCCCCTCAGTTTAGGCCGATACGTGTTCTTCTACATATTTTTGGCAAAAAAAAAAACGCAATAAGCGTGTATTGATCGGTTTGCGCAACAGTTATAGCGCCTACAAAAGTTTTATGGCATTTTTATTAATATTTTTTTTTTTTTACTAGTAATGGCGGCAATCAGCAATTTTTATCGTGACTGCGATATTATGGCCGACACATCGGACACTTTTGACACATTTTTGGGACCATTGTCATTTTTACTGCGATCAGTGCTATAAAAATGCACTGATTACTATGAAAATGACACTGGCAGTGAAGGGGTTAGTTAACCACTAGATGGCGCTGAATGGGTTAAGTGTGCCCTAGGGAGTGATTCTTACTGTAGGGGGGGTGGGCTGTGTGTGACAAGACAGTGATCACCGCTTCCGCTTACAGGAAGCGGTGATCAGTGTCATTGTCACTAGGCAGAGCGGGGAGATGCTTGTTTACATCAGCATCTCCCCGTTCTTCCTCACCGTGAGACGATCGTGGGTATCCCCGCGGCGATCGAGTCCGCGGGACCTGCGGTCAGGCTCGCGGCGGGTGCGCGCGCGTCCACAATGCCGCTTCCTTAAAGGGGACATATATATACGTCCTTCTGCCCAGGAGTGCCATTCTGTCGACGTATATCTGTGTGCGGCAGTCGACAAGTGGTTATAAAAAAAATATGTCGTTGGAACTCCGCTTTAAGAGTTTTAATACATGGTTTTGGTAAATCTAAAGGAAATCAGATCACAAAAGTTGAATAGTATGTACGGGGTCTTAGGGTCAAGGTTGGGGTCAAAAGGTCACGGTCAGCAAATTTTAGGTAGAATTAAAAAAAAAAAAAAAAAGAATATTTAATTGGTATCAGTGTCAGTTACTGTAATGTCAGTGTGTTTTAGGCAGGATAAAAAAAATAATTACAATGCGCACCATATGTGGTATCGCTGTGATCAATTTATTCTGGGTTGTTCTTTGGTGGTAAATTATGACAAAAGCAGGAAATATACAGCTACATTTTTTTTTTATGATTTTTTTTTTTTTCACTATTTTGGGCCAGTTTTCCTTTGATTAAAAAAAAAACGTTACCATTTACCACCAAAAGAAAGCACAATTTGTCCTGAAAAAAAAAGGTTTAATCCACCTTGATACACAAAAGCAGTTGTGATGATATGTACGGTTTTACAAACACATGTCAAAGTTGCTCAATTGTGCTTAGGCATTTAGGTTTGTTTTACCCTTAGGCCTGAATACCTTTTTAATAAAGTTTTCTACTGTTAAAAAAAAAAAAAAAATCCTCAATGGTCACACATGTGCAAAAGCCCACAGAATTGTTCTTCAGAGAGCATTAGACAGACAATGAGAAGGTGTTGTATCGCCTCCTTACCGCCTGCTTTACCCCCTTGATCCCCGCACTAGTACGCCACAACTACATGCTATGCAGAGCAGCCCCATCCACTAGAATGGGCCGCATTTGGCAGGTCCTATGCCCACCAAAAGCAACAAAGGGTATATTTTTTTATTGCGCCCGTTGAGGGAGCACCATTGAGGGCACCAACCATGCCCAACTGCGGGGGGGGGGGGCAAAAGGGGCACCATTGTAGGGTATCAGTTCCCCCTAACCTGACCCTGCACTGCAGACACACAGAAGGTCCTGTAGGAAAAGGAATGCCTAGGCACATTCGTAAACCAGGAAATGCACCAATACAAGTCAATGAGAATGCAAAAGTAGCTTGATGCAGCTCAGAAGGTCACGGCAGCAGGAACACGGCAATTTGTCTTATGTCTTCAGTGCACTGAAAACAGTAGGAAGCCTTCTGTTTTTGCGAAGCGTGGTCTGAATTACAAAGAAGTTAAAGCGGTTGTAAACCCAGACAAAAATTTTATTTTTTTCAAATCACCTGCAAGAAAAAGCCATAATGAGCTAGTATGACTAGCATACTAGCTCATTATGAATCACTTACCTTAGATCGGGACCCCCGAAGCCATCCTCGTCCCCCGCTCCGGCCGCAGCCATCGCTCCTCAGATACCCGGAACGTTACTTCCGGGTATCGCCGCTCCAGCCAATCACAGCGCCGCTCCGGCGCTGTGATTGGCCGGAGCAGCGAAGACGTCACTCCGCGCCTGCGCGCTGGAGCTTTCTGTTCCGGCAGCGCCGGAATTCTGAATGGGATTAACCCTGTGAATGCACCGTTGTCTACGGCGCGCATGCGCCGTAGACATCGGTGCATGTCTTTTTTTGCAAATATCTCCTAAACCGTGTAGGTTTAGGAGATATTTCTTTTACCTACAGGTAAGCCTTAGTATAGGCTTACCTGTAGGTAAAAGTAAAAAAAAAGACTATACAACCGCTTTAAGGAAAGAGCACTGCGATGCGTTAAAGTGGTTGTAAACCGCTGGGTGCCTTTATTTTAGTTTTTTTCCTGACTTGCAAGGTAAAGCCATAATGTGCTAGTATGCAACGCATACTAGCACATTATGTTAACCACTTCAGCCCCGGATGGATTTGCCCTCTTAATGATCAGGCCATTTTTTGCGATACGGCACTGCGTCGCTTTAACTGCGAATTGCGCATTCGTGCGACGTTGTACCCAAACAAAATTGATGTCGTTTTTTCCCCCACAAATAGGGCTTTCTTTTGGTGGTATTTTATCACCTCTGCGGTTTTTATTTTTTGTGCTATAAACAAAAAAAAAGCGACAATTTTGAAAAAAAAAATATATTTTTTACTTTTTGCTAAAATAAATATCGCAAAAAACAAACAAATTTCTTCATCAGTTTAGGCCAATATGTATAAAAAAAAAAATCGCAAAAAGCGTATATTGATTATAGCGTCTACAAAATAGTGGATAGATTTATGGCATTTTTAGAGGGACTGCGACATTGCGGCGGACAGATCGGACACTTTTTTGGCACCATTGACATTTATTTATACAGCTATCAGTGCTATAAAAATGCACTGCTTACTGTGTAAATGTCACTGTCAGGAAAGGGGTTAACACTAGGGGGCGATCAAGGGGTTAAATGTGTTCCCTGGGAGGTGTTTCTAACTGTGGGGGGAGGGGACTGTCTGGAGAAGGAGACAGATCGCTGTTCCTAATTACTAGGAACAGCAGATCTCTCGCTCCGCCCCTGACAGAACGGGAATTTGTGCGTTTACATACACAGATCCCCATCCTGGCTCTCGTGCCCGCGATTGTGGGTGGCCAGCGGACATCACGGCCGCACGCATCGGGTCCCCCTGCTGTGCAGCGGGCACGAGCCTGCTATGGCTCTTAAAGGAGCCAACGTACAGGTACGGCGATTCATGCAGCGCTGCCAACCTGCAGCAGTAAATGTACGTGAGCTGGTCGGCAAGTGGTTAAACGTACCTGAAAATGAAGCCTTCCAGCAATGCGCTGTCACTGCTGGAGGCCACTTCCATCTTCACCTGTCTCCCTTCTGAGTCCGCGGACTCCGACTGTCAGACTGGCCAGAGCCGCAATGACATCACTCCCGCGCATGGTAGCGGGGGAGCCGCCGTTTACGGCACGGGATTCTGAAGGAACGGCCTGGGTGGCCGTTCCTTCAGAGCGCATGCACCAAGGTCGTCATTGGCTGCATACATAGTAAATATCTCCTAAACAGAGCACTTTTAAGAGATATTTACAGTACGTATAGGTAAGCCTTATTACAGGGTTTGACAAATTTGCTTGGAATCTAGGAGCCAGCTAAAAAAGTTAGGAGCCAGAAACGTGCCCCGTCCCGCCGAGCTCGCGCGCAGAAGCGTACGTGAGTAGTGCCCGCATATGAAAGCGGTGTTCAAACCACACATGTGAAGTATCGAAGCGATCGGTAGAGCGAGAGCAATAATTCTAGCCCTAGACCTCCTCTGTAACTCAAAACATGCAACCTGTAGAATCTTTTAAACGTCGCCTATGGAGATTTTAAAGGGTAAAAGTTTGTCGCCATTCCACGAGCGGACGCAATTTTGAAGTGTGACATGTTGGGTATCAATTTACTCGGCGTAACATTATCTTTCACAATATAAAAAAAAATTGGGCTATTTTTACTGTTGTCTTATTTTTTTATTAAAAAAGTGTATTTTTTCCCAAAAACGTGCGCTTGTAAGACCGCTGCGCAAATATGGTGTGACAGAAAGTATTACAACGACCGCCATTTTATTCTCTAGGGTGTTAGAATAAAAAATATATATAATGTTTGGGGATTTTAATTAGAGGGAAGGAGATGGCAGTGAAAACACAGGGGAAGCTCCATTAGCATTGCTGGTTGTCTTGTCATACCAACGGCCAGCACAAGATGGCGCCAGATCACAGAAGGAAGCATAGGCCTGCAGAAGGCCACAAAGCCACGACCTCAATTACCGGCGTGGCGGGGGAGGTGGGGGCGTATGGAGACACAGGATGGGGTATCTTGTGTCTCTGTGCGCCCCCACCTCCCCCGCCGCGCGATCGCGTCGGGCCACGCCGGCAATTGAGGCCGCGGCTTTGCGGCCTTCTGCAGGCCTATGCTTCCTTCCCCAGGCGCTGGGTCGCTAATTCTAGTCGCAATTGCGACCTGGCGCCCGGATTTCATCGAACCCTGCCTTATTATAGGTACGAGTCAAGGATTGAAGTTTACAACCACTTTAACAATTTGCCGACCAGCCGCCGCAGTTGTACTGCAGAAGGTTGGCACGGCTGCGCGATCCGCCGTCAATTTACTTTGGTCGATTTAAGAGCTATTGGAGGCGTGCACGTAGCCAGCGGCCATGATGTCTGCCGGCCACCCGTGACCGCTCCACAGAGAGCCAGAATGGGGATCTGTCAATGTAAACAGACAGATCCCTGTTCTGACAGGGGAGGAGAGAAAGATCTGCTGTTCCTAGTGATTAGGAACAGCAATCTCTCTTCTCCTCCAGTCAGTCCCCTCCCCCCACAGTTAGAAACACCTCCCTAAGAAACACTTAACCCCTTGACCGCCCCCTAGTGTTAACCCCTTCCCTGCCAGTGACATTTGCACAGTAATCAGTGCATTTTTATAGCACTGATCGCTGTATAAATGTCAATGGTCCCAAAAAAGTGTCAAGAATGTCCGATCTGTCCGCTGCAATGTCGCAGCCCCGCTAAAAATCGCTGATCACTGCCATTACTAGTGGAAAAATAATAATAATAATAAAAATGCCATAAAAATATCCCCTATTTTTTAGACGATATACGCTTATTGCGCAGTAGAATACAGATTGGCCTAAAATGATTAAGAAATATTTTTTTTGCAGTTTTTTGGCGATATTTTATTATAGCAAAAAGTTAAAAATATTTTTTATTTTTTTTAAATTGTCCTCCTTTTTTGTTTATAGTGCAAAAAATAAAAACTGCAGGGGTGATCAAACACCTCCAAAAGAAAGCTCTTTTTGTGGAGAAAAAAGGGACATGAGTTTTGTTTGGGCACAATGTCGCACAACAATGTAATTGTCAGTTAAAGCGACGCAGTGCCGTATCGCAAAAAAATGGCCTCGTCATTAAGGGGGCAAATCCTTCCGGTCCGTAAGTGGTTAAAACAAGGCACAGCAGCGCACTCACACCATGCACATGCTTTATGCGCATAGCAAAGCACGCACGCTGTATGGTGTGACCGAGCCCTAACCCTTTACATACCGTGTGTATTCTTTACCCCAAACAGCAATATTTTCTTCTCAAACCGCGTTCACTACAGCATGCAATTCCATCCTTTATACTGTATACAAAATATTAAATAAAAAAATAAATTAAAAAAAGGGCAGACTCAATGGATCACTTGTTTTTTTTTGTTTTTTACTTTTCTGTTTCTTTTTTTCTGGGTAAATAATAAGCATTTTTTTTTTTTTTTTGCAAAGCCATCTCTTGAATTTTTTAGCTTGCTCCAGACTTATGTTTAAAAAAAAAATAAATAAAAAAAAAAACCTCCTTTGTTTGTGGCCTAAAAGACAAACAGCCGCTACACTGGGCGCGCATTGGTATGTTTAAAAAAAAAAAAAAACGTCTAAATAAAACATAAGCCTAAATCAAATGGTATTAGGGCTGCAAAAATAAATGAGTGGCGGCAGTTTGTCCCACGTCTGAGGCTCGGAGAGGGATATTTACGGCCTCAATATAAAAATAACACTTCCACACCATAACACATTGCACATCCCACAGCCTTTAACCGCTTCACTCCCAAATTTCCTCCAGCAGCCCACTTTAATCAATGACAGATCCAGACCCCGGGCTGGAGCTCTTCCTGTCTCTGTTAGGTTTCTCTTGTTTAATGGAAAAACATTTTTTTTATTTATTTTTTTTGCCCTTTTTCTGAGGCCGGGCTGAAATATTAAGGGTCCTACAGGTCAAAATGGATTCTCTCCCAAAGCCCAGGCCCAGCTAGGGTTGCCGCAGCAACGAGAGTCACGTGAACATAAGAAAACAATGGTTTTAATGCTAGCAAAACAAATAAAAAAAGCAAAGCAGGAAGTTTGCGAAGTAGATACTGGGGCTGCTATGGAGAAAATCCGCCTGAAAATGTGTTGTGGAAGAACAATGCGTGTTTTGTATAGATTGTGGTAAAAATAGGAACATGAAAAGCATCGCTCCACAAATGCTTAAAGCGACTGTCTCTAAAAAAAAAAAAAAAAAAAAAAAAAAAAAAAAAGCAAAAATATGTTAAATTCACACCATGTATATTGAGCGGCATAAGTTAAATCAACACAAGGGCATATAGAAAACAATCGCTTCCTAGGTGTCCTGTTCACAGCATAAGGCCCCCTTTCACACTGGGGCGGGAGGTGCGCTGGCGGTATAGCGGCGCTATACCGTCGGAATTGCGGCGGTATTCGGCTGCTAGCGGTGCGGTTTTAACCCCCCGCTAGCGGCCGAAAAAGGGTTAATACCGCCGGCAATGCACCTCTGCAGAGGCGCATTGCCGGCGGTATAGCCGCGCTGTTCCATTGATTTCAATGGGCAGGAGCGGTAAACACACCGCTCCTTTCACCACTCCAAAGATGCTGCTAGCAGGACTTTTGGAGCGGTCCTGCTAGCGCACCGCTTGGGCTTTCACACTGGAGAAACAGCAGCCGCTGTTTAGGGTCGGTTTGCAGGCGCTATTTTTAGCGCAATAGCGCCTGCAAACCGCCCCAGTGTGAAAGGGGCCTAACACTGCATTGAGGTGCACAGCATGTCTGCATATTTACCCAGCGCAATGCATGGCACTGCAACATCTATGGATGTTTCTTTGTTTAAAAAAAATGCTATTCGTTAAACTAGATGGACTTGTGTCTTTTTTAGACCTATTTTGTGACATTTGAATAAAGTAAAAAAAAAAAAAAGCAAAGTTGGAAAGGTCTGGAGCAGCCTTTCTCAACGTTTTCCCCAATGGAACTGGGGTAGATCCTAAAATTTCAATGGGAAGAATGCCCTTTACATTTGTGGTCAGTGACAAGAATGCTCCTTAGATTGGCAGCCAGTTGTAAGAATTCTTACATTTATGGCCAGTGGGAAGAATGCTTACATTGGCGGCTAGTTAGAAGAATGCTCATTACATTGGTGGCCATTTGGAAGAATGCTCCTTACATTGGCGGCCAGTGGAAATAATGTCCCTTACAATGGTGGTCAGTGACAAGAATGCTCCTTAAATCGGCTAGTGGGAAGAATACTCCTTACAATGGTGGGTCAGTATGTAATAAGAATGTTCCTTACATTGGCGGCCAGTGGGAAGAATGCTCCCTAAGTTGGCAACCATGGAAAGAATGCTCCTTACATTGGTGGCCAGTTGGAAGAATGCTCCTTACATTGGTGGGTCAGTAATAAGAATGCTCCTTACATTGGGGGCCAGTTGGAAGAATGCTCCATACATTGGTGGTCAGTAATAAGAATGCTCCTTACATTGGTGGTCAGTGGGAAGAATGCTCCTTACATTGGCGGCCAGTTGGAAGAATGCTCCTTACATTGGTGGTCAGTTGGAAGAATGCTCCTTACATTGGTGGTCAGTAGGAAGAATGCTCCTTACATTGGCGGCCAGTTGGAAGAATGCTCCTTACATTGGCGGCCAGTTGGAAGAATGCTCCTTACATTGGCGGCCAGTTGGAAGAATGCTCCTTACATTGGCGGCCAGTTGGAAGAATGCTCCTTACATTGGCGGCCAGTTGGAAGAATGCTCCTTACATTGGCGGCCAGTTGGAAGAATGCTCCTTACATTGGTGGCCAGTTGGAAGAATGTCCCTCTTACAATGGTGGTCATTATAGGAATGCCCCCTTTACATTAATGGTCAATAGGAAGAATGCCCCTCTTATAGTGGTGATCAGAATGCCCACCTTATAGTGGTGATCAGAAGGCCCTCCTTACAGACAGCTAAAAAGATTGTTGGTGTCATGTTGCTGGCTCTGCAAAGTAGCGCCAGGCCCAGAACTACTCAGGCACCATCCGATGGGAAGTAAATCAACCAAATCTCAAGAAAACCCTAAATATCTCTGGAGGAAACCTAGGGGGTTTCATGGAACCTTGGTTCAGAATGACTGGTCTAGAAAATTGTATCTTCCAAATCTTCTGGGTGTGTCAGATTCCTGTGTCACCCACCGGTGCTGCGTCTTTAGCGCATCTGCAGAGCTGCATGGACACAGCAGGAATGTAGCGGCCAGTGGGTGGAATAACAGCACGCAGTAGAGATGGCAGAAATTCAACATGCCCAAAAAGTGTTGGATGTTGAAGTTCCTAGCAACTGTAGCTTAGCGAGAGAGTGAAGATTGGGGTGACGGACCGAATTGCAAATTGCACAGCATTAACACCAATATAGGACTTTATATGTTTACCTCAGGACTTTTCCACCGTTTTGACTCCTTTATTTGTGTCTAAAAGAGGGCAACACGTTCCTGTGCAGTGCGGGAAACGTGCACAGAAACACGCTTTCCCGCAATCCGCCCTCAATCTTGACTCTTACAGGGTGTAGAGCAGTGGACGTCTACTTTCAAGGTGCAGGTGGCCCTGTGGCCCCTGACAGCTCCAAAGGGCCACACATAATTTAGTATTTGTATGACAGAAGACGATCAGAAAATGCAGACCAGAAACCGTAATTATTGGAAGATTACATGAGATAGTGAGAGACTGGAGAGACTGCTAGTGATCACTGTCATTAACCACTTTAGCTCCAGGCCTTTTCTGGCACTCTTTGTTTACATATACCAATTCATATTTTTTTGCAAGAAAATTTCTTAGTAACCCACAAACATTTTATTTTATTTTTTTAAACAGAGGCCCTAGAGAATAAATTGGTGGGTTTTGCAATTTTTTATGTCACACGACATTTGCACAGTGGTTTTTCAAATGCAATTTTTGGGGAAATAATACACTTTTTGAATTTTAATGCATAAAAACACAACAAATAACCCAGTTTTTGGTCAAATATAAAAGATGATGTTACGCCAAGTAAATAGATACCCAACATGTCACACTTTAACACCTGCTCATGCCCGTGCAATGGGGACAAACAACATACATCTTACTATCTATAGACGACAATTTAAAAGCCTTTACAGGTTACTACTTTAGATTTACACAGCAGGTCCGGTGCGAGAATTACTGCCTATGATCTGATGTTTGCGATGATACCTCACATGTGTGGGACAATCGCTGTTTGTGTGTGTGCAGGACCATTGTGTGCATTTGCCTTTGCGCAGGGGGATGGTGGCACTTTTATCTATTGTTTTGTTTTTTTTGTTTTTTTACATGGTTGCTTTAGTTTGTTTTTTTTATTATCATTTAATGCTGTCACAAGGAATGTAAACATCCTTTGCGACAGCAATAGACACGTGACAGGTACTCTTTATGGAGAGATCTGGGGTCTATAAGCAGATCCCTCCTCTTCCCTCAAAAGCATTTGATCACACCAAGATCGGTGTGTTTGAATGCTTTTGATTTTTGAAAATGGCGCCGTTTACATCGGAGTGAACAGGAAGTGATGTCATTGCTTCTGGGTTACCATAGCCCAGAGCCAAACAAAGCTGATCCGGTCTTTGTTCGGCTCTCCGATTAGCTGGCGGAAGCACCGGCTGGTCCTAGTGGGAGAGGGAGGGACATTATCCTACCACTGCTTATAAAAGCAATCCGAAAGCTAGTTAGCCGATAGGATTGCTTTTTCAAGAGAGCTGACCGTTGGCTTTAAAAAAAAAACGTAACGGGATGATGCCTGCAGCTGCAGCCCTTATCCTGGTATAACCGCCCGAAGTCCAGCAACGTACCAGGTACATGACTGGTCGACAAGTGGTTAATGCCTCTTTCCTTTGCATCTTGCAACCACTTCCCATTTACATGCACTCCAGCGATGGCAGCACACCATTCCTCAGAAAGGGTTTCCTGATGGTGACAACAGTGGACCATGCCTTTAAAATGAGTGCTGAAATGGCCACCTGTAGTCTCTACTGGAAGGGTGACAACACCAGAGCACAATTGGGAGCCTGGGACACAATAGAGACTCTCTCACAGGAAGTGTCTGAACAAAGACATTTATGGCAGAACCTCCAGATTATTTATTTTAACTCCTTCCTGCAGGTCATGCACATTTATATAGCAGCATGGCAGTGGTCCTTATGGTGTGATAGGAGCGCAATCAATTGCATGCTTCCAGCACTGTGACCACACTGACACCTGGCAATGATTGAGAGTAGGGATGAGCTCCGGCATGTGTTCGCATTGAACACGTGCAGAGCCCGCCAGGAAGTCGGCACCGTCCTGCGCTAATGACAGGCAGGGAGACATTTCTCGATGCTCGGCTGCAGAGATCGGGAAATGTCTCCCTGGCTGTGATTAGCGCAGCGTGGTGCCGACTTCCTGGCGGGCTCTGCACGTGTTCTATGCGAACACATGCCGGAGCTCATCCCTAATTGAGAGCTGATAGGATGATCATGTGGTCAAGGTGGAAGTCAATTACATGCTAATGGCATGATCAGGAAGCCTGTGTAACACCTCCAGTGTAATGATCTATTAAAGGACCGGCTCCCGCAGAAAGGGGTTCATGAAAGCTGCAGAATAATATATATATATATATATATATATATATATATATATATATATATATATACACAGTAGACCCTCGGATTACGAGCATAATCCGTTCCAGGAGAATGCTCGTAATCCAAAGTACTCGCATATCAAAGCGAGTTTCCCCATTGAAGTCAATGGAAACGAAAGTAATACGTTCTGCATTGACTTTAATTTGATGCAATACCGCATGCGGCCAGAGGCGGGGGGCGCCGGAGAGCCCCGGAAACGGGTGAAGAGGCCCGAGGACACTTCGGCTGACCTCGGCAAACCTCGGAAAGACTTCCTACCCGAGATTTGCCGAGGTCAGACGTGCTGTCCTCAGGCCTTTCCGCGCATTTCCAAACGTCGCCGATCGGCGACGTTCGGCTCTGCTCGGCTCCGGCGCCCCCCCACCTCAGGCCAAAAGTGGTACTGCACACCGCTTTGGCCTGAATCATGCTCGTTTTGCGAGACAACACTCCAAACCGAGTCACGATTTTTTAAAATACAGTGCTCGTATTGCGAAACGCTCGTTAACCGCGTTACTCGCAATCCGAGGTTCCACTGTAATACACTAACTTTTGAAGATTACATTACGTTTTAAGGCTGATTCACACCACAAAAACGCACTCCAGATGCATGCACGTTTTTAACGCGTTACGGTGTGTTTCCAGATGCATTCCAGATCCTTTTTTTCCGGTTTTCTTTTTACTGTACTGGGGTCCAGTGCATTTTTGATGCAATTTTTATGCGTTCCAGTGCATCCTGATGCATTTTACCGCATTCCAGTACAGTCCACTGCAGAAAAATGCAGCATGTTCTACTTTTTTTTCTGGAACTGACCGCACTAGTGTGAACTATGCCATTGGAAACCATATAACCTACTTTTCAAGCGTTTTTGATGCAGAGAAAATATGCACTGGACTACATGTGGTGTGAACTGGTCCTTAGTGTTTAGGTTTACACATACTTTGCGCAAAGTGTAAATCGTGTTTTTTTTCTTTTCTTTTCTTTTTAATACACTGATCAGCCATAACTTTATGATTACTGACAGGTAACGTGAATATGATTAGCTTCTTACAATGGCATCTTAAAGTCAGTGGGGTATACAGTGGGTAAAGAAAAAGAATCGCCCCCCTTTAAAATAATCACATTTTGTTGCTTTGCAGCCTGAAATGAAGACAGACACCATTTTTGTTTTATCCAGCTGTATTTACTTAGTGTAACATCCAAGTGAAAAATAAAACACCAACATGTCAGAGAAAAAAAAAAAAAAGAATCAAAAACAGAATAACTTAGTTGGAAAAAGGATCACTCCCCTCATAAAAATGACTTGTAAACTTAATCAGGTGTAGCTAATCACCTTCTCAATGGCAGACAAAGCCATTCGACTTCCAACTGTGATCAGCTGTGGTCATTTTGATTAGCTCAGCGTGAAAAGAGCTTTCCTGGAGCATTTCAGTCCCTGAGAGCACAGCTGAAGCACAAAATCAACTATGGGTGGCAAGGCACTGTCACCGGGATCAAGTCAGGAGATGGTTACAAAGGCTTTATCAATGCCTAGAAGCACAGTGAGGTCTATTATTAAGAAGTGGAAGGTATTTGGTACAATGCAGACCCTCCTTGGATCAGGACGTCGCTCCAAACTGGATGAAAGAGCCAGAGAGACTACCAAGAGGCCTACAGCAACTCTGAAGCAGTTGCAGGAATTTATGGCAAAGAGTGGTCATTGTCTGCATGTGACAACAATATCACAAATTCTCCACTAATGTGGCCTGTATGGGAGGGATGCAAAAAAAAAATCACTCCTCAAGAAAGGCCACATGCAGTCACCACCCAGCTTTGCCAAAACGCATCTTGAAGACTCTGCCGCCACATAGAAAAAGGTGTTATGGTCAGATGAGACTAAAATTTAATTATTTGACCTCAACGCTAAACAATATGTCTGGTGGAAATCCAAGGAACACTATTCCTACAGATAATCAAGGAGATGGTAATATCCTGTTATGGGGATTAGGGATGAGCTCCGGCGTGTTCGAATTGAACACGTGCAGAGCCCGCCAGGAAGTCGGCACGGCGCTGCGCTAATTACAGCCAGGGAGACATTTCCCGATCTCTGCAGCGGAGCATCGGGAAATGTCTCCCTGCCTGTGATTAGCGCAGCGCGGTGCCGACTTCCTGGCGGGCTCTGCGCGTGTTCAATGTGAACACGCCGGAGCTCATCCCTAATGGGGATGTTTCTCTGCAGCAGGGACTGGAGGACTTGTCAGGATAGAAGGAAAATGGATGGGGGCAAAATACCGTCAAATGCTTGAGGAAAATCTGCTGCCCTCTGCCAGAAAGTTATCACTCGGGAAGGTTTACCTTCCAACATGAGAATGACCCAAAGCACACAGCAAAAATGACCACACAGTGGTTGAAGGAGAAAAAAGTGAGTGTCCTTGCATGGCCTAGTCAGAGTCCAGACTTAAAGCGGAGCTCCGCCTTAAAAAAATATTAAAAGCCAGCAGCTACAAATACTGCAGCTGCTGACTTTTATTATTAGGACACTTTCCTGTCCTGGAGTCCAGCGACATCGGCAGCAGAAGACGAGTAATCTCTCGGCTGAGCCCGCCGCCATCCTCGGTGAGGGAATCAGGAAGTGAAGCGTTGCGGCTTCAATGGCCGGTTCCCTACTGCGCAGTATCGCTGCGCGTCTTTCACTGGTTCTGGGAACTGTGTGTTTCCCAGAACACAACGGGGGGGGGGGGGGGGCGACGACGACAGGAAGGGGCGTAATAGCTGCAGATTCTGCGGCTATCTATGCCGGGAAGTGGGTGCAAATACCTGTATTATACAGGTATCTGCACCCCCCTGCCCCCTGAAAGGTGCCAAATGTGACACCGGAGGGGGGGGGGGGTAAATCCGATGAGCGGAAGTTCCACTTTAGGGTGGAGCTCTGCTTTAAACCCCATTGAAAATCTGTGGAATGACTTGAAGACTACAGTCTACAAACGGTCACCATCAAATTTAACTGAACTTGAGCAGTTCTGTAAAGAAAAGTGGGCAAATATTGCAAAGTCTAGATGTGCAAAGTTGGTAGAGACAAATCCCAACAGACTAAAGGCTGAAATTAAAGCAAAAGGTGGTTTTCTGACATGTTGGGGTTATATCTTTCACTTGGATGTCATCAGTTGTGCTGAGTAAATACAGTTGGATAAAACAAAAACTGTGTCTGTCTTTATTTCAGCCTGCAAAGCAACAAAATGTGATTACCGTATATACTCGAGTATAAGCCGACCCGAATATAAGCCGAGGCACCTAATTTTACCACAAAAAACTGGGAAAACGTATTGACTCGAGTATAAGCCTAGGGTGTCCATCTGTGTGCCTTAGGCCTCGTACACACGACTGATTTTCTCGGCAAGAACCAGCAAGAAACTTGCTGGCAGAGAGGTCTTGCCGAGTAAATCGGTCGTGTGTACGCGGCTATCGGGTTTCTCGTCGAGAAAACCGACAAGAAACCTCGACGAGAAAATAGAGAACCTGCTCTCTATTTTCTCGTCGAGATTCTCCTCGGCATGTTTCTCGACGAGAAAAGTGAGTGTGTGTACACTTACCTGTCCTCCCGGAAGCCCGCGCATGTTCGAAATGAATTCGACGCATGCGCGGTAGCTTCCTAGGCATACGTAGGGTATACCAAGATGGCGGCGACGGCATCGAATGTGACGAGCGCATTCGGGTTCTTTGAAACGAGCGTGTGTACACTCGGCCGGGACAAGTTTCTTGTCCAAGAATCTCGTAGAAAAAAACGACATGTTTTTTTCAACGAGAATCTCGGCCGTGTGTACGAGGCCTTACTGTGTCCATGTGCATGCCTCACTGTGTCCATGACTAGACTGATGTTTAACATGGGAGTCTATGGAAGTGGTGCCCCTCTTTGAAAAATCAGTGCTCCCTCGCCGTAGGTCCCCCAGACAACATCCTTTGCACACTTATAGAGGATAAATGGGGCTACATGTGTGACAAGTTTCGGGTCCAGGGGACCTACGACCTGGCCGGTACCGGGTCCCCAAAGTCACTGGAGAAATGGCCGTTTAACATGGGAGTCTATGGAAGGGGTGCCCGACTTTGAAAAATCGGTGCTCCCCGGCCAACAAACTTTGCACACTTGTAGAGGAAGAGTGGGGCTACATGTGTGCCAAGGTTGGGGTCCAGAGGACCTACAGCCGGCCCGTACCAGGTCCCCAAAGTCTGGGAGATCAGGCACAAAAAGGTGACTGGAGTATAAGCCGAGGGGGGCATTTTCAGCACAAAAAAAGTGCTGAAAAACTCGGCTTATACTCGAGTATATACGGTATGTTAAAGGGGGCAATTCTTTTCTATACCGTGTGTGTGTGTGTTTTTTATCAAGTCCAAAGTCAGCTCAGCCCTCTACCGGGAAATTCTAGAGCTCTTCATGCTTCCCTCTGCTGACCGGCTTTATGGAGATGCGGATTTCATTTTCCAGCACGACTTGGCAACTGCCCACACTGCCAAAAGTACCAATACCTGGTTTAATGATCATGGTATCACTGTGCTTGATTGGCCAGCAAACTCGTCTGACCTAAACCCCATAGAGAATCTGTGGTGTATTGTCATGAGGAAGATGAGAGACAGAAGACCCAACAATGCAGAAGAGATGAAGGCCGCTATCAAAACAACCTGGACTTCCATAACACCCCAGCAGTGCCACAGGCTGATCACCGCCATGCCACGCCGCATTGAGGCAGTAATTCATGCAAAAGGAGCCCCGACTAAATATTTAGTGCATACTATACTGTACATGGACATACTTTTCAATAAGCCAACATTTCTGTATTAATAATCCTTTTTTTTTTTTTTTAAGGTCTTATGTAATATTCTAATTTTCTGAGATACTGAATTTTGGGTTGTTACTAGCTGTAAGCCATAATCATCAAAATTAATGGAAGGGGAACAGAATGCAGTGTACATTACCAGGGTGGCAGAAGTGTTATATAGGCAGACAGGCAGGATAACGGAGGTAATCGGGGTTCAGGCAGGATGATGGAGGGATTCAGGGTGCAGGCAGGATGACGGAGGGATTCAGGGTGCAGGCAGGATGACGGAGGGATTCAGGGTGCAGGCAGGATGACGGAGGGATTCAGGGTGCAGGCAGGATGACGGAGGGGATCGGGGTGCAGGCAGGATAACAGAGGGGGTTTGGGGGGCAGGCAGGATGACGGAGGGGATCGGGGTGCAGGCAGGATGATGGAGGGATTCAGGGTGCAGGCAGGATGACGGAGGGGATCGGGGTGCAGGCAGGATAACAGAGGGGGTTTGGGGGGCAGGCAGGATGACGGAGGGGATCGGGGTGCAGGCAGGATGATGGAGGGGTTCGGGGTGCAGGCATGATGACGGAGGTGGTCGGGGTTCAAGCAGGATAACAGAGGTGGTCGGGTGAAGGCAGGATGACGGAGGGGTTTGGGTGCAGGCAGGATAACAGAGGTGGTTAAGGTGCAGGCAGGATGACGGAGGGGGTCTGTGTGCAGGCAGGATGACGGAGGGGTTCAGGGTGCTGGCAGGATGATGGAGGGGTTCAGGGTGCTGGCAGGATGATGGAGGGGTTTGGGGCGCAGGTAGGATGACGGAGGGGTTTGGGTTGCAGGCAGGATGACGAAGGGGGTCAGGGAGCAAGCAGGCAGGCAGGATAACGGAGGTGGTCGGCGTGAAGGCAGGGTGATGGAGGTGATCTGGGTGAAGGCAGGATGATGGAGGTGATCTGGGTGAAGGCAGGATGATGGAGGTGGTTGGGTTCCAGGCAGGATGATGGAGGTGGTCGGGGTGAAGGCAGGATGATGGAGGTGGTCGGGGTGAAGGCAGGATGATGGAGGTGGTCGGGGTGAAGGCAGGATGGTGGAGGTGATCTGGGTGAAGGCAGGATGGTGGAGGTGATCTGGGTGAAGGCAGGATGATGGAGGTGATCTGGATGAAGGCAGGGTGATGGAGGTGATCTGGGTGAAGGCAGGATGATGGAGGTGATCTGGGTGAAGGCAGGATGATGGAGGTGATCTGGGTGAAGGCAGGATGATGGAGGTGATCTGGGTGAAGGCAGGATGATGGAGGTGATCTGGGTGAAGGCAGGATGATGGAGGTGATCTGGGTGAAGGCAGGATGATGGAGGTGATCTGGGTGAAGGCAGGATGATGGAGGTGATCTGGGTGAAGGCAGGATAATGGAGGTGATCTGGGTAAAGGCAGGATGATGGAGGTGGTTGGGTTCCAGGCAGGATGATGGAGGTGGTCGGGGTGAAAGCAGGATGATGGAGGTGGTCGGGGTGAAGGCAGGATGATGGAGGTGATCTGAGTGAAGGCAGGATGATGGAGGTGATCTGAGTGAAGGCAGGATGATGGAGGTGATCTGGGTGAAGGCAGGATGATGGAGGTGATCTGGGTGAAGGCAGGATGATGGAGGTGATCTGGGTGAAGGCAGGATGATGGAGGTGATCTGGGTGAAAGCAGGATGATGGAGGTGATCTGGGTGAAGGCAGGGTGATGGAGGTGATCTGGGTGAAGGCAGGATGATGGAGGTGATCTGGGTAAAGGCAGGATGATGGAGGTGATCTGGGTAAAGGCAGGATGATGGAGGTGATCTGGGTAAAGGCAGGATGATGGAGGTGGTTGGGTTCCAGGCAGGATGATGGAGGTGGTCGGGGTGAAGGCAGGATGATGGAGGTGGTCGGGGTGAAGGCAGGATGATGGAGGTGGTCGGGGTGAAGGCAGGATGATGGAGGTGATTTGGGTAAAGGCAGGATGATGGAGGTGATCTGGGTAAAGGCAGGATGATGGAGGTGGTTGGGTTCCAGGCAGGATGATGGAGGTGGTCGGGGTGAAGGCAGGATGATGGAGGTGGTCGGGGTGAAGGTAGGATGATGGAGGTGATTTGGGTAAAGGCAGGATGATGGCGGTGATCTGGGTGCAGGATGCTGGAGTACAAGCAAGGAGTGATAAGGGTGAAGGAAGGGGTTGTATGGGTGTAGCTGCAGGATGTTAGGCATGTAGAGGGAGACAGGGGTGCGGGAGGTAGAGGGGTGCAGGTTTGGTTGAAGGGTGTCACAGAGCATGTATGGGGTGATATAGGAGCAGGCAGGGCGAGTGCTGGGTGCATGTATAGGGCAATAGAGGTGCAGTCAGGGCTCGGTTGAAGGGTGTTGCAGTGCATGTATGGGGAAATAGGGGAGATGCAGAGGCAGGGCTGGAGTGCAGGGGTGCAGGCTTGGTTGCAGGGAGTTGGGGTGCATGTATGGGGTAATAGAGGTGCAAGGTGCATGTATGGGGTGATAGGGGTGCAGGCAGGGTGTCGGGTGCATGTATGGGGTGATAGGGGTGCAGGTATGGGGTGATAGTAGAGTTGCCACCTCATCCCTTTAAACCCGAACACATATGAATTACACAGGTTCTGAGGCTAATTAAAGGCAGATAAGGCACCAAGTGAGTTTAATTACCACCTTAATCAGCCACATAACCTGTGTAATTAATATGTGTTCGGGTTTAAAGGGATGAGGTGGCAACCCTAGGTGATAGGGGTGCATGTATGGGGTGATAGGGGTGCAGGCAGGGTGTCGGGGTGCATGTATGGGGTGATAGGGGTGCAGGCAGGGTGTCGGGTGCATGTATGGGGTGATAGGGGTGCAGGCAGGGTGTCGGGGTGCATGTATGGGGTGATAGGGGTGCAGGCAGGGTGTCGGGTGCATGTATGGGGTGATAGGGGTTCAGGCAGGGTGTCGGGGTGCATGTATGGGGTGATAGGGGTGCAGGCAGGGTGTTGGGGTGCATGTATGGGGTGATAGGGGTGCAGGCAGGGTGTTGGGGTGCATGTATGGGGTGATAGGGGTGCAGGCAGGGTGTTGGGGTGCATGTATAGGGTGGTAGGGGTGCAGGCAGGGTGTTGGGGTGCATGTATAGGGTGATAGGGGTGCAGGCAGGGTGTCGGGGTGCATGTATGGGGTGCAGGCAGGGAGTGGTGTGGAAGAACACAAGCCTGTGTATAGGGTGTTGGGGTGCAGTTACAGGGGTACATGCATGTCGGGGTGCAGCTAGGGGAAGTATAGGGGGTGCAGGCTCGGGGTAATAATCATCAGAACACTGGGCACCATGACGTCACTTTGGCGTCCGGCCTCTTAACCCTTCCCCTGCCAGAGAGCGGCCTAGGTGCTCCGTCCGGCACGCAGGGGGTTAATTGGGGCCCGGCGGGGACTCACCTGGCTGCGGGCTGACCGGACATCGGTGGGGGCAGAAGACACGGGGGAGGGGCCACAGCGCCGCTGCTCGGGGGGGGCGGGGGGGAGACGGAACTGCCCTACACTGACTACGGCATCCCGGGCGGACCACACTGCCTGAGATCGCGATCCTGGGAGAGGAGAGTGTATATATTACAGTATAGAGTGTATATAGTACAGTATATAGTGTGTGTATATATATTACAGTATAGAGTGTATATAGTGTGTGTATATATTACAGTATAGAGTGTATATAGTGTGTGTATATATTACAGTATAGAGTGTATATAGTGTGTGTATATATTACAGTATAGAGTGTATATAGTGTGTGTATATATTACAGTATAGAGTGTATATAGTGTGTGTGTATATATTACAGTATAGAGTGTATATAGTGTGTGTATATATTACAGTATAGAGTGTATATAGTGTGTGTATATATTACAGTATAGAGTGTATATAGTGTGTGTGTATATATTACAGTATAGAGTGTATATAGTGTGTGTATATATTACAGTATAGAGTGTATATAGTGTGTATATATATTACAGTATAGAGTGTATATAGTGTGTGTGTATATATTACAGTATAGAGTGTATATAGTGTGTGTATATATTACAGTATAGAGTGTATATAGTGTGTGTGTATATATTACAGTATAGAGTGTATATAGTGTGTGTATATATTACAGTATAGAGTGTATATAGTACAGTATATAGTGTGTGTATATATTACAGTATAGAGTGTATATAGTGTGTGTATATATTACAGTATAGAGTGTATATAGTGTGTGTATATATTACAGTATAGAGTGTATATAGTGTGTGTATATATTACAGTATAGAGTGTATATAGTGTGTGTATATATTACAGTATAGAGTGTATATAGTGTGTGTATATATTACAGTATAGAGTGTATATAGTGTGTGTGTATATATTACAGTATAGAGTGTATATAGTGTGTGTATATATTACAGTATAGAGTGTATATAGTGTGTATATATATTACAGTATAGAGTGTATATAGTGTGTGTATATATATTACAGTATAGAGTGTATATAGTGTGTGTATATATTACAGTATAGAGTGTATATAGTGTGTGTATATATTACAGTATAGAGTGTATATAGTGTGTGTATATATTACAGTATAGAGTGTATATAGTGTGTGTGTATATATTACAGTATAGAGTGTATATAGTGTGTGTATATATTACAGTATAGAGTGTATATAGTACAGTATATAGTGTGTGTATATATTACAGTATAGAGTGTATATAGTGTGTGTATATATTACAGTATAGAGTGTATATAGTGTGTGTATATATTACAGTATAGAGTGTATATAGTGTGTGTATATATTACAGTATAGAGTGTATATAGTGTGTGTATATATTACAGTATAGAGTGTATATAGTGTGTGTATATATTACAGTATAGAGTGTATATAGTGTGTGTGTATATATTACAGTATAGAGTGTATATAGTGTGTGTATATATTACAGTATAGAGTGTATATAGTGTGTATATATATTACAGTATAGAGTGTATATAGTGTGTGTATATATATTACAGTATAGAGTGTATATAGTGTGTGTATATATTACAGTATAGAGTGTATATAGTGTGTGTATATATTACAGTATAGAGTGTATATAGTGTGTGTGTATATATTACAGTATAGAGTGTATATAGTGTGTGTATATATTACAGTATAGAGTGTATATAGTGTGTGTGTATATATTACAGTATAGAGTGTATATAGTGTGTGTATATATTACAGTATAGAGTGTATATAGTGTGTGTGTATATATTACAGTATAGAGTGTATATAGTGTGTGTATATATTACAGTATAGAGTGTATATAGTGTGTGTGTATATTACAGTATAGAGTGTATATAGTGTGTGTATATATTACAGTATAGAGTGTATATAGTGTGTGTGTATATATTACAGTATAGAGTGTATATAGTGTGTGTGTATATATTACAGTATAGAGTGTATATAGTGTGTATATATATTACAGTATAGAGTGTATATAGTGTGTGTGTATATATTACAGTATAGAGTGTATATAGTGTGTGTATATATTACAGTATAGAGTGTATATAGTGTGTGTGTATATATTACAGTATAGAGTGTATATAGTGTGTGTGTGTGTGTATATAGTACAGTATATAGTGTGTGTGTATATAGTACAGTATATAGTGTGTGTGTATATAGTACAGTATATAGTGTGTGTGTATAGTACAGTATATAGTGTGTGTGTGTGTATATAGTACAGTATATAGTGTGTGTGTATATAGTACAGTATATAGTGTGTGTGTGTGTATATAGTACAGTATATAGTGTGTGTGTATATAGTACAGTATATAGTGTGTGTATATATATAGTGTGTGTGTATATAGTACAGTATATAGTGTGTGTGTATATAGTGTGTGTGTGTGTATATAGTACAGTATATAGTGTGTGTGTGTGTATATAGTACAGTATATAGTGTGTGTGTGTGTGTGTATATAGTACAGTATATAGTGTGTGTGTGTGTGTGTATATAGTACAGTATATAGTGTGTGTGTGTGTGTGTGTATATAGTGTGTGTGTATATAGTACAGTATATAGTGTGGGTGTGTATATAGTACAGTATATCGTGTGTGTGTGTATATATAGTACAGTATATAGTGTGTGTGTGTATATATAGTACAGTATATAGTGTGTGTATATAGTGTGTGTGTGTATATAGTACAGTATATAGTGTGTGTATATAGTGTGTGTGTGTGTGTGTATATAGTACAGTATATAGTGTGTGTGTATATAGTGTGTGTATATAGTGTGTGTACATAGTACAGTATATAGTGTGTGTGTGTGTGTATATAGTACAGTATATAGTGTGTGTATATAGTGTGTGTGTGTGTGTGTGTATATAGTACAGTATATAGTGTGTGCATATAGTGTGTGTGTATATAGTACAGTATATAGTGTGTGTGTGTATATAGTACAGTATATAGTGTGTGTGTGTGTGTGTGTATATAGTACAGTATATAGTGTGTGTATAGTGTGTGTATAGTGTGTGTATATAGTACAGTATATAGTGTGTGTATATATATAGTGTGTGTGTATATAGTACAGTATATAATGTGTGTGTGTGTATATATAGTACAGTATATAGTGTGTGTGTGTGTGTGTGTGTGTATAGTACAGTATATAGTGTGTGTATATATAGTACAGTATATAGTGTGTGTGTGTGTGTATAGTACAGTATATAGTGTGTGTATATATAGTACAGTATATAGTGTGTGTGTATAGTACAGTATATAGTGTGTGTATATAGTACAGTATATAGTGTGTGTGTGTGTGTATATAGTGTGTGTATATAGTATGTGTGTATATAGTACAGTATATAGTGTGTGTGTGTGTATAGTACAGTATATAGTGTGTGTATATATAGTACAGTATATAGTGTGTGTGTGTATATAGTACAGTATATAGTGTGGGTGTGTATATAGTACAGTATATAGTGTGGGTGTGTATATAGTACAGTATATAGTGTGTGTGTGTGTATAGTACAGTATATAGTGTGTGTATATATAGTACAGTATATAGTGTGTGTGTGTATAGTACAGTATATAGTGTGTGTATATATAGTACAGTATATAGTGTGTGTGTGTATAGTACAGTATATAGTGTGTGTATATATAGTACAGTATATAGTGTGTGTGTGTATAGTACAGTATATAGTGTGTGTATATAGTACAGTATATAGTGTGTGTGTATAGTACAGTATATAGTGTGTGTGTGTATATAGTACAGTATATTGTGTGTGTGTGTATAGTACAGTATATAGTGTGTGTGTGTATAGTACAGTATATAGTGTGTGTGTGTGTATATAGTACAGTATATAGTGTGTGTGTATAGTACAGTATATAGTGTGTGTATATAGTACAGTATATAGTGTGTGTGCGTGTGTGTATAGTACAGTATATAGTGTGGGTGTGTATATAGTACAGTATATAGTGTGTGTGTGTGTGTATATAGTACAGTATATAGTGTGTGCATATATAGTACAGTATATAGTGTGTGTGTGTGTGTGTATATAGTACAGTATATAGTGTGTGTGTGTATAGTACAGTATATAGTGTGTGTGTGTATAGTACAGTATAGTGTGCGGATCACTGATCACTGCATGACTCTCGGATCACATCTGCAGATCATAGAGAAGAGTCAACATTTACACTGCAATAGACTTCTTTCCATGTGTCCTGCCTGCAGCCCCCCCCCCCCCCCATCCCTCTGCCCCATGTGGTGTGGGGGGAGATCTGCTATAATAAATATATACTCTCTATAAAAGTATAAAAAAAGTAATAAATAAAAGTATACTCTCTATAGTGGGGCTTATTCACTAAACCCAATAAGAAGGGGAGAAATTGCGGCGGTACGCTTGCACAAGCGTCCCGAATCTGAGCGACCGAACACTGGGAATAGGATCCATGCTTTTGTATCTTCTATCCTTATAAGGCTATAGGCACACAGGTGTAAAAAATGCCGCTTTTATTGGCCTCGTTTACACAGGCGCACCACAGTGCACACCCCTGTGCATGGGCCGTTTCCATGCATTCCTATGCAGGCAGTCCCATTTATGTCAGTTGGGATGCAGCGGCTGCATGGACACGGTTGCTGCTCCCAATCCAACATCCGTAAGGGTACATGGCCCCAAACGCACGTTGGAAGTTGTGCACCCGCACTTATCAAATCGGGAGCAGCAGCCGTGTGCGTGCAGTCGCTATATCCCAATTGTCAGTAATGGGCTTGCCTGCATGGGAATGCATGGAATACCTGTGCATCCATCCCCATGCAAATAAATACAGCCCTTGTAGAGGTGTGCACTGTACTACGTCCCGGAGGCCCAACAGCGCCTGGCTTATTTTTTATTTCTTACACCTCTGAAAGCAGCATTGCATGGATATAAAAAGTCTACACACCCCTGTTAAAACGGGGTTCCACCCGCAATTTTTATTTTTATTTTAAAGTCAGCAGCTACAAACACTGTAGCTGCTGACTTTTAATAAGGACACTTACCTGTCCTAGGCGCCCGCAATATCGGTCCCCCGAGGCCAATCCCTCGATCCTGGCAGGTCCCGGTGCCGCCATCCTCACTAAGGGAAACAGGCAGTGAAGCCTTGCGGCTTCACTAACCGTTTCCTACTGCGCATGCGCGAGTCTCGCTGCGCTTTGTGAATTGGCGGCTGCTCTCTGGGATACACACAGTTCCCAGAAGGCAGCGCGCCCCATTCACCAGAAGATGACGCGAGGAGGATGAGGAAGAAGACCAGCCACGGACTAGGAAGAGGCAGATTAGGAACATCCGCATAGCAACCGCCATTTCTGGTAAGTAAAAATATATATATTTTTTTCAATTATTTTTTTTCAATTTTTTTGCAGGATTTATGTGTATTTTTTTTTTTTTTTAAAGTGGAGGTCCCACTAAATTTTTTTTATTAAAAACCAGCAGCTACAAATACAGCAGCTGCTGAATTTTAATATATGGACACTTACCTGTCCAGGGCGCCTGCGATGTCGGCAGTCGAAGCTGATCTGTTGCTCGAGGATCGGCTGCTACCGCTGCCATCCTCGGTAAGGGAATCAGGAAATGAAGCCTTGCGGATACATGTCCCGGTTCCCTACTGCGCATACGCTAGTCGCGCTGCGCAATCCGAATGGCCCTTGCTGTCTTCTGTGACCTGTGTGTCGCCCAGAAGACAGCGGGGGGGGGGGGAACGGGAAGGGGCGTAACTCCTGCGGGGGTCTATGCCCGGAAGTGGGTGCAAATACCTGTTTTATACAGGTATCTGCACCACACCCCCCCCCCCTGAAAGGTGCCAAATGTGACACCGGAGGGGGGGAGGGTTACGAAAAGCGGAGGTTCCATTTTTGTGTGGACCTTCGCTTTAAACCCAAATAAAGTTCAGCTGTTCTAGTAGGTCTTTCCTGACATTTTCTTAGTCGCATCCTACAGCAAAAGCCATGGTCCACAGAGAGTTTCCAAAGCATCAGAGGGATCTCTTTGTTAAAAGGTATCAGTCAGGCGAAGGGTACAAAATAATTTACAAGGCATTAGAATTCAGGGGTCTCAAACTGGCGGCCCTCCAGCTGTTGCGGAACTACAAGTCCCATCACACCTCTGCATGTGGGAGTCATGCTTGTAACTGTCAGCCTTGCAATGCCTCATGGGACTTGTAGTTCTGCAACAGCTGAGGGACGCCAGTTTGAGACCCCTGCATTAGATATACCATGGAACACAGTGAAGACAGTCATCATCAAGTGGAGAAAATATGGTACAACTGTGACATTACCAAGAACTGGACGTCCCTCCAAAATTGATTATAAAAAACGAGAAGAAAACTGGTCAGGGGGGCTGCCAAGAGGCCTACAGCAACATTAACCCCCTTCCCGACCAGCCACTGCAGTTATACTGCGGCAGGATGGCTTCCCTGGGCGAACCGTCGCGTAGCTGTACGTCGGCTCTTTAAGACGCCCCTGGTGGCACGCACGTGCAGCGTGTTTCCGGAGCCGATGCGCGTGCCCGGCAGAACGAGAACCTGGATCTGTGTGTGTAAACAAACAAATCCCGGTTCTGTCAGGGGAGAGGAGACAGATCGTGCGTTCCTACTAAGTAGGAACAACGATATGTCTCCTCCTCTAGTCAGCCACACTCCCCCCACAGTTAGAACACATCTAGGGAACACAGTTAACCCCTTTATCGCCCCCTAGTGTTAACCCCTTCCCTGCCAGTGACATTTATATAGTAATCAGTGGCTATTTTTAGCTCTGATCGCTGTATGAATGTCAATGGTCCCAAAAAAGTGTCCGATTTGTCTCCCACAATGTCGCAGTCCCGATAAAAATCAGCAGATCACCACCATTACTAGTAAAAAAAAGTAGTCGCTATAACTTTTGCGCAAACCAATGAATATATGCTTATTGCGATTTTCTTTTTACCAAAAATATGTAGAAGAATACATATCGGCCTAAACTGAGGAAGAAATTTGTTTTTGTTTTTTTAAATGTGGGGGATATTTATTATAGCAAAAAGTAAAAAATATAGTTTTTTTTTCAAAATTAATTTTTTTTTTTTGTTTATAGCGCAAAAAAATAAGAAATCGCAGAGGTGATCAAATACCACCAAAAGAAAGCTCTATTTGTGGGGAAAAAAGGACATCAATTTTGTTTTTGTACAACGTCGCACGACCGCAAAATTGTCAGTTAAAACGACACAGTGCCGTATCGCAAAAAATGGCCTGGTCATTAAGGGGCCAAATCTTCCGGGGCTGAAGTGGTTAAAGGAGCTGCAGGAATATCTGGCAAGTACTGGCTGTGTGGTACATGTGACAACAATCTCCCGTATTCTTCATATGTCTGGGCTATGGGGTAGAGTGGCAAGACGGAGACCTTTTCTTATGAAGAAAAATATCCAAGCCCGGCTAAATTTAGCAAAAACACATCTGAAGTCTCCCAAAAGCATGTGGAAAAAATGTGTTCTGGTCTGATGAAATCAAGGTTGAACTTTTTAGCTATAATTCCAAAAGATATGTTTGGCGCAAAAACAACACTGCACATCACCAAAAGAACACCATACTCACTGTGAAGCATGGTGGTGGCAGCATCATGCTTTGGGGCTGTTTTTCTTCAGCTAGAACAGGGGCCTTAGTCAAGGTAGATGGTGTTATGAACAGTTCCAAATACCAGTCAATAATGGTACAAAACCTTCAGGCTTCTGCTAGAAAGCTGAACATGAAGGGGAACTTCACCTTTCAGCATGATAACGACCCAAAGCATACATAGTTACATGATTGATTGATTGATTGATTGATTGATTACTTGTATAGCGCTACAAATGCGAACTGAATCGCCTCAAGGCGCTTGCATCCAGTGACGTCCTGTTCCATTAGAAGAGGTGGGTCTTAAGTTTTTTCCTGAAAGCTCGATGGTTTTCTTCCATGCGGATATTAGTGGGTAGAGCCTTCCATAGCCGCGGTCCTTGGACTGCAAATCTTCGATCTCCTTTCCATTTGTAACGGGATTTGGGGATGTGGAGGAGGTTTTGATTGGTTGACCGGAGAATGCGTTTGGGGGAGTAGTGTTTAATTTTCTCGCATAAATATTGCGGTGCGTTTCCTTGTGTGCACTTGTGGGTGAGGCAGAGGGTCTTGAATGTGACCCGATCCTTTACGGTTAGCCAATGCAGGGTCCTCAGTGAAGGGGTGATCGATTCCCAAGGTTTTTTCCCTGTTACCAGTCTAGCTGCCGTGTTCTGGATGACTTTTAGGCGCGAGATCTGATATTTAGGTAGTCCTATGTAGAGGGAGTTTGCATAGTCGAGTCGGGAGTTGATAATTGTACCAACTACTACTGCTGTGTCCTCTTCCGGGATGAAGGGGATGAGTTTCCGTAACAGACGGAGGAGATGGTGTGATCTGCTGACTACTGATCCTATTTGTGCATCCATCGACATCTCTGAGTCAAAGATGACTCCGAGACTTTTGACTTTTGTGCTCGGGGTAATGGTCTGTCCAAGAATGGTGGGTGGTGTCCAAGACGTCTTTGTTTTTTGGTTTGCGTGGAGGAGAAGAAGTTCTGTTTTGGATCCATTGAGTTTGAGGGAACTCTCAGTCATCCAATCATCGATCAATGTGAGGCACTCTTCCAGTCCGCGATATTGGTCTTTTTTCCCGGTGATACGAAAGTAGAGTTGGGTGTCGTCAGCATATGAATTGTAGCGCAGATCCTGTTTGCTGATGATTTTAAGGAGGGGGCGGAGGTAGATGTTGAAGAGCACGGGTGAAAGGGGTGATCCTTGAGGGACTCCGCAAGAAATTGCGCGAGTTTCAGAGGTGAAGGCTCCTAGTTTCACTGTCGGAGCGATTTTCTAAGAAGGATGCGAACCAGTGAAGGTCAGGGTCTGCGACTCCTGCTACTTCTTTAAGGCGGATGAGTAGAGTTTTGTGGTCTACTGTGTCGAACACTGCACTGAGATCCAGCAGCACCAGAAGACATGATTCTCCATCATCTGCAGCTTCGAGATCGTCGTCCCATATTTTGAAAAGTGCCGTTTCTGTGCCATGGCCTGGGCGGAAGCCTGATTGTAGTGGGTCTAAGAGTTTGTGGGTGTCCAAATGGAGTTGTAGTTGTTGTACTACTGCTTTCTCCATGATCTTTGAGATGGTGTTGAGGCTTGTTACCGGTCTGCGATAGTTTGGGTCTTTAGGGTCGAGGTTGGGTTTCTTTAGGAGGGGTTTGACTATGCCTTGCTTGAGGGAGATCGGAACAATGCCTTCTTTGAACGATTGATTTACGAGATGTGTTATGGAGGGTGCCAGAATGTCGGTACATTCTTTCAGGAGTTTTGTAGAAATTATGTCATTCGGTGATGTGCTGTCTCTGAGACTTCTGATGATGTTTTTGGTGATGTCAATGGTGATCGGGACCAGCGAAAATGGAATCAATTGTATATTGATTTCCTCTTCTTGTTTAGCCTGAGTGAGGTTGGATGTTTTTTTCTTTTGAATCATTTCTCTAATGTTTTCGATTTTGTCGATGAAAAAATCTGATAGTTCATTGCAGAATTCTTGAGTTTCGTTTGTTGGGGGGTCCAAACAGGTGGGGTTCATAGTTTGAGCGACTAGTTTGAAGAGTTCGCGAGGTCGGTTTAGGGCTTTTGAGATGGTGTTAGAGAAATGTTCTTTTTTTGCTTTGAAGATCGCTTTGTGGTATTTATTTGTGAGTGCTTTATAGTTAGAGTGGGTTTCCTTTGTTGGGTTTCTTCTCCAGGCTCCTTCAGCTCTTCTACGTTCTTGCTTCAGTAGCGTCAGAGTGTCATTAAACCATCCTGACTTATTTCTGCGGATGAGTGCTCTGCGTCTCGGAGCAACTGTGTCCGCTGTTTGTAGTAATGCTTTGTTTAAGGAGTTGAGTGTTTGTTCCGTTGAGTGGTTGTGATTTAGCTTTCCTATTTTTTTTTGATAGCGTAGTTTTGAAGAGTTCAGAGTGTAGTTTCTTCTGAGATCTTGTCCAGTGTGTGGTTATTGAGTGTTTCGGTTTTTGGGGGATGGTGTTGGTGGTGATTTCAAATTTGATAGCGTGGTGGTCTGACCATGGTAACGATATGTTATCCATTGTGTGGACATCCATATTTTGTTTGAAGATGAGGTCAAGAATGTGACCCGATCCATGCGTAGGGGCATTTATCAGTTGCTGGAGTCCTAGTTCTTCCAGTTGATTGATGCAGGAGGTGGCGATGGGGTCCTGAGTGGAGTTTGCCCAGAGGTTGAAGTCCCCAAGTAATAGAAAGTTTTTGGTTTTCAAGGTGTATGTCGAAATTAATTCGGTGAAGGGTGTGAGGAGATTTGTCTTTGGTCCTGGTGGTCTGTAGCATAGCAGTATGTGAATGGTTTCTTGAGGTGTTGTTTGAAGATGCAGCGTGAGTGTCTCCATAAAAGGTAGTGAGTTCTGTAGAGTTGGTTTGGTAAGAGAGAGGTGATATTTGAAGATCACTGCTAGGCCTCCTCCTCTTTGTCCTCTTCTATGCTCGGTTAGGATGGAGTAGTTCTCAGGCACCAGTTCTGTTAGGATGGTGTTACAGTCAGGTGTTAGCCAGCTTTCCGTGATGAAGAGGCAATCTATGTTGTTTTGGGTGATGAAGTCGTAGATTTCCTGTCTGTGCTTGACTACAGATCTCGTGTTGATCAGGGCGCATGATATGTGTTGTAGTGGAAGTGGTCCCTTCGTGTTTTTGGTGGTCGATTGTCGATTGATCCTTAGCAGTTGTTCTTTTCGAAGTATTTTTTGAGTGGAGGTTGGTAGTGTTGAGGCGGTATTCCTTAGCCTGTGGAGGGTGTCCGCTGAGTATTTAAAATTGCACATGATGGAAAAAAAGCAGGGGTTGATGGCGATGGTGAATGGGGCGTAAAAAAGACAATAGTTGATCCAGTTCAACCTGTAAAGGTGCATGTATCATTGTATATGCTGATTTCCCATACATCCAAATCAGCAAAGGAATGGCTTCACCAGAAGAAGATTAAAGTTTTGGAATGGCCCAGCCAGAGCCCAGACCTGAATCCCATTGAAAATCTGTGGGGTGATCTGAAGAGGGCTGTGCACAGGAGATCCCCTCACAATCTGACAGATTTGGAGTGTTTTTGCAAAAAAGAGTGGGCAAATATTGCCAAGTCATGATGTGCAATAGTATTAGTGTAAGGGTGTGCACACTTATGCAACCATATTATTACATTTTTTTATTTTTACTTCCCTCCACCTAAAAGATTTCAGTTTGTTGTTCAACTGAGTTGTACAGTTTAGAGGTCACATTAAGGTGGAAAAGGTTCTGAAATGATTTATCTTTGTCTAATTTTTTTACATCACAGAAACCTGACATTTTAACAGGGGTGTGTAGACTTTTTATATCCTCTGTATCTAATGTGTATATGCACATTGTGCTGTTTACAGGCGTATTGAGCAACATTTAGAGAGAAGCATAGCGGCATCATTTATGCATAAACACACACATACGTGCGTAATGTCAGTCTAGTGGTCAGAACAAATGAATATTCTAGCCAATCGAATGGCATTATTTTTATTTATTTTTATTTCCTTTTTTTTTTTGTTTTTTTTTTGCATTTTTTTGTTTTTGTTTTTGTCATGTTATAAATATTTCTGCGTTGATTTCAATGTTAATCTTTGTTTTTATGTTTATGTTGTTGTGATATAAAAAAATGGAAAATAAAATCTGATAAAAAAAAAAAAGAAAAAAAGAATGACATTATGCACATACGCCTTATGCCGCGTACACACGGCCGTTTTTAATGTCATTGAAAAAAACGATGTTTTTCTCGACGTGATTCTTCTCAAGCCTGCCTTGCCTACACACTATCGTGAAAAAAAATGCTTGAGCAAAGCGCGGTGACGTACAACACGTACGACGGCACTATAAAGGGGAAGTTCCATTCGGATGGCGCCACCCTTTGGGCTGCTTTTGCTGATCCTCGTGTTAGTAAAGTTTGGTGAGAGACGATTCGCGCTTTTCAGCCTTGTGCTCTTCAGTCCGTTACAGCGTGACGAATGTGCTATCTCCATTACAAACGCTAGTTTTACAAGAACGAGCGCTCCTGTCTTATAACTTGCTTCTGAGCATGCGCGTTTTTTTCCCGTCATTAAAGCCTACACACAGGCATTTTTCATGACGAGAAAAACATCGAGAAAAAATAGAGCATGTTCTAAATTTTTAATGCCCATTTTTCACGTTGAGAAAAATGCTCTGGAGCCTACACACGATCGTTTTTAATGACCAATTAAAAAAATGGCATTTTTCTCGTCATGAAAAACGGTTGTGTGTACGCGGCATTACACATAAAAGTGCATGTGAACAGTTCTGGGACAAGGTCATCTAGAGCCCAGGGTGAACATGCCAAATTGCACCCCCCCCCCCGATGGACTTTTTTCATCTGAAAAAACGATCGTGTGTGGGCCCCATCGGTCTTTTTTCCATTGGTGTAAAAAAATAGAACATGTTTTAAATTTTACAGATGGAAAAAAAAAACATAGCAAATTCCGATCGTCTGTGGGGAACTCCATCGGAGAAAAATCCACGCATGCTCAGACTAAATTACAAGACGGGAGCACTCGTTCTGGTAAAACTAGCGTTCGTAATGGAGATAGCACATTCGTCATGCTGTAACGGACTGAAAAGCACAAATCAGCTAACACCAAACTTTTACTAACACACGGTAACACAAAAGCAGCCCAAAGGGATTTGAACTTCCCCTTTTATAGTGCCGTCGTACGTGTTGTATGTCACGGCATTTTGGATGGTCGGAATTTTGTCTGATGGTGTGTAGGCAAGACTGATAAAAGTCCGCTTCATCGGAATTCTGATGGAAAAATCCATCGGATTTTATTCCATCGGAAATCCGATTTGTGTGTACAGGGCATTAAGGTTTGACCTCATATATGTTTTTGGTAAATCTGAAGACAAAAATCTGCAGAAAGTGTTTATGGGGTCTTAGTGTCAGAAAAAAATCACCCCACAAAAACACTGAGCACTAATTTGCTTGCTTATCCCCTAAGCACAATTTCTCCCTCCTCCCAGTACAAATCCACCCTGTGCTGACATCCCCCCCCTGAAAACCGCCTCCCATTCATTTCAGTGTGACTTCTCACACTGGGGCGGTGCGCTTGCGGGACGTTAGGAAAAGTCCTGCAAGCAGCATCTTTGGGGTGGTTTGGGAGCGCTGTATTTAGCACTCCCAAAATGCCTGGCCAATTGAAATGAATGGGAAGCGCTTCCAAAGCGCCTGAAAAGCACGCAACACGGGCGCTTTAAAACCCCTTCTTTGGGGTTAAAAGCGCCCTGCTAGCGGCCGAAAAATGCCGCTTAAACTGCGCTTAAGCGCCGCTATAACAAGCGCTAACACGGCCGTGACCCCAGTGTGAAAGGGGCCTTAGTGTGAAAGAGCCTTTAAAGAACAGACCTGACCCATTACTTAACACAATCACAACACATAATATACAGAATTCAAATGGGGTAAAAAACAAAAACCAAATGAATAGCGTCACAGTTTGTACGTTATTGTCCATAGCGGTAAAACGCAAATATTTTATGTTCTTACAAGAGTTTTACTGTTAGGGCAACTGCAGAATGAGCTCGGCCAGAGAGCGGTGTGATGCACATTTGATCGCATCGCGTTGCTTAAATTTTGTAACTTTATTTGAAGTTTCAATTAGTGACACTTCCTTGATGTTACCACACAGCAGCGTGGTGCATCGTGCTGCAGTGCGGTGACGCGTGTCGGCATCCAGTGCGCTACAGAAAATTGCAAACCTGCTGCACCACACATCACACCAGCATTGTGGTATGAATGGGGCACAATTGTGGTCTATGTGGCCTGCATGTGACCTGCTCTAATCCAGTGCAGAAAAGTGACCGCCCTTACTGCGTGTTACTGCAGCGCAAAAAAATATATGCTGCATTCCAAATCACTAAGCGAGGAAGTCGGAGGATCATTATTAGGAAAGCTATGGCAGCTGCATATTTCTATCAGTACAGGTTTTCTTTAAACGCAGGGATGCAGCAAGACCGTAATAATAAAAGGTAATCGCGGTCCGTGCGTTAGCTCAAGCCGCTGTTTATAAATAAGTGAATGTCATCGGAGACGCAGTGTCAGAGTACTCGGCTCCTTTGTTAATAGATAGCAGGGTCTCCTCCTGTGTGGCCGGCGGATCTATAGAATGTTATGGATCGCCATTGTGCGCCTGGCGGTGCCTTTTCATTATTAAACAAAGAACGCGCCGAGCTCCCAAACCTGTATGGCCACATTTTTTATGGAATGCAAGCATGCCTGATATATTGGCTTCGGCTGGGGATTATTGTCCTTACATCGCTCCTCCGAGTGTCAACATGTTGTGTTATTACTGCTTTAGGCATGTAATGCGTTGTGAAGTGTACCTGTCGCAGGGTCATTTAGAAACACATTAAAAAGAGCAATGAAGATGTGCAATGGGTAATAATGCAAAGAAAACATTGCAGCCGTTAACTGAAGTTTGATTGGTCATTATAAATCACTTTGGTGCATTTACAGTGCTTTGAAAAAGTATTCATATCCCTTTGAAATTTTCCACATTTTGTCATGTTACAACCAAAAAGGTAAATGTATTTTATTGGGATTTTATGTGATAGACCAACACAGAGTGATACATAATTGTGAAGTGGAAGGAAAATAATGAATGGTTTTCAAAATTCTTTACAAATAAATATGTGAAAAGTGTGGTGTGCATTTGTATTCAGCCCCCTTTACTCTGATACCCCTTAACTAAAATCTAGTGGAACCAATTGCCTTCAGAAGTCATCTAATTAGTAAATAGAGACCACCTGTGTGTAATTTAATCTCAGTATAAATATAGCTGTTCTGTGAAGCCCTCAGAAATTTGTGAGAGAACCTTCTGCCTTGTACACACAATCTGATTTTCCATCGGGATAAACTCCGACAGATTTTTCAGACGGAATTCCGTTCAAGCTGTTTTGCATACACACTGTCACACCAAATTCCGACCGTCAAGAACGCGGTGACGTACAACACTACGACGAACCGAGAAAAACGAAGTTCAATGCTTCTGAGCATGCGTCGACTTGATTCTGAGCACTCATGGTTTTTTCTCCGTCGGCGTTCCATACAGACGGACGGAATTTCCGATAGAATTTTTTTTGGCGGAAAAAAAGAGAACATGTTCTCTTTTTAACTCCGTCTGAATTTCCGACTTAAAAAGTCAGATGGGGCACACTTACGGTCGGAATATCCGATGAAAAGAATCCGTCTGACTTTTTTCATTGGGAATTATGACCGTGTGTACAAGGCATAAGTGAACAAACAGGATCATGAAAGCCAAGGAACACACCAGACAGGTCAGGGATAAAGTTGTGGAGAAGTATTAAGCAGGGTTAGGTTATAAAAAAAATATCCCAAGCTTTGAACATCTCACAGAGCTCTGTTCAATCCATCACCCGAAAATGGAAAGCGTATGGCACAACTACAAACCTGTAAAATAAATGGTATGTGCAGCGCAATAGCTAAAATAAAATAAAATAAAATGTGACAGTCCAATCAAATAAAACAGATATTCAAATGTCCCATTGGATAATGATAAGACAAATTCCTCATAGAAGAGAGTAAGAAGAAATCTCTGCCGACTGGGATGACGATACAATCCTCCCCCACACATGCAATGTGCTTACCAGAATTGGTGGACCTCTCAATTAAGAGAAGGTCATGCGAGCATGTATCCACCCCCTGGGATAATGGGATGAATCCTTCCAATGTCAGGAGTGAGGAAAAGCCAGATATTGTCTCCAATGAGCAAACAAACTTCCACTGTAGGATGCTGAATGGATCTCCGTAAAGTGCAGGTGCCAAGAGAAAGATGAAGGGAACAATCTAAGTGTACTCCATATGTACTTTATTTAAAATAGGTTCTCATATAAAATCAGCGCTATCGCGCAATGCATAAAAGGCTGATACTGAACAGCAAGCCGGATCAACTATCCAGCAGAGAGATGGCAGCGGGTGACGTCCGGGCATAAGCTCTTCTCCCCGTACGCGGCGTTACGTCCAGAAGGACTTCCTCAGCGAAGGTGGAGCTTCAGTGTCACCCGGCTAACTGATATACCCAGCTGGTAACCATAGAAACGGAAATGCTAAAGCCGGAAGTCAGAGGAACAGACGGCTGATTTCCACCACGGTGTCACCAGCAAGTGAAAATACAATAAAGGTAAACAAGTGGTATGAAGTTTGTTACAATGCCCTAGGTCCTTATGTGTGATAGAAAAAATAAAAATAAAAGTCGGACATAAAAATACCCGCGGCCATCTTTAACATGGGACAATAAAAAATCAACAATAAAATAAAGGCAACCTAACTATTTGTCTGAAATAAAACAGTTGAGATCAAACTCAACGTTTAAACCTCTAGGTACAGCAACCTTGGTCTCATGTATCCACATGGACTCACGCTGGCTCAGTTTCCTAATAAAGTTGCCCCCTCTCCAGTGTTTAGTCACTTTTTCCAAACCCCAAAATTTGAGGCATTTTGGATTCCTATCATGAAACATTCTAAAATGCTTGGACACATAATGAGACTTCACACCTCTCCTAATGTTACCTACATGTTCTGCTATGCGGACTCCCATGGGTCTAGAGGTCCTCCCCACATATTGGAGACCGCAGTCGCATTCAAGCATTTATACCACCCCAACAGTGTCACATGTAATGAGGTTCTTGATCTGGTATGTTTTTTTGGTAGCAAAAGCAATAAAATCCTTTCTCTTCTTTAGATTGAATTTACATTGCCTGCCTGCTGGACATTTTCCGCATGCGTAAAATCCTGACAAAAAGTTGAAAATCCTATGTTCTCTAATAACAGGGGGTCTACAACACTGGGAGCAAGAATATCCCTAAGAGTAGGTGTTTTTTTGTAGATGAATTTCGGGCGCAGAGGAAGCACTGCACCCAAAATTCCCATCATGCCAGAAGTAATTCCTGGAAAGACAGAAATCTAATGATCTCATGAGGAAATTTTTCAAAGGAGATGGTAAACTAGACTTATCTAGAGCCCACTGAGCCGATGTAAGAGCATCCTTGTGGCCAATGATGGTATACAAAGAGCTGACATCAGCTGTGACTAATAAGCTATTGGCTTTACAAGGGGTATTCTTCAAAATTTGAATGATGTGTTTTGTATCTTTAAGATACGCTGTGGTAGTAGCCACCAACGGTTTGAGAAAATAATCAATATATTGACCTAATCTCGCTGATACGGAATCAATACCGTTGACGATCGGTCTGCCTGGAGGAAAACAAGGATCCTTGTGCACTTTCGGTAAAAAGTACACAATAGGTCTCCTACAGGCGCTAGGATCTAAGTATAACGCTTCTTTTTTAGTGAGAACTCCATCCTTCTTCCCTGAGGAGATTATTGCTTGAAGTTCATCTTTAAACTGAAAAACAGGATCATGACCTATTTTCTTATATGTGTTTGTGTCTGACAGCAATCTATCAAGTTCTCCTTTATAGTATGTTTTACTCATGATTACCAACCCCCCACCCTTATCTGCGGGGCGGACTACTACATCTTTGTTATTTTCCAGTGTGCTGATACCTTTTTTCAAATAAGAGGGATCCCCCACTTTCTTTATTTTCATTGTTTCCAAATCGCTGGTGACCATATTTTTGAAGACCTCAATGTGTCTATGGTCATTTTTGGGAGGATTAAAAACTGACTTATTAGCCAGATTAGAGTGAATTCCAGATGAAACACTGAGGGCTCCTTGGGTGGATCTTTCGCCAGGTTTTGAGAGAAAATATCTTTTAATATTGAGGGTTCTGACAAATTTCTGCAAACTGATGTACGTCTGAAATTTGTTGAAGTTACGCACTGGTGCGAACTTCAGCCCTTTATCAAGGACCTTCAGTTCATCTTCGGATAAGATGGTCCCACTAATATTATAGATACCTGCCCCTAGTGGGATCTTGTCCTTTTTAAGTCGTCTTCCTCCTCGTCTTCCTCTCTTTCCCTTCTTTTGCCTCCCTGTCTGTTTCCAGTTGGGGTGTTGTTCCATGGGATTTACCATTGGGACTGGGGGTTCCCTAAAAAAACACTTCCCTGATGGGTTCCTTCACTATACAGAGGTGTGAATCTGTTATAAGTGGATGTGGTGGCTCTATCATACTGATCATATTGGTAATCATGATCTCTAGGGTACTGATTATAGTTGTAAGGATGACTACCCCTATTAGGTCCTTGATTGGATATTTTACCTCTAATTGGACGTGAAGGGCCCCAAGAATCATCCCTAAAACCCGAGTTATATGGTGGGGGATGATGTTGATAATTGCCTCTATCATTCCCATTTTTAGTGGGACCCCCTTTACCTCTAGTGGGTTGTGTGTACACCTTGGAGTTAGCCCCCTGTGAGGATGAGGGAGGGATTATCATTATCCAATGGGACATTTGAATATCTGTTTTATTTGATTGGACTGTCACATTTTATTTTATTTTATTTTAGCTATTGCGCTGCACATACCATTTATTTTACAGATTATCTTTGGGCTTGTGATTACCTTTTGTGTTCAGCTGGCATTTTTAGGTTATATTAGAGGCTGTTTGCGCTGATTGTTCCCTTATTCTATACATCTGTTTCTATCACATTTCTCTCAGCAGCATTCATGGAGGTGTTCTCATTTTTAGAACAGAGAGAAGTTAGACTTAATGAAGTCTTCTCTAACACCCAATCTTCTAGCAGTTCAGATGACCTATCCACCTGCTTTAGAAACATGGGTTATATTTATGAAAAGAAAATTAAGGCATGGTGGGACATTGTATCATTCGAGCAATATAAAAAATCTAAGTTAGTTCCCAGAAGACTCAGATGGGATCTTCCACCTAACGATGGTCTCACTGACGATGAGTCATTGCAAGAATGGTACAATTTTTTTGATAAAAAAGGTCAGGAATTAATGGATTTTTTACTAATTAGAAAACAGAGAAAAATGAAAACCCTTGATAAACAAATCATTGATCTTAAAAATAAAATAGAACCTTTTCAGGATTCACAGGACTTCTCAAAACATTCCAGTGAATTGAAAAATAAAATGATTAAATGGGATAAAGATATACAGGAAAATAAAAAATCCAAATATATCAGAGACTCTGGAGATTTTTCTAGGTGTGAAGTTTTTAAATGGCAATCCAAAGTTAACACCTCGGAAGCCATACCTTCTAACACCACTTTGCAGCCTTCTTCTAATAGAACGCATCCAGGGACCCCAGTGGCCCGCCCCCATCCCTCATCCTCACAGGGGGCTAACTCCAAGGTGTACACACAACCCACTAGAGGTAAAGGGGGTCCCACTAAAAATGGGAATGATAGAGGCAATTATCAACATCATCCCCCACCATATAACTCGGGTTTTAGGGATGATTCTTGGGGCCCTTCACGTCCAATTAGAGGTAAAACATCCAATCAAGGACCTAATAGGGGTAGTCATCCTTACAACTATAATCAGTACCCTAGAGATCATGATTACCAATATGATCAGTATGATAGAGCCACCACATCCACTTATAACAGATTCACACCTCTGTATAGTGAAGGAACCCATCAGGGAAGTGTTTTTTTAGGGAACCCCCAGTCCCAATGGTAAATCCCATGGAACAACACCCCAACTGGAAACAGACAGGGAGGCAAAAGAAGGGAAAGAGAGGAAGACGAGGAGGAAGAAGACTTAAAAAGGACAAGATCCCACTAGGGGCAGGTATCTATAATATTAGTGGGACCATCTTATCCGAAGATGAACTGAAGGTCCTTGATAAAGGGCTGAAGTTTGCACCAGTGCGTAACTTCAACAAATTTCAGACGTACATCAGTTTGCAGAAATTTGTCAGAACCCTCAATATTAAAAGATATTTTCTCTCAAAACCTGGCGAAAGATCCACCCAAGGAGCCCTCAGTGTTTCATCTGGAATTCACTCTAATCTGGCTAATAAGTCAGTTTTTAATCCTCCCAAAAATGACCATAGACACATTGAGGTCTTCAAAAATATGGTCACCAGCGATTTGGAAACAATGAAAATAAAGAAAGTGGGGGATCCCTCTTATTTGAAAAAAGGTATCAGCACACTGGAAAATAACAAAGTTGTAGTAGTCCGCCCCGCAGATAAGGGTGGGGGGTTGGTAATCATGAGTAAAACATACTATAAAGGAGAACTTGATAGATTGCTGTCAGACACAAACACATATAAGAAAATAGGTCATGATCCTGTTTTTCAGTTTAAAGATGAACTTCAAGCAATAATCTCCTCAGGGAAGAAGGATGGAGTTCTCACTAAAAAAGAAGCGTTATACTTAGATCCTAGCGCCTGTAGGAGACCTATTGTGTACTTTTTACCGAAAGTGCACAAGGATCCTTGTTTTCCTCCAGGCAGACCGATCGTCAACGGTATTGATTCCGTATCAGCGAGATTAGGTCAATATATTGATTATTTTCTCAAACCGTTGGTGGCTACTACCACAGCGTATCTTAAAGATACAAAACACATCATTCAAATTTTGGAGAATACCCCTTGTAAAGCCAATAGCTTATTAGTCACAGCTGATGTCAGCTCTTTGTATACCATCATTAGCCACAAGGATGCTCTTACATCGGCTCAGTGGGCTCTAGATAAGTCTAGTTTACCATCTCCTTTGAAAAATTTCCTCATGAGATCATTAGATTTCTGTCTTTCCAGGAATTACTTCTGGCATGATGGGAATTTTTATTTGCAGACACTCGGTGTGGCTATGGGAGCCCGTTTTGCGCCGAGTGTCGCAAATTTATTTATGGCCCTCTGGGAGGAGGATTTTGTTTTTGGCGACAGACCTGTACAACTTGTATGTTACCAATGATACATTGATGATTTAATCATGATCTGGGAAGGAGACCTCATTGGCCTGCAGATGTTCATGTCAAGGCTTAATGGTAATACCAAGAACATACGTCTAACTTGGAACGCTGACCCCTCAAACATAGCCTTTTTAGATCTGGAAATTTTCAGAGAAGGTGAATCATTTAAAACAAAAAAATGTTTTAAACCCATAGACCGTAATGGATTCATTCCATTAGATAGTTGCCACCATCAATCGTGGCTCTGTAACATTCCCAAGGGGCAATTTATTCGCCTACGGCGTAATTGCACCCTTGAGTCTGATTACCATACACAAGCCAATATATTGGCTGATCGTTTTCTCCAAAAAGGATACAAAAGGGATCACATTTTGGGTGATATTCAGGTAGTTGGGAACATGGATCGAACCACCCTCTGTCATGGATATGCAGTAGTGTTTGTCTGTCAGCTTACCTTCCTTCCCATGTGTTCATCTTAGAGGTCTGAACCCTTTCACCTGGCTTCCTTTATAATCTCCTCCCAGCCTGACTCCACCCCAGGCCCTATCACAGAACACTATATTAACCTGTGCACTGCAAGCCTGCTTTGCTGATCAACGTGTTTGTTAGGCATTGTGTGTTTGGGTTCCTGCCTGCCGTGTGCTACGTCTGTCTCTCTGTTACGTTATTGGCTTGTCCCCGACTATCCCTGTCTGCTCGTGACCCTTGACCTTCGGCTCGTTCTTTCGTTATCCTTGTCTGCTTGTGGCCCCTGACCTTCGGCTTGTTATTCGGTTCTCCCTTATCTTGTGCTGCTGCTTCCCCTCTTTTCCCCTTATGCTACGGGGCGTGAGCTAGGAAACTCCAGGGGCCGCGACCTGGTCCCAGCCTGCAGCACAACATCCTCACCACTAGAGGCCCTGGAGAAGACCAGCTGGGTCTTAGACTCCGCGCCCTGGGGAATCTTGGCTCTAGCTTCCGTTAGGATCTCGGTTGTGCTCCTCTGGTCCCGCTTTCCACAACCACCCAGTTTCCTACCCGCAGAAGCCAGCCATAGGGTTCACTACCTTGCGGTGCACTCCTGTCCCCCTACGGTGTGCATCTGTCACCTGGCCACAGGTGACCTTGACAGTTTGATCAGCCATGAACCCGGCTGACATCCCGTTACCCGTGGATGATCCGTTGCAGGGCATAGTTTGCAGACTTGAAACCCAGGAATCGAATCAGACTCAGGTGATGCGATTCCTCCAGGATCTGGCTTCTCGCTTTGAGCAGCTTTAGGCCTCCTTGGGAACCCTGAATCCGCAACCTCAAATACAACCAGCGGCTGCACCTATTGCACCAGTCGCAGCCACACACTCACTACAACTGCCAGCTCCGTCCCGTTTCTCTGGGGACTCCAAGGCTTGCAGGGGGTTCCTTAGCCAATGCACAATTCATTTTGAGCTCCAGCCCCAAAACGTCCTGTCTGATCGGGCTAAGGTAGCCTATATCATTTCCCTCCTCTCTGGTGAAGCTTTAGCCTGGGCAGCCCCTCTGTGGGAACTGAATGATCCAGTGGTTTCTAGCCTGTCTGGCTTCTTGAAACTTTTTCGGAATATCTTCGAAGAACCGGCTCGTGTCTCTTCAGCGGCCAGCGCCCTTTTACGTCTCCGCCAAGAGTCTGCTTCTGTGGGACAGTATGCCCTTCATTTCCGCATACTGTCGGCTGAGTTGAGCTGGAACAATGAGGCCTTAGTCGCAACCTTTTTGCATGGCCTGTCTGATAGAGTGAAGGATGAATTAGCAGGAAGAACCATCCCCACTGATCTGGCCGGCGTTATCTCCTTGTGTAACCAGATCGATATTCGCTTTCAGGAGAGGACCTTAGAAAAGCAACGCCAGCACTCCTTGGTTCTTAGTCAGCCTGAGCTCCCCTCTCTTCGACCCGTAGAGCATCTCCTACCAGCTGAGGAACCCATGCAGCTGGGTCGGACCAGGCTATCCCCCGAGGAACGTGCTAGGCGCAGAACTCTTGGTCTGTGTCTTTACTGTGGGGGCAAAGGTCATTTTCGTGACACTTGCTCTTTGTCCAGAAAAACGTTCGGGTCCACTTCATCTGGAAAGTGGAGTATTGGACCCAGAAATATCACCTTCCCCTTCTCGTCTTCTGCTTTCTGTGTTCCTTCATGTTGGTGCTTCTTCTCATTCGGTCTCAGCATATCTGGATTCCGGAGCCGCTGGTAATTTTATGGACTGGGAAATCGCATCGTCCATGAGACTTACTCTTTTGCCCCTCACCACACCATTGGTGGTCTTGGCGATTGATGGTACTGTTCTCCCAGGGGGACCTATCCGCTTCCAGACCCTCCCTGTTAAGATGTCGGTAGGGACACTCCACCAGGAGTGGATATCCTTCCTTATCTTACCCAAGGCCTCAACGCCTATAATTTTGGGTCTCCCATGGTTACAGCTCCATTCTCCTCATGTGGACTGGACTACTGGACAGATCCTGGCTTGGGGTCCCTCCTGTTCCTCGTCCTGCCTACCCAAGGTTGCCCCCTGTGAATCTGAGCCGGTCATTCATTCCAGGTTGCATAACCATTTACATTTCTCTGTCCCTAACCACCCTTGGACGCACAGCCAGGCTAGCTTGTCTACAAGTCCTGCAGTCGCTACGTCTTGCGATGCGATTCAGGTAGTCGCTACGCCTGACTCAGCTATTCACTCTGCCTCTGTACTAGTTATGCCAGTCCAGCCCATGCCCAGTGAGCCTCCTACTTTTTCTTGTTCGGGACATTCTGCTTGTCCTTCAGCTATTCAGTTTGACTCCGGCGACATGTCACCTTCTAACCAACCTGACTTCAGGGTTCCACTGACATCTGCCCAGTCTGATGGTCCTGTGCAAGATGACCAGTTCCCCTTTAAGGGTCTAGGGGACCCTCCTCAGATTCCTGTTGATCCTCTCATGCCCTTGCTTATTCCTAGAGAGCCTTTGGTCCTCAATAGATCTTCTTGTCATCTCCCTACCTCGTTTTCGGTCTCTGAGGATAATCTTAAGTACGAGGTTAGACAAGTTCTGGATTCTCGGCTCTGCAGAGGCATTCTTCAGTGCATTGGAGAGGTTTTGGTCCTGAGGAGGCGTCTTGGATCGCTGCATCTGATGTCGCTGCGCCTCATCTGTTGAGAAGGTTTCATCAGAGATTTCCCTTTAAGCCTGGGCCCAGGCGGGGGAGGGCCCATAAGAGGGAGGGTACTGTCATGGATATGCAGTAGTGTTTGTCTGTCAGCTTACCTTCCTTCCCATGTGTTCATCTTAGAGGCCTGAACCCTTTCACCTGGCTTCCTTTATAATCTCCTCCCAGCCTGACTCCACCCCAGGCCCTATCACAGAACACTATATTAACCTGTGCACTGCAAGCCTGCTTTGCTGATCAACGTGTTTGTTAGGCATTGTGTGTTTGGGTTCCTGCCTGCCGTGTGCTACGTCTGTCTCTCTGTTACGTTATTGGCTTGTCCCCGCTATCCCTGTCTGCTCGTGACCCTTGACCTTCGGCTCGTTCTTTCGTTATCCTTGTCTGCTTGTGGCCCCTGACCTTTGGCTTGTTATTCGGTTCTCCCTTATCTTGTGCTGCTGCTTCCCCTCTTTTCCCCTTATCCTACGGGGCGTGAGCTAGGAAACTCCAGGGGCCGCGACCTGGTCCCAGCCTGCAGCACAACATCCTCACCACTAGAGGCCCTGGAGAAGACCAGCTGGGTCTTAGACTCCGCGCCCTGGGGAATCTTGGCTCTAGCTTCCGTTAGGATCTCGGTTGTGCTCCTCTGGTCCCGCTTTCCACAACCACCCAGTTTCCTACCCGCAGAAGCCAGCCATAGGGTTCACTACCTTGCGGTGCACTCCTGTCCCCCTACGGTGTGCATCTGTCACCTGGCCACAGGTGACCTTGACACCCTCATTACAGATTCTAATAAAAATGATAAAAAAGCAGGAGGTGCGAACAAATTCGAGTATAAAATCATTCTCGACTACAATATACAGCACCAAAAATTTGAAAAAATCATCCTGCGACACTGGGACATTTTAAGAAAAGATAGCGTTTTGGGTGCAGTGCTTCCTCTGCGCCCGAAATTCATCTACAAAAAACCACCTACTCTTAGGGATATTCTTGCTCCCAGTGTTGTAGACCCCCCTGTTATTAGAGAACATAGGATTTTCAACTTTTTGTCAGGATTTTACGCATGCGGAAAATGTCCATCATGCAGGCAATGTAAATTCAATCTAAAGAAGAGAAAGGATTTTATTGCTTTTGCCACCAAAAAAACATACCAGATCAAGAACCTCATTACATGTGACACTGTTGGGGTGGTATACATGCTTGAATGCGACTGCGGTCTCCAATATGTGGGGAGGACCTCTAGACCCATGGGAGTCCGCATAGCAGAACATGTAGGTAACATTAGGAGAGGTGTGAAGTCTCATTATGTGTCCAAGCATTTTAGAATGTTTCATGATAGGAATCCAAAATGCCTCAAATTTTGGGGTTTGGAAAAAGTGACTAAACACTGGAGAGGGGGCAACTTTATTAGGCAACTGAGCCAGCGTGAGTCCATGTGGATACATGAGACCAAGGTTGCTGTACCTAGAGGTTTAAACGTTGAGTTTAATCTCAACTGTTTTATTTCAGACAAATAGTTAGGTTGCCTTTATTTTATTGTTGATTTTTTATTGTCCCATGTTAAAGATGGCCGCGGGTATTTTTATGTCCGACTTTTATTTTTATTTTTATTTTTTCTATCACACATAAGGACCTAGGGTATTGTAACAAACTTCATACCACTTGTTTACCTTTATTGTATTTTCACTTGCTGGTGACACCGTGGTGGAAATCAGCCGTCTGTTCCTCTGACTTCCGGCTTTAGCATTTCCGTTTCTATGGTTACCAGCTGGGTATATCAGTTAGCCGGGTGACACTGAAGCTCCACCCTCGCTGAGGAAGTCCTTCTGGATGTAACGCCGCGTACGGGGGGAAGAGCTTATGCCCGGACGTCACCCGCTGCCATCTCTCTGCTGGATAGTTGATCCGGCTTGCTGTTCAGTATCAGCCTTTTATGCATTGCGCAATAGCGCTGATTTTATATGAGAACCTATTTTAAATAAAGTACATATGGAGTACACTTAGATTGTTCCCTTCATCTTTCTCTTGGCACCTGCACTTTACGGAGATCCATTCAGCATCCTACAGTGGAAGTTTGTTTGCTCATTGGAGACAATATCTGGCTTTTCCTCACTCCTGACATTGGAAGGATTCATCCCATTATCCCAGGGGGTGGATACATGCTCGCATGACCTTCTCTTAATTGAGAGGTCCACCAATTCTGGTAAGCACATTGCATGTGTGGGGGAGGATTGTATCGTCATCCCAGTCGGCAGAGATTTCTTCTCACTCTCTTCTATGAGGAATTTGTCTTATCATTATCCAATGGGACATTTGAATATCTGTTTTATTTGATTGGACTGTCACATTTTATTTTATTTCATTTTAGCTATTGCGCTGCACATACCATTTATTTTACAGATTATCTTTGGGCTTGTGATTACCTTTTGTGTTCAGCTGGCATTTTTAGGTTATATTAGAGGCTGTTTGCGCTGATTGTTCCCTTATTCTATACAACTACAAACCTACCAAGACATGGCCGTCCACCTAAACTGACCGGCCGGGCAAGGAGAGCATTAATCAGAGAAGCAGCAAAGAGGCCCATGATAACTCTGGAGGAGTTGCAGAGACCCACAGCTCAGGTGGGAGAATCTGTCCACAGGACAACTATTAGTCGTGGACTCCACAAATCTGGCCTTTATGGAAGAGTGGCAAGAAGAAAGCTATTGTTGAAAGAAAGCCATAAGAAGTCCCATTTGCAGTTTGTGAGAAGCCATGTGGGGGACACAGCAAACATGTGGAAGAAGGTGCTCTGGTCAGATGACACCAAAATTGAACTTTTTGTCCTAAAAACAAAACACAATGGGGGTTATTTACGAAAGGCAAATCCACTTTGCACTACAAGTGCAAACTACAAGTGCAAAGTGCACTTGAAATTGCACTGACAGTGCACTTGGAAGTGCAGTCGCTGTAAATCTGAGGTGTAGATCTGAAATGAGGGGAAGCTCTGCTGATTTTATCATCCAATCATGTGCAAGCAAAAATGCTGTTTTTTATTTTCCTTGTCCCCCTCCGGATCTACAGCGACTGCACTTTCAGTGCAATTTCAAGTGCACTTTGCACTTGTAGTTTGCACTTGTAGTGCAAAGTGGATTTGCCTTTTGTAAATAACTCCCAATGTGTGGTGGAAAACGAACACTGCACATCACCCTAAACACACCATTCCCACCGTGAAACATGGTGGTGGCAGCATCATGTTGTGGGGATGCTTTTCTTCAGCGGGGAGAGGGAAGCTGGTCAGAGTTGATGGGAAGATGGATGGAGCCAAATACAGGGCAATCTTAGAAGAAAACCTGTTTAGAATCTGCAAAAGACTTGAGACTGGGGTGGAGGTTCACCTTCCAGCAGGACAACGACCCTAAACATACAGCCAGAACTACAATGGAATGGTTTAGATCAAAGCATATTCATGTGTTAGAATAGCCCAGTCAAAGTCCAGACCTAAATTCAATTGAGGGTCTGTGGTAGGACTTGAAAATTGCTGATCACAGACGCTCTCCATCCAATCTGACAGAGCTTGAGCTATTTTACAAAGAAGAATGGGCAAAGCTGGTAGAGACATCCCCCAAAAAGACTTGCAGCTGTAATTGCAGAGAAAGGTAGTTCTATGTATTGACTCAGGGGGGCTGAATACAAATGCCCCCCACACTTTTCACATATTTATTTGTAAAAAATGTTGAAAACCATTTATCATTTTCTTTCCACTTCACAATTATGTGCCACTTTGTGTTGATCTATCACATAAAAATAAAATACATTTACATTTTTGGTTGTAACATGACAAAATGTGGAAAATTTCAAGGGGTATGAATACTTTTTGAAAGGCACTGTAATGCGTTGTGAAGTGTACCTGTCGCAGGGTCATTTAGCAACACATTAAAAAGAGCAACGAAGATGTGCAATGGGTAATAATGCAAAGAAAGCACTGCAGCTGTTAACGGAAATCTGATTGGTCATTATAGATCACTTTGCTGCACATACTACCAATTCTCTTTGCACCAGCTGATATGACAGCTATGAACAGAAAGCTCATTGGTTGCTATAGGTTACTGCACTGTGTCTATTACCGTCACTCTTTGCGCTGGCTGATATGACAGTTGTAAACAGAAAGCTGATTGGTTGCTATGGGTTACAGCGTTGTTAATTACTGTCACTCTTTTCACTGGCTCGTGTGACAGCTATATAGAGAATGCTGATTGGTTGCTATGGGTTACAGTGTTGTCTATTACCATCACTCTTTGTACTAGCTGATATGACAGCTATAAAGAGAAAGCTGATTGGTTGCTATGGGTTACAGTGTTGTCTATTACCATCACTCTTTGCGCTAGCTGATATGACAGCTATAAAGAGAAAGCTGATTGGTTGCCATGGGTTACAGGGTTGTCTCTTACCGTCACTTTGTGCTGACTGATATGACCGTTGTACACAAAAAGCTGATTAGTTGCTTTGGGCAACTGCGCTGTGTCAATGACCATCACTCTTTGCACTAGCTGCTATGACAGCTATAAACTGAAACCTGATTGGTTGCAAGGTTACTGTGCATGTTAACATTGCTCTTTGCACTGATATAATTGTAAGCTCAAAGCTTGTTTGTTGTTATGGATTGCTGTGCACACTAGCATTGCTCTTTGTACTACTTGGGCACAGTAAAAACAGCCATATTATGTGGTAGGCCCATGTTTACATGTCTTTAAAATTAATTTATAATGTTTTCTTATTTCTTCAATTATTGTGGGGAAGACTAAAAACAGGCCACAGGCAAATTTTTACTTTCAGTAAAAGTTCACTAACTACTTTAGCCGCCTATTTACCTCAGAGGGGACAACTGAGGCCTACACCTAATAAAGCCTTTGTTTACATCCTCTGGCCTCAGCCATCTTGGGTTCCCAGTTTCCACCCAGCCCGTTTTTTTTTTTCTGGCCAGATCAGTAAAAATTAGACTTGTTCCCTTGAGCCATTGTTGATTTGTCTAGGGTCCTCGCCTAATGCCGCGGACACACGACCGGTTTTCCCGGCAGGAAAAAAAACAACGTATTTGCCGACGGGATTCCTCTCAAGCCTGCCTTGCATACACACGGTCACACAAAAGACCGCTGAACTTTTGAATGGCAAGAATACGGTGACATCAGACTACGACGAGCCGACAAAATTACGTTCTGTGCTTCCGCGCATGCGTCTAATTGTTTACGAGCATGCGCCTTTTTTTGCCCTCGGGAAAGCATACAGACGACCGGTTTTCTCAGCAGGATTTTTTCCTGACGGGAAAATAGAGAACAAGTTCTCCTTTTTTTTTTTTTTTTCCGCGGTTTTCTCGTCGGGAAAACTGCGATGGAGCATACACACGGCCGGTTTTCCCGGCCAAAAGCTGTCATGGCAGTTTTCCCGACGGGAAAACCGGTCGTGTGTACGAGGCATTAGAGTAGACACTCATAAAATGACCCTAAGGCCCCAATCACACATGAGCGTAGCGGGAACGCATGCTCCCACTCGCTTTTTTGCTGCACTTTTCACACGTTAACACACATCACACCTTGGGCAGCACATTTACTTGAATGGGCTGCCCTACGTGCGACAAACGCTCCCAAGTCACTCCAGAACCTTTTCGGTCGCGGAGTGCCAGGATGTTTTTTCAGTGCGTGTTTTGGCATGTTTGTAGCAGGTTTTGACACGTGTCTGGTATTCGTACTTGGAGTGCCATTACAAATTAATGGCGCCGTAAACATGACCTGCGATCGCAGGGCGTTTTAAGCGTGTTTTGGGGAAAAAAGCACACTGTTGTGTGTTTTGTTGCGCATTTAGGAAACCCACAGGTGTGAATGCATATTACACATTTATCATGATCACCCCCCCCCCACACACACACACACACAGCGGGCGTCCTCTCACCCGCACCCGCTGTCTTTTGTCTTGCGCTTCTACGTTATTACATTGCAATCTCAGAATTAATAAACTACAAGGCCCATCTTCCACTGTAGAAGACAGCTTGTAGTTCTCAATGGATTATGAGTGAGCTAATCAGCACACTCATAATCTACTGAAACTTTCTCTAACTTTCTAACTAAAAGCCTGTATGAAGGTACGGACTGAAAGCTGGAGAGACAGTCTGCAGGAGCCTAACATTGCACCCCCAACCACTGATCATGGGTGCAATTCTCTGCACACTCCTATGGGAGATGTAGCACCCTGATGTTTAGGCAGGGCTGCTGTTCAATTTAGTTGCCAGGCGATAGTTGCCTTGGTCAATTGTTAGGAGATCAATTGATTTCCCCCTAATTCAGGAATTTCTGCACTTCTCTCTTCTGTCACTAGGTGGCCGGGTATCTGGTGACATTGGATAAGACAAGGGCATAGCAAGGACAGATTATGAATGAATAGGGTGTCTCAGCCAATGGGCAGGGATGTTATGGGGTCCCTTGACTTGCTGGGAGAGCCTATTTATTTGGGTGGAGACAGGTGATCAGAGTTCTGTGTCACCTGGACGGCTGTCTGGGTGGACGTGTGTCGTATTGCCCCAGGCTGCTAAGCCAGAAACCTAAGGCCTATCCCGGGGTCATCTGGCTTCTAGGCTGTCTGAGGGCCTATCCAGAAGCAGGAGAGCAGTGTAGAGTTGGGACTGCGGGCTTGTAGTCCAACCAGAAGTAACTCTTCCGCTGGCTGGGGAACCAGTTGTGGTCGGAGGTAGAGGGGAAGCTGTAGCCACTAAGGGCCATTCACCTTGTTACCGGAAACCACTGTGAGTAGCTGAGGCCAGTACCAGAGCAGACTTCTCGCCAATCGGGGACGGTGAAGAAGTGGGAAAACTTTAGCAAGTGCCAAGTCAGGGACCCAGCGGAACAGCAGAGGTGATGCTTGTGGAGCATCAGTGAGTGCCAAGCCAGGGACCTAACATGTCAGCGGGGGTGAAGCTTGAAGAGTATCTGTGAGTGCCAGACCTGGGACCGAGCAGGGAAGCAGGGGTGACGCTTGAGGAAGATATGGAGTGCTACCAGTGGAAGACCTCAGGGGATCCAGTGGCTAGTGGACCTGAAGTCTAGTGAGAGAGACTGGGAGCTTGTTTAGTGAAGACCCACAATGAGTGATGGTGCGGTGAACTAAGAACTGTTCGTGTTGCAAATAGTTGACTTCAATTGCCGTTAGTAACAGCTACAAGATTGTTGTCATAGGAGACAGCGGTCCTACCTATACAGAAGTGGTGTCCGGCTGGAGGCCTTCACCTGTATAGCTGCCTTCCTATAGAAGTCTCGGAGTCTGCCAATTATCATTGCATCTACCGAAGGGTGTCCTGGCCCTAACCCTCTCTTCCACAGTTCTGTTTAAGAGACAATAAATCTCTTTGCATTCAAAAAAGTGTCTGGCGCCCACCTGTTCATCTTGCACTACACCCACCATACCTTGTAACCCACTCTACACAGTAGGATGTCAGCTGTCCTTTTGACCCCTTTCACACTGGAGGGTATTGCAGGCGCTATAGCGTTAAAAAAAGCGCCTGCAATCCGCCCTTAAACAGCTGCTCCATTGACTCCAGTGTGAAAGCCCGAGGGCTTTCACACTGGAGCGTTGCGCTAGCAGGACAGTGAAAAAAAGTCCTGCTAGCCGCATCCTTGGAGCGGTGAAGGAGCGGTGTGTTTACCGCTCCTGCCCATTAAAATCAATGGGACAGCGCGGCTACACCGCCGGCAATGCGCTGCTTCAGCAGCGCATTGCCAGCGGTTTTAACCCTTTCTCGGCCACTAGCGGGGATTAAAAGCGCCCCGCTAGCGGCCGAAATGCGCCGCAAATCCGCCCATAGCATCGGTGGTAAAAATAGAGGAGTTTTACCGCCGATGCTATGGGCGGCTCAGTGTGAAAGGGCTCTAACTCTGGAGGTCACCATTAGGCTTCAGGGGCCCGGGACTTTGCTACAGAAACAATAATTAATGCACATTTTTTTTTCCCTGGAAAAAATAGGTGTTTTTATTAATTTTTTCCCTAAGGACCGCTTCACACCACAGAAATGCACTCCAGATGCGTTTCTGCATGCCCGTTTTTTTTATGTGTTTTCAATGCGTTTCCCCCCCCCCCCCTCTTTTTTTTCCCCAAAGTTTCCTGGGGTTTTTCTTGTAGCAAAACAGAGGAGGAAAAGCCTAATGCCCCGTACACACAACCTTTTTCCGATCAAACTTCCATCGGAATTCCGACGGAATTTCATCGGAAAAAAATAGAACATATTCTATTTGAAAATTCCGATGGAATTCATTGGAATTTCTCCGATGGGGCCCACACACGGTCGGAATTTCCGATGAAAAAGCCCCAACGGACTCCGTCTGACTTTTTTCATCGGAAATTCCTATCGTGTGTACAGGGCATAAGAAAGAAAACAAATGCAGCCACCACATCTAATGATTGGTAAGCTGCAATATAATACACTTTTGGTTTTGGGTTTAATACTACTTTAGGAATTAATTTGTTGATATCATAGACTTTAGCCACTTGATGATGAATAATAATGATGTCACCCAACGTTACCGATGATTTCTACCTCTGCTTCTTTCGCAGTACCTGCCTCGTCCGGCCGCCCAGGAGTATCAGTGTGTCACGCAGACAGCTGTATATCATGACTATTTCAGTAACTATATCCGCGCAGTGGACACCTGATCCCGCCAACAGCTCCTCTTCTCCTGGGATGTCACCAGGATACCGGGACGCGCTTTCCTCTGTTTGCTGGCTGTCATTTGGGGTAACAAAGGAGTCGTCTACCTGCGATCTCCTTGGTTGGCGGATACAGAGATGCCGTAAATTATCATGCATCTGATGGGAGCCGGAAGATTGTCTGCTATAGGTGGTACAGAGGACTGACAGCGAGCGGCCAGCGAACATCACTAGAACAGCTAGCAGGCCGCTGTGGTATGGCCACTCAGAATGACAAAGGTAAGCCCCTGTGACATGTCACCTAAAAGGACACCTGTGATGAGAAACAAAGAGGCTACTGTTGCAAATGCTAGTTCCTGCCTCTTATGTCTACAAGTTAATGAGCTGCAGCCAACATGTTGTAACAGGTACTTACATAGCGCTGTCAATTTATGTAGCGCTTTACATATACACTCACCGGACACTTTATTAGGTACACGTTGCTAGTACTGGGTTGGACCCTCTTTTGCCTTCAGAACTGCCCTCATTCTTCATGGCATAGATTCAACAAGGTGTTCTAAACATTCCTCAGAGATTTTGGTCCATATTGACATGATAGCATCACGCAGTTGCTGCAGATTTGTCGGCTGCACATCCATGATGCAAATGTCCCATTCCACCACATCCCAAAGGTGCTATTGGATTGAGATCTGGTGACTGTGGAGGCCTTTGGAGTACAGGGACCTCATTGTCCAGTGGTGAGATGATTGGAGCTTTGTGACATGGTGCATTATCCTGCTGGAAGGAGCCATCAGAAGATAGGGACACTGTAGTCATAAGGGGATGGACATGGTCAGCAACAATACTCAGGTAGGTCGTGGAGTTTAAACAATGCTCAGTTGGTACTAAGGGGCCCAAAGTGTGCCAAGAAAATATCCCTCCACACCATTACACCACCAGCCTGAACCATTAATACAGTACAAGGCAGGATGGATCCATGCTTTCATGTTGGGTTATGACTAAGGCCTTATATGAAACATGTCAACTGTCTTTACTTGCGTTTGTTCACTGTGGCTTGTCAATAAAAACAAAGATTTTTTAAAGAGCAACGACCGGAGTGCGGATCATTTTTTCTTCATGCTTTCATGTTGTTTATGCCAAATTTCCAGATTTTCAAATTTACTAATGTAGCGGACCCCCAAAATTGGGATCGCTGTGCCTTAAATTTAAGGGCAACCTGAGCAATAGTTTGGCTCAAGTTTTCTGATTCTTTAGATTGGACTCTGCTCTGCTGTGGTGTTGCCTGGGTATATAGTTCCCCTTGACCTGCAGGTAGCGCTGTTGCCCAGGTCTTGGGTCGAACCACAGGTGGCATTGTAGCGTGATTGGGTGTCCTCTCTTGGTAGCTGTGCAGTGGGCGTGGTCTACCTGCTGTGCATGTCGGGAGAGGGTACATAAGGGGCAGACGCCATTAGGCGGGGAGATTGGCCAGGGGGATTCCAAGGGGGACCCCTGGTGGCGAGAGTTGCGCCCTTTGGCCCTGCTGGCCAGGGGTGCGTGAATTGATCGAGAAGTCTCGGGCACCTTCAGCCCGAGGCTATAGTGTTCCAGGTAGGCCCAGTACCTTCAACTGGGTCTACAACCAAACCATCGGAGTCCCAGGGTACCCGAGGGAGGGTGGCCCGCTCTGAAAGAGAGTAAACCAGGGGAGGACCTGTCCGGGGGATCGGTGAAGGAAGTTACTGTCTCAGGAGAGGCCTGGTTGCCTATCTGAGGGAAGGATTCCGTGAGTTGTACAATAGCTCCTGTGATGTGCCACACTGGCACTTATGGTGTCTAAAAGTTGCGGGCGCTAGAGAGTTCTAGATTCAGGAACTAAAGGATCCTGTGGCAGAGAATCTCCTGAACTTGTCCTTGAAAGGGACGCAATCTAAAGTAACTGTTCGTGCTTCAATCCGGCTGCTAGAACTGTGAGAGGGATCTATCCGGGTGAGCAATACCCACTCAGGCTTGAGTGGCGACGAGGGTAAATGGGTGCCGCGTGCCTGAACCTATCTCCCTACCCAACTCTATCTCTATCTTCAACTTTTTCCCACTAAGTTCCAAGCAAGAAAAAATAAACTCGTCTGTTGGAGTTTAAAACAGTCTGGACATTGGCCTTCTTTTTAGGAAAGAGAATAGACTTTTCTCTAAACTTTAGGGACGAGAACCAACGGAAGGAGGTAACTCGCTGCAGGACCCAAAAATTGTATGAACACCGCTCAACCTCTTATACCAGGAGGATACGGGCATGTGGCATGATGTGCCCTACTCTGCAGGTGGAGGTAAGCAGGAGAAAAAGGGTCTGTGTGCTACACTAATATTCGGAAAATACGTTAAACGGGTTTTTGTTAATTCGGATATTTCCAAATTAACGAAAAAAAAAAAACGAATTTGTAACGATCCCAGTCGCTTTCCTGACGATCTCTGCAGCTAGTGGTCACTTCACAGATCACTTCCCTTTGGAGTTTGACACCCTCTACATCTTTTTTAAAGCAGTGAGTGCAATCTTGTTTGTAATCCTTTCCTTTATTACATCATCTCCATTTGGATGGTGGCGCCATCTTGTGTGTGTTGGTTGTTTCTATATGCACTAGGCAGAACAGGGAAATGCCTTGTTTACATAGGCATCTCCCTGTTCTGCAGCTCCGTGACATGATTGCGGGACACCGGCAGACATCGAGTCCGCGGGTCCTGCGGGTTCGGTCACGGAGCACGCAGCGGGCGTGCGCCACAATACCGCGATTTAAAGGGGACGTACCTGTACGCCCATTTGCGCAGCCGTGCCATTGTGCCGATGCATATCGTCGTGCGCTGGTCGGCAAGTGGTTATTAAGGGTCCATCAGTGCAGTAGCTTTATATATTTGTAGCAGAATCTTTTACCTCTTCCAGCCAAATAAGAGCCTTTGAGGCCACGGACCGCTGAAATCCTTCAATATGTAGTGGGTTGTGAGGCATAGTGGGTGCAAAGATGGTGAAAGTCATTGGGCACCAGACACTTCTTGGATGTAAAAGAGGTTTTATTTCTTTTGACAGTCCTTTTATATATTTTGTGGGAAAGAGGGTTAGGGCAAGGACACACTTAGATAGTTGCCATTTCAATTGGCAGACTCAGAGACTTCAATAGGAGGACAGCCGTACAGGGAAAGGCCCCAGCAAGGCACCACTACTGCACGTGCAGGATTGCTGTCTCCTATGGTAACAGTACTTAAACAGTTCCTAACTCAAACGTAACAGTTCTTTCAGCTCCCCTACAACTGCTCCTTGTAGTTCTTCAATACTGAGCTCCCGGTCTCTCTCTAGACCCACTGATTCACTGACTATGAATCCCTTGAGCTCCTCCAAGGTTTGCTGTGTTATCCCCTCAAGTGTCACCCACACTTCCCTGCTGAGTCCCTAGCTTGGCACTCCAGATACTTCTGTAGCGGGCAGTTTCTCCCCTCTCCCAATCCCCTCTATTAAAGTTCTGCTCGCAATGTCTCTGGTCTAGGGGTATGATAGGGGAGGGAGAGGGTGCGCTACGCCTGGCTTCCACCACAGGTGTAAAAGTGGTATCAGCAATGCCTTTCTTTACCTTCGGGCCTGTATTGTGCATCGGATCCTCCCTCCAAGAGTCTCCGAGAACCTCGTCTGCCAGGAACTGAGCCCCACACCGTTAAAGTCCAACACTCCTTTATTTAGCACATAACATGGACTCCCTTGGCTATAGAACAGAAAAGGAGGTGTGTGTACGAATAGGCCCAGACACAAGTTCGATCCTCCACTCTCCTTCAAAGAGTGGGTTATGGTCTCCGCACGAGGGAAATTCACCTTCCGGACGGTCTCCGACAAGAGACTCACCCGTCACCGGCAGTATGCTGCACCGGGTCTTCAGATGAGGAGCTCTTCCTGGTCCATTACGCCCACCTCGGATTCAGGCATCCATCTCCGGAGTACCTTAGGATCCTTCCCTCACGGAACTCAGTGTTGGGCACTGAGCTCCGGACCGCCGTCTGAGTACCTCACCCCAGGACTAAAGGTGCCTGGGATGGAACCCGATCTCCGGTGGTCCTCTAGGCCTAGTCCGCCTAGAGGACAAACACGAACTCCGTCCGCAGGCTAAAGGTGCCAGGGACCAACCACCCCCTGACCAAGATGGCCGGCCCCCTTTATCCCCTCTCCCAGCAAGCACGGCAGGTTCCCCGCCCCACCATACCGCTGCCGAGAGAGGACGAAAAGTAGGCTCAGCACACAGCGGTATCCATGGTGACAGCACCACCCAGTGGACCGCCGGAGACACACCACTGGTGTCACTGAAAAATTCAAAAATTCAAAAATTTCCCCCGGGAAAGTAAGTACCCGCTACACTTCTCAAGCTTCACCCCTGCTAACCGGCGAGGTCCCTGGCTTGACACACAAGGCTGCTTTGCAAGCGTCACCTCCGCTGGTTGGGTCCCTGACTTGATCACCACCTGAAGTTTCCCGGTTCTCCACCGTGCCCGTTCGGTGAGAATATGATTCCGGTACTTGCTTCAGTTACTCACTGTGGTCCCTGGTAAAGGCGATTGGTCCCTTTGTGGTGAAAGCTTCCCTTCTACCTCCGACCACGACAGGTTCTCCAGCCGACAGAACCATCACTTCTGGTTGGACTGCAAGCCGCAATCCCAACCCTGCAATGCTCTCTTATTTCTGGATAGGCCCTCACACAGCCTAGCAGCCAGATCCCCCCCGGGATAGGCCCAATCTCCGGCCTAGCAGCCCGGGACAGATGACACACGTCCACCCAGATGGCAGTCCAGGTGGCACAAAACCCCGATCACCTGACCTCTCCCGAATATATAGGCTCTCCCAGCAGGCCAAGGGATTCAAGAAAACCCCTGCCCATTGGCTGAGATACCCCATATACCCATAACCTGACCTTGGCTTGCCCTCTTCATATCTAGTACCCGGCCACCTAGTGGTAGAAGAGAAAAGTGCAACAAGGCCAAACTTAGGGAGAAACCAATAGATCTCTATCAATCGACCAAGATAACTACTCTTGGCAAGTAAATTTCTGAGGAGCTCCCTGACTAAACCCCAGGGTGCTACATGTTCTTTTACAGTGTTCACAAATTTCTGACACAGATCAGCCCCCTGCTGTAGCTTCTCATCTTCTGACTTTCTGCAAAGGTACAATGTTGCAATCTGATGACTGGCTGAGAAAAGTAGGTTAATGTTTGAAGCCCACAAATTAAGGTGACCAGATTTTTAAAATAAAATCCGGGGACATTTTTTTTTTTTTACTAGTAATGGCGGCAATCAGCGACTCTCTGCCCGTCGCCGCCGCCGCCCACCTCACAGCCTGTCAAGTCCCACTCTCTGGGCCTCGGCTACTACTGGGTGGGGAGCGGAGGAGGATCACTCTGCCAGGAAAGGCTAGAAGCAGGCAGGCGGCTGGCCGGGACTTAAGCCAAGAAAGAACAACATGCGAGCGGAACAGGAATGGGCATGCACCCGAAAGTGTAGAAATATTCCCTCCGATCCGACCAGCACATGATCTCATCAGAAAGGGGCACAGATAATAAAAAAAATACACAACCCCCCCCCCCCCCAAGCTAGTAGGAGCGGCAGAGCAAAGGGGGGTGTAATTAAGTTTTTTTTTTTTTCTTTATTCTGCACTAACTGTCTTTGAAATTGCCCCAGCCCCTGTTCAAATCCAATCCGGGGACAAAACCGGGGACAGACTTGGTCCGGGGACAGTGTCCTCAATCCGGGGACTGTCCCCAGAAACCGGGGACGTCTGGTCACCCTACCACAAATGGCTTTTTTAACAATAACAGGTGGAGCTCTTTAACATGTCAGGAATCAATTTATATAGACTTGTAAAGCTACTGGAAGGTCCACTTTATTCAAAAAGTAAACATATGATGCTACTTTAGATATACTGTATACTAATACATTCTGACCTTACACATGTATGTCTCTTAGGTCTTAGTGCAAAATCTGGTGCAGCTTTGTATAGTAGCCAATCAGCTTTCAGATTTTTTTGTCAAAGCTTAAAGCGGAGCCCCCCCCCCCCCCGAAAGTTGCCAAATGTGGCAGCGGAGGGGGGAAATAAGACAAAAAGTGGAGCTTCCCCTTTTGGGTGGAGCTCTGCTTTATTTGAACAAGCTGAAGTTAGAAGCTGATTGGCTACCATGCACACCTGCACCAGATTTTACACCCTCCAGTTTAATAAATTAACTCCATTGTATAATATATTTGCTGTATAATTATATTTTTTATTTTTTTATTTATAGGTATCAAAACGAATCTCTGTATTTGACATTTTTCCAGAAAGCAACAGAGATCAGGTGAGTTAAAAAAGAACACTCATTATGATTTTTATTTTACAGGTTTGCTCCCTATGCAGCGCTTTGTGTTTCCATGTGTTCTCTAAATCTAGTTATGATGCCTGACCTCCTCCCCACTGCTCCTTCCACTGCAGATCTGCCAACAGCTATGAAGGAGATGGCTGATTTATAGCTGCAGCTTGTCTGGGCTCTGAGCTCTTTTCTGAGACACACAACAGCAAGAGGAATACAGAGGCTGCCCCCCCCTCATTCTGCATTCCTCTTGCCGTTGCGTGTCTCAGGATTGTGTTCAGAGTCCAGACAAGCTACAGGTATTAATCAGCCATCTCCTTTATAGCTGTTGGTAGATCAAGGAGAGTAACTACAGGGGTCGCAGGCATCACAATTGCGACCTGGCTTCATGCTCCAGGGTTCTTTGCGACCCTCCTGTACACCTGGATAGGAGGAGCGTCAGGGGTGGCATATAGCGGAACCGATTCCCTTCTTTTGCCTCCTGCAGCTACTGAAGGCCTGCTTCTCCTGCTCGCCCCCCTGCAGGCATTCAGCGGCGGAGGGGGTCGGTTACTCTATATGCTGCCCCCGCCACCCATCCTATCCTGCTTTCTCTTCTTTCTTCTGTTCCCGGGCCCCTGTGTACTCCCCTGGCCCTTACTTTTCCCCCTGCAGCTCTGACGGCTTCCCCTCCCCCCTCCCCTCTCCTGCCAGCTGCTGTGGGGGATGTGTCAGGATAAAGAGCAGGGAAGGGGCAGGTAAATGTCATTCCTTTTTTGAATGCACAGAGTCAGTAATCAGTACCGATCACTGACTCTGTCCATTCATAACTCAAGCATAGTAAACTGTGTTTACTATGCTTCAGTTTGTGAATGAATGGGAATCTCTGTACGGGGCTATTCCTGTCCATTCATTCCGTACTGCTGATGCTGCAGAGATTGAGATTAAGGGCTGTGTCCTCAATCTCCCTTCTCTATCTCAAAGCTGAAACATCAGAGGTCTGTTTAGACCTCTGATATCTCACCAAAGCCTCCCCAACGGGGCTCCTAAAAAATGTTTAATCAATAGTAAAAAATACAATTGTAAAAAAAAAAGAATAAATAAATAAAATGGTAAAAAATCATAAAAAATAAAATAACAAAAATAAAAAACTACTGACACCAGTGGCGGATCTACCAGGGTCTCAAAGGTTGCACTTGCGACCGGGCCCTGGAGTTCCTCCACTGGGTTTGAAGGGACCGGGGCATCGGGGCCCTGAAAGTTCTATTTACGCCTCTGGTTGGATAGGCCATAGCAGGAAGGGAGAGAAGGTGAGGCCTCATAACTAGTGTTAGGAAGCACTTAGAAACATGTTTCAATGTACTACCTTTACTTCATCCCATAGGGAACAGAAGCATAATATAAAAAGTACAATGATAGATCTCCTTTAAATGTCCTGATGGCGTAGAATTAAAAGATGTCAGTAATGTACTGTACATAAAAAGTTACATCTATATAAAAAATCCCATCCCAGCCATGTCAAGGCTTTGCTGGACCTTTAATGTTCTATTAATCTGGCCACATACGTTGCAATGTGATTGTACAAACTCTGTACAGATTCAATAAAAACAAGTGAGAACCTACCTAAACAATCTATTCCGTGTGTCTCTGATCAGACAATCAGAATGTAGCATGTATGACCAACTAAACTCCATATACACCAAAGCTTTAAGCTCGAATTCCAGTGTAGCGCCCCCTCCAAATATTTGGGGCACTATGCTTAAATTTAAGGGTAGTCTGAGCCAGTAGTTGGGCTCAGACCAATTGATTGTTCTAAAATTGCTTCTGCTCTGGGTGTGATACTGCCTGTCAGTAGTGTTCCCTGTTCGCCTGTAGGTGGCACTGTCACCACCGGCATAGGTTGAACTACAGGGTGTATCACAACACCTTCGGTGTCCTTTCTCAGCAGCCCTGCAGTGGGCGTAGTCTACCTGCTGTGCATGCTGGGAGAAGGTACACAAGGGGCAGACGCGATTAATTGGGGTATGTTCTGGGGTTCCATCCTGGGAACCCACCCGTTGGTGTGCGCGCCTCGTGGCCCGCATGGCACAGGGTGCGTGTGGGTTCTGGCCCCGGGCACCTTCAGCCCGAGGCTACATCGCTACCTGTTAGGCCCAGCTCTGCTGGCTGAGGCCTACACTTCAGGAAAGGATCCCAGGCTACCCACCTGCAGGAAGCCCACTCTTAGGAAAGGAGGCCAGGGGAGGATCTGCCCCAGAGGAGACTAGCGACGGTACTGCTGTCTCGGGAGGAGGCCTGGAGACTCGCTTAATGAGGGATCCATTACTACAAGCCCTGCAATACGCCAATCTGGCCTAAAGGTTCTCTATTATTGCTTGGCTGGGAGGTTTGGGACTTTGATAATCCTGTGGCAGAGGATTCGTGATCGCATCCTTACGTTTTTTCAGCTAAAATTGATCCATGCATCATCCCGGCTGCTAGAACCAGTGAGACGGACTATCCGGGAGAGCAATACCCACTCAGGCTTAAGTGGCGACGTTGTGCCTTTAGTGCTGCGTGCCTGAAACTTCCCCTGTTCTTGTTTTGTTCCTACTTTCCTCTCAAGTTCCCTCAGCAAAGTAAATAAAGCCTTATTGTTGGGTTTTACATCTGTGTGGACATTGGCCTTTCTAAAGACTTTTCTATACCCTGACAATGGAAGCCTTGGAGGAAGTGCTACACCAGTATTAGCAAATATCTTCTAAATACAAGAGGCGTGTGTGTCGTGACTTAAATCTTGGTGAGCTTTGTGTATTTCTTCCAGATCTGTGCAGTAATCCAGTGTGATATTTTTCCTTCCTGTAATAAAGACAGCTCACTGCTGCTCTCTATTCCTGTACAGGGTGACTGGTCTTGACTCCGCCCCCTCCTGTAGTTTTCAGCAGGGAGCCTGTAGTGGGTGGAGCCTGATGGTCCCCTCCCACGGCTCTGCCATCTGCAGAGGCTATGTACAGCCCAGTGATGATGTGATCACTATTTTTACAAAGTAATAACTAGGTAACTGGGTGGTACCCCCACTGTGCACGTGGGGGTACTTCTCCTCTCATGCACGCACTCATCAATGCCTGGGAGCATTCAGGGCCACGCTCACGTGAATGTCAACGTCAAAGTGGAACCCCTGGCTTATAGATGAGCCGTAAACTGTGTGCAGTAGTGTAATGTACAGACTTTCTCTGTAAACGTTCTGTCACATGTTACTACACACCCTCGATAAATGCTGCATTTAGGAGGGACACCACTGAGCCTGTGCCCTTTCCACCAGTCCAGCATATCTCTACCACCTCCCTTCCAGTGACAGAATGGGGTCCTGCTGTGCACTAGCGCAGACCTCATGCATGCACTTACTTAACTTGTTCAGCTCTTCTGTACCATGTAGCTAGGTACATGGGGTCTCCGTACCAGGAGTTCAGCTGCAGATCCTTTTTGGGAGATCTGACTGCTTGGGAGGGAGCCAGAACATTGACCCCCTTGCTACTGAAGGACCTGTCACCTTACATTTCCACCAGTCTACTGTATGGTTCCCTGTGGCAACTACATTTCTTCTCCAATTCTACTGCTTGGTTAACCCCTCATGGTGGCCTTCTTCCTGTATCCCGTGTGTGCTTTACAGACCCTGCTCTTCTGATACGCCATGTTCCACTATGCACCCCTTTGAATAACTTCAGACCATCGCCAAACGTTATTTTAATACGGTTACCATGGAAGCAGCCTACAAGGTCCTCCTCCATTGGTATTGGGTTCTGGCCCGCATAGCTCATGCAAATCCATTGTACAATGATAGATGCTTCCGGGGATGTGGCCAACACGGAGATGAGATACACATTTGGTGGTCCTGCCCACGACTGGTGGGATTCTGGTCTAGGGTCTATGGCCTCCTGTCAACTCTTTTTCATATACCCTTCCACAAAGTCACCTGGCATGCTTTACTCCATTGCCCCCTCCCGGGTCTCTTCTCCTACCAACAAAAGCTGGCCACCTACCTCTTCAATGCTGCAAAACGTGCTATTGCTAGAGCCTGGCAGGAGACCACGGTTAGTATTGCGGAGGTGAGGAGCATTTTGACCACCCTCATCTTACATGAAAAGATGACCAGTGTACTTCATGACTCCCATGCTAAGTTCTTCAAAGTGTGGAATCCATGGTGGTCTTCTGCTCTCCCTGCTCTGCCCCCAGCCAGCTTGGGTATTCTGGACTGTTCCAATATACCACCCAACCCGCAGGCCCCAAGCTCTTTTCTTGTTAAGGCCCCTTTCACACGGACGGACCGTACAGGTCCGCCTATCAGTTTTGTCAGCGGACCTGAACGGGTGCTCCATGTAAGCCTATGGAGCGACGGATGTCCGCTAACATCCGACCCTCTCTGATTCGCTAAAATCAGACGTATGGCGATACGTTGCCATCCGTCCATGGCAGATCGGATCGGGTAAGATCTGATGAAAACGGACATGTTGTCTGTTTTCGTCCGATCTCTCCATAGGAGAAAGTGGTGCTGGACAAGCCCCTCCCCGCTCAGTGAGCAGAGAGGGACCTGTCATCCGCCGGCTCAGCGGAGATCAACGGAGAGATCTCCTGCTGAGCTGGCGGACTCCGTGGTAACAGAGTCCGCCTCGTGTGAATGAAGCCTAATGCCCTGTACACACGGTCAGTTTTTCCAATGAAAAAAGTCCGATGGACTTTTTTCATCGGAAAAAACGATCGTGTGTGGGCCCCATCGGACTTTTTTCCATCTGTGTTAAAAAATAGAACATGTTTTACATTTTTCCGATGGAGAAAAAAACGATAGGAAATTCTGATCGTCTGTGTGGAACTCCAACTGAGAAAAAACCCACGCATGCTCAGAATCAAGTCGACGCATGCTCAGAAGCATTGAACTTAATTTTTATCGGCTCGTCTGAGTGTTTTACGTCACTGCCTTTTGGATGGTCTGAATTTCGTCTGATGGTGTGTATGCAAGACTGATGGAAGTCAGCTTCATCGGAATTCCGATGGAAAATTCCATCGGATTTTATCGTGTGTACAGGGCATTATTGTTTTAATATTAATATTTTGTATTCATATTTGTGTAGCAATACCCTGTTCAGGGCCGCTGGTTAGTTTTGGGTTTTGCACGTTACCTCTTCAGCTGCGTTGTCCGGGTAGGAAAGTCAGTATCAATGCAATGTCCACACCGATGTAAAACCTCAAACAGTTAAGGCTCTTTCACATGGGACGGATCAGTCATGATCCGCCCCGTGAAGCTCCGCTTGCTCAGCAGGGATCGCTCAGTTGATCCCCGCTGAGCCGGCGGATGACTGGGCGGTCCCCGCACACTGTGCAGGGACCGCCCTGTCAGAGCGCCGCTCTCCCCTATGGGGAGATCGGATGAACACGGACCGTCTGTCCGTGTTCATCCGATCCGCTCCGCCGACGGAAGGAAAAATAGGGTTTTCCTCCGTTACACTTTGGCGGAGAGGGTCGGATGTCAGCGGACATGTCACCGCTGACATCCGTGGCTCCATAGGGCTACATGGAGCGTCCGTCCAGGTCCGCCTAAAAAACTGACAGGCGGACCTGAACGGACCCTCCGTGTGAAAGGGGCCTTAGGCTTTATTTTTCCATATGCAGTAAACTTTGAGAAGTAAAAGGTATAAAAGAGCAGGGGAAGGTTGAGGCATCGTGCATTAGTCTACACCTCCTCCTTTTCCATTCTTATTTTGTCTGTTTCTCCTTCTCCCTTCTGGCCTAATTCTACATCTCCTTTTTCTCTTTCCTCCCTCTCACCTTCGTTCTCCCCACTTCACCGTTCCCCACCCTATCCCTCCTTACCCTGCTCCCCCCCCCTTTTTTTTTTGTCTTTGTTTTTGTTTTGTTTTATTTTGTTTCTCCATTTTGATTTGTCTGTTAGTCTTACCATGTCTTGGACCTCCGAGTCCAGTTATTCATTGGAAAGGGAAAGGTCCTGGACTGCCGCACTCAGTAAAACGATTTATTTCAAAAATATTTTCAAAGAAGAACAATCCAAAAGATAAATCTACAAAAATCCAAAAATGAACCAAAACAGATGGTGGACATGCAAGGGCTGCAGGCTAACGCGTTTCACATCATAACTTGATGCTTACTCATAGCTATAGCTGGATTTTTTGTGGATTTATCTTTTGTATTGTTCTTCTTTGAAAATATTTTGAAATAAATCGTTTTACTGAGTGCGGCAGTCCAGGACCTTTCCTTATCCTACGGACCAGTGCATAGCCAGCACCTGTCAGTGCAACAGGGCGGGAGCAATCATTGGAGTCTAGCAGCTTACGTTTCTTTGATTTTTCCAGTTATTCATTCCCACCTCCAGCACTGTCGCCGGATGCTTTTACTGTTTGCCTTTACATTTTGAAAAATATAGTTTTAATTGACGTGAAAAGTGACGTTTTGTTCCCCTGTGTGGGACCATGTTGCCTTCCTTTTCTTCATGCCTGTATTCTGGCATTGTTCTTCTCAATAAAAGTTATTGTACCAGAATAACTTCAGACCAGGCTCAGAGACAGTTAACTAAACTTTACTCAGAAGTTGCAACAGTAATAATAATAATATATTTTATTTATAGTGCCCTTTACATCAAAAAGATCTCAAAGTGTACAGTACAGTTCATCCACTGTCAAGTCCCTAACTGACTATTCCTCAGCTGCCCAGGCATACCATAACAGGTAGAAGTCCATGCTGGCGAGATCCCTAATGGATAGGCTCCCGTGGGATGATGTTGATTAGAGGTTACATCCTCGGCTGGCCTGGACCTTCTTTCCTTTTCCCATGTGGTTCCGAGCTCGGCCTTCCTCCCGTGATTTATATGCTGACAGCATGGCGGTCAGAACCCAAAAGGTCAGAGAAACCGACAGACCCGAAACGTAACCCTTCCCTAGCCTTAGCAGTTTATACTCTCTAGCTTCAACAATCCTACATGTAGGTACCTGCAGTGTCATCTTAAGAGCATTATAGGCCCCCGGGCAATACGGTGCACTGGGGCCCTGTCTACACAATCGTGCACGAGAATTTTTTACTGACAAAAATCATGAAATTTACTGGCAGAACCACATTTTTTACTGACACTGCAAAAAGGTACCTAAAATTACAGTTTTCAGTGCCAAACAGTGCAAATGTCAGTATTTAAACTATAAACATATAGATCGTGCTATTAGCAATGTGTTTAAGTTAAACAAAAGTAAAAAAAAAACCATTTCTTCATTGACATGAAGGTTAGGTTACTATAACCCAGCCAGCACAGAGTTTCCTCTTACATCAGAGTCTGCAGGATCCCCCCTTACAGTGAAAGGGAACTCTTATGTAAAGGGGAACGCTGCAGATCATGATGTAAGGGGAAACGCTGATGTAAGGGGGGCTCTGGTGACCAGAGACCACCTTATATCAGAGTCCACTGCTTCCTCTTTACATCAGAGTTCCCACTTACATCAGAGCAACAGACCACCCCCCGATCTCTTTGTGCAAGCTGCACAGTCAGCCAGACAGCCACTCACCGTACGACACCAACCAGGGCACTCCGTGTCTGTACTGGCTGGTGGCTGGGCAGGTTACAGGCTCATGAAAACCGGCACTGCCGACAGGGGTCCGACTCCGCCACACTCTGCTTCAAGCCTGCTGTGCTGTCTTCTCTGACAACTCTACTCTGTCCATTCACCCTCAGCTCCTCCTGCTTTTTTTTTTAAGTCTGGCGGGTGTGGCTAACGTCATCATCGGCGGACAGACAGAGGCAGCACTCGTGGAGGATCGGATCTTCTCAGCGATTTCCGCAAACTGCGCATGCACAGTTCTGACCTGCCGCTTCCCACCATTTTTTACTGGAGTCGCTGGGCAGCCGGTGGGGCCCCCCAGGCAAGTGTGGCCCCCGGGCAACTGCCCAGCGTGCCCAATGGAAAAGATGGCCCTGGGTACGTGGCTACAAGCTTTAAAGAAGGATTTCATTAAAACCAGCGACTGGGAAGACATCGAACACTTTTATCAGGACTATGTAACGTAGAAGTGTATGATGTGCAGGAACCATCATCGGCAAACCACCTTTGTAGGCAACAAATGTCCTGCAATGACCTGCTTGGCTCTCAATCTGTACCGGTTTTATATCTGTTCTCTGGTCAGCAAACTGTAAATACGCAATATAAACCATATAAAGGGCAGGAAAAAAAACATATCTCTGTTATTGAAATGTTTGTTTGGAGCTCAGAAACTTCTTATCTCACATTCCCATCAGTGACAATAAAACAGGATGGAATGTAGTAAAATTGGGTGACCCCACCCTGGAGTTGCATTTCAGTGTTGGGTGCAGTCAAGTGTTTTATTTTAAAAATATTCGATCTGTATGTATATTAAATCTGCCCAAAGATTTGAGAGGGTGGCTTGCCTGTCAGACATGACCTGACCATCCTTTAGACAATTACAAGGGGTGCAACTGGAGGAGAGAAGACCTCCGGCCCCAACATAACTGCCATTCCGTCTTATTCTCTTCTATGAGCTCACATAACATCCTGAGTAGAATCACCCTCCTGACTCCAGGTTGAGGATTGTGACAGTCAGACAACTGTTGAACCTCACTCTTCTTGACTTGACTCCAATGTGGCCAGTTGATGGCCCTGGGGAGGAAGCAGATTGCAGTGTTGCTATTGGCTAAGTCAAGGCATGAAGAGACATAGCTATCCTCTGTATTACAGCATTTCCTCCCCCCTCACACTTGCTAAGGAATGGGCCACTAGTCCATAGTGTAGTGTAGAGTTGATATTTTCACAGACAGTTTATCTTTTCTACAGACCTTAAACCTGCGGAAGAAAATAAGCTTTTCTGTAAGAATACAGATGATTGACACCCAGAACTTACATGTGATGAGAAGGGAGCAGCTTGCTATGTGGCGCCCCCCTTCATTTAGAAACAATGCTCCAGGGGCAGCGTATATAGTGAATATCTCCTAAACTGTGCAAGTTTAGGAGATATTTACAGTACCTACAGGTAAGCCTTATTATAGGCTTACCTGTAAGTACAAGTGGTGTAACAGAGTTTACTACCGCTTTAAGTCCTAATGTACTGATTTGCACACACTAGGAGCAGGTTTGCGGGTTCTGGCTGTATGAGTGGCTGGTAGGGTTTTCCACCTCATCCCTTTAAACCCGAACACATATGAAGTACACAGGTTCCGTGGCGGATTAAGGTGGTAATTTAACTCACTTGGTGCCTTATCTGCATTAAATTAGCCTCAGAACCTGTGTAATTCATATGTGTTCGGATTTAAAGGGATGAGGTGGCAACCCTAGTGGCTGGAGCCATAATGACGTGACGTCACTCCCGCGCATGCGTGTGGGAAGCCTCCGCTCCGGCACGGAGCTCTGAAGGTCCAGTGCGGAATGCCATCCTTTCAGAGTGCATGCGTCTGTGACGTAAAACACAGGCACAGCAGCCAATTGCAGAGCCCCTTAGGTGTGAACCTAACCTAACACAGGAACAAGCAGGGTCTGGTCACAGGTCACAGGAGCTGATGACCACTCTGCAAAGACCTTAAACCTTGCAGTACTTTAAATAGGCCACTAGGCGCCAGAAGTCCAATTAACATGCATGCTAATAAGGCTGAACACGCTTAAGCGCCTAAGCATAAACACGCTGATATGCATAGGGCCCTAATTCTGTGTACAGCTCTGATGGCTGTGCTGGGAGAATGCACAGTTCTTCTGGCAGGAACATGACCACGGTTTTCCTGACAGTCTTAATGGACAGGAGGAGTCATAGACTTTTTAAAAGAGACCAAATCTGGGGAAATGTGCATGTATTGCCGAGATTTACTGAATGTTTTTTTTTTTTATGTTGCCCAGACATACATTTTAAGTAGCCACAAATTAACTTAACAATGAACTAAAATCAAGCATGCAGTTACAGTGCCTGTATTGGCAGGAGGGGGTGGTAAGTAAACCCGTAGCACTTGTTGGCCGAGTGACCTATCACCAGACTGATCAAACCTTATCTTTAATGGTCTCATTTATATCTTACATTGTTGTTGTTGATTTTTCAGAATGGGAATAATCCAAGCAGAAGCGGAAGTGGAGAGGAAAGTGTGGTGGAAGGCTGTGCCACACTGCCGGTGGATGAAGCTGGTGTGATCATCTCAACCGATATCCAACGGCGAAATCAGAGTAAGGAGACTATGGGGGTGACATAGGGGACAGTCTCATTAGAATGTATGTAGATGATATTTATGGACCTTTAAAGCTGAACTCAAGACACAAAAATGTCCCTGTTGCAGTGTCATCTGATCCCATCTGATCAAAGTTTTGAACTCTCTCCCATGCTATTTAAAAAAATATATGTGTGTGGCTACACACATGTGCTGTGAGGGAGGTGTGGCTACACACAGGTGCTGTGGAGGAGGTGTGGCTACACACAGGTGCTGTGGAGGAGGTGTGGCTACACACAGGTGCTAAGGAGGTGGTGTGGCTACATACAGGTGCTAAAGAGGAGGTGTGGCTACACACAGGTGCTGAGGAGAAGGTGTGGCTACACACATGTGCACTCTTTATAGAGATAATCCTGGTGTCTCACATTATCGCATATTAACGTTTTTATTGCCATTTTCAGTGTAAGCAGAGCTTAGTTTTTTTTCCCCAAATATTACTTTTAACTCTTTCAGATGTCTTCAATTGTGAAAGTCTTTGCAATTCAGAGGAGAAGCTGTCTTTGTGTTCTTTACAACATGCGTCAAGAATCCTCGTCGCCATTTCCATCATCGTATCGATCGTTGCAATATCCTTGTCCATCCTTCTCCTCGGTAAGTCACACTACAATATATTCCCTCCTGATGGCTGTCCTGTCCTTTGCATTGTACTGCATAGCTCCTAACTGTCCCTGATTTCAAGAGACTGTCCCTGATTTGGAGCAATGTCCCTCTGTCCCTCTTTCCCTCTCATTTGCCCCTCATTTTCGTCTGATCTATATAGTTGTATATAAAATGCACTTTTTATCTTTCAAAAAGTGTTTCCCAGTGCTAAACCTTTCATCCAATTTCTAAATTGCTGCATTTGTAAATTTTAAAAGCCAATATAAAGGAATAGTAGTAGTAAAAAAAAGCCCTTGTGGATTTCATTAACCTTTTTTTGGGTTAATTCTCCTTTAAGGGGTGTGGCAGGGGGCGTGTCCTATGCCTACATACGTTTGTTAGTAGGTGTCCCTTATTCCCATCTCAAAATGTTGGGAGGTATGGTACTGGTCTAATCAGAACAACCAAATCAGCAGTGTCCATGATCTTCTGGGTGCACCACTCTGGGGAAGGGGTGCAAAGAGGGATATCCTGCACCTTGCTCCCTGGACTCCAATCCTGACTCAGCTTGCACCTCTTCCTCTGAGTGGTGCACTCAGAAGATCATTGATGCTGGTGGTTTCAAGACCTCTATAGCGGGTTCCGTTCTGCGAGAGGAAAGCAATAAATGCATCCCTTCCAGCCCCACTATTTGCTGTGGTTTGCGGATTGCTGCTGGACTGCTCACCTCTAGCCTGATGAGCTCTGTCCCAAGTGGGACAAAATGTGCATTGCCACATTGTTTTTTATATAATAAATGTTTATCAATTTTTGATAGCATGAGATCCATGTGCTCTTTCTCTTTTTCTTGTTTTTAATATTCTTGTATTGAGACAAGGGCTTAGGCAACCTCTTAGCGAGAGGAAGATCTACCTGAACAACATGGAAGAGATTGAAGATCATCAGGGTGCAGCATCCATTTTTTTAACTGTCAGAGATGGCTACAGATTGGGAGCCAGGGGAAAGAACTCCCGATCATGAGAACGCTTAGAGAGCCAATCAAAGTGGTCACTTGATACAGAACACAGACGCAGTGCCACCTCCCAGATATTAAAGTGTCAATAAAGGCAAAACTTTTTATTTTAATTTTGGATAAAGTCATGCCTTGTACACACGATCGGAATTTCCGATGAAAAAAGTCTGACGGAATTTTTTCATCGGATATTCCGACCGTGTGTGGGCCCCATCAGGCTTTTTTATGTCGGACTTTAGAAATAGAACCTGTTTTATTGGCCCACCCTAAGTATTTCTCGGCTCCCGGGACAGACAACCTCACTGGCCCTGGCCCTACAGCCTCCACAATCCATTGCATGAAGTTCATGTAAGTTCTTAGAGTGGGCCAATTCGCCTTCCCCTAGGATCAGTCACAACCAGATAAACCTATTATCTTTCATTATATTTTGTAGATATTCTTGAGCATCCGCCCCTGATGAGTGTTCATATACGAAACGCGTCGGGTACTTGGGATGCAATTTCATGCCTACACTACACTAGCAACTCAGAACATAATCTTTTAATGTATTATGGTTTTACTGTTTTTTTAACATGTTTACCCCCTCTGCCAATGCTGCCCAGATGTTTTATGTACATATATTAAATTGTTGAATATGTCTATCCAGCTATTTATGCCACTAGGTGATGCCAAGTTGATATATAATAGGTACCCTTGATGTCTTTACACACGCGCACATATATATGTATGTGTGAATGTATATGGAATGACATTTACCAAAACGTTTTTTCTTTTATGTGGTTTTGATTGCTGCTATGCATTTTATACATTCTCTTATGATCAATAAACATGTATTAGTATGCAATTCACCATCACCATGTTGAATAGCCTCATTTAAAGTCCCAATCTTCCAGTTTTGTCTTTTTGAACCAGGGATAGAGGCACATCACATGTGCCTCATTCAAAGTCCCCCTTTCTTCCCCCTACAGTTAGAACACACCCAGGGAACACACTTAACCCCTGGATCGCCCCCTAGTGTTAACCCCTTCCCTGCCAGTGAGATTTATACATTGATCAGTGCATTTTTGTAGCACTGATCAATGTAATAATGTCGCTGGTCCCCAAAAAGCATCGCTGTAATGCCGCAATTCCGCTAAAAACCGCAGATCATCGATATTACCATTAAAAACAATAAAAAAAGTCCCTAAATTTATCCTGTAGTTTGTAGACGTGATAATAACTTTTACGCAAGCCAATCAATATACGCCTATTGTGTTTTTTTTTACCAAAAATATGTAGAAGAATATATATCAGCCTAAACTGATGAATACATTTTTTTTTTTTTTTTACATTTTGTTTTTTGGATATGTATTATAGCAGAAAGTAAAAAAAAATGTTTTTGTTTGCACAAAAAATATAAAACCACAGAGGTGATAAAATACCACCAAAAGAAAGCTCTATTTGTGGGTAAAATAGGACGTAAATTTTGTTTGGGTACAGTGCCGCGCAATTGTCAGTTAAAGCATCGCAGTGCCATATCGCAAACAATGGCCTGGTCATTAAAGGGCAAATCCTTCTGGGGCTAAAGTGGTTAAAATCCACTTAAATGGGCCACCGGGATGCATAATCAGGGATAGACAACCTTGGAGAGGGAGAGATCTACCTGAACAATATGGAAGAGATCAAAGGTCACCAGGGTGCAGCGTCCTTATTTTTTTAACCTTTTGTTGACCATGTAACGCATATATGTGAGGGCAAGAAAGGTGGGCTTTAACCCTGGCTGCTGCACATATGCATCCATGGTGATATGAGGTTGTGTATTGAGAGCGTGCTCCCAGCACACTGATCGAGCTGTCACTGACAGCTTTCTGTCATGGCTTCTGATTGGAAGCCAGTGGGAGACGCTCCCAAACATGTGACCTCTGTAAGAGCCAATCACAACAGTCACGATGGAGAAGCCATGCCATTTCTTCTGGCATTAAAGCCCAATTAAAGGGACAGAGGTCAGCAGGTAGTAATGCCGAGGGCAAAGATCAGTAGGTAGTAATGCAGAGTGCAGAGGTCAGTAGGTGATAATGCAGGGTGCAGAGGTCAGTAGGTGATAATGCAGGGTGCAGAGATCAGTAGGTGGTAATGCAAAGTGCAGAGGTCAGTAGATGGTAATGCAGAGTGCAGAGGTCAGTAGATGGTAATGAATGGTGCAGAGGTCAGTAGGTGATAATGCATGGTGCAGAGGTCAGTAGGTGATAATGCATGGTGCAGAGGTCAGTAGGTGATAATGCAGGGTGCAGAGGTCAGTAGGTGATAATGCAGGGTGCAGAGGTCGGTAGGTGTTAATGCAGAGTGCAGAGGTCAGTAGGTACGACTAAGGCTATTGCCGAAATGCATCAGCATTATTGTTTTATTGTCTCTCTGATGTACCAATAAACGACACTTAAAGGATTACAGTTTTGCCGGCTCTTCTTACTACTGGTATTGCAGGGTGCAGAGCTCAGGAGGTGTTAATGCAGAGTGCAGAGGTCAGTAGGTGGTAATGCAGTGTGCAGAGGTCAGTAGGTAGTAATGCAGGGTGCAGAGGTCAGTAGGTGATAATGCAGGGTGCAGAGGTCAGTAGGTAGTAATGCAGGGTGCAGAGGTCAGTAGGTGATAATGCAGGGTGCAGAGGTCAGTAGGTGATAATGCAGGGTGCAGAGGTCAGTAGGTGATAATGCAGGGTGCAGAGGTCAGTAGGTGGTAATGCAGAGTGCAGAGGTCAGTAGGTGGTAATGCAGAGTGCAGAGGTCAGTAAGTAGTAATGCAGAGTGCAGAGGTCAGTAAGTAGTAATGTATGGCACAGAGGTCAGTAGGTGGAAATGCATGGTGCAGAGGTCAGTAATGCAGAGGCCAGTAGGCGGTAATGCAGAGGTCAGTAATGCAGAGGCCAGTAGGCGGTAATGCAGAGGTCAGTAATAAGTAAGGCAGAGTGCAGGGGTCAGTAGGTAGAAGTGCAGAGGGCAGAAGTCAGTATGTCATTAAAAAGTAATGCAGAGTGCAAAGGTCTGTAATAAGTAAGGCAGAAGTCAGTAGGTAGTAATGTGATAATAAGGCCCCTTTCACACTGGGGCGTTTTTCATGCGCTATTATACCGCATGAAAAATTCCTGCCCTGTAGCCTTCAATGTGAAAGCCCGAAGGCTTTCACACTGAAGCGGTGCGCTAGCAGGACCGCTCCAAAAGTCCTGCTAGCCGCTTCTTTACAGCGGTAAAGGAGCGGTGTGTTCACCGCTCCTTTACCGCGGGTGCCCATTGAAATCAATGGGACACTGCGGTAATACCGCCCGCAAACCGCGGCAATAGCCGCGGTTTGCGGGCGGTATTAACCCCTTTTCGGCCGCTAGCGGGGGTTAAATTCACCCCCCTAGCGACCGCATACCGTGGTAAGAACGACGGTATAGCAGCGCTGCAAATCGCGCTGCTATACCGCCACCGCTCCTGCCCGCCCCAGTGTGAAAGGGGCCTTAAGGTAACCCTGCGCTAAGACTTAAAATAAACAAAAAACATAAATTTCAATAGAAGAGAGCAGCACTCACTGTAGCTCACATAACCATACAAAAATTCACCATCAACAAAAATGTGTTGTGCTAACTATAAAATGCATACATAATTCATATCCAATTTCGTATACCCCTAAATAAATAAGAATTCATAAACATATATACAAAATACCAATCAATAAATTGATAAACAAATAAATAAGTAGATAAATAGTCCCAAATATTCATAAAGATCATAGAAGTGAAAAATCAGTCCCATAAAGGTGCAAGGAAAAAAGTGCTTCATGTGTACATCAGAGAGAATCATGCAGATATTCTTGTGCTCCAGTGATTAACAATCTGTGCTCCACCAAGAGGGATATCAAAAACCTCTCACCAGATTCTAAGACCTCTAACAAGAAGGTCTAGCTGCGCTTAATGGAGAAATCCCTTGATTAAATGGATGGATGGGACAAGCTAAATTCCGGTCTAGAGTCAGCCAGCGCACCTAGCAGCCACACATGTCTCCACTGTGTACCTCTCAAGCCGCCATCAAACACCATAAGGGAAGAGGTACACTCGCAATAGAAATGGTTCCAAGTATTCACATGTAAGAAGTAAAGGGGATCACTCTTTATGCAGTATTAAAACCAATTTATTAAAATAAAGGTATCTACTCACATCACAGAGAGGTAACAATAGCATATTGCATATACAGCATTGCATGCCCCGGCAGACATGATGACGTCACTGTGGCAACGGAAGTTATATGTTCATGAATTTCTATTTATTTATTTATAGGTATATGAAATTGGATATGAATTATTTATGCACTTTACACATTTTTTGATGGTTCATTTGAGTAAGTAGTAATGCAGAGAGCAGAGGTCTGTAATAAGTAATGCAGAGGTCAGTCGGTAGTAATGCAGGGTGCAACACATTTTTTGATGGTTCATTTGAGTAGGTAGTAATGCAGAGGGCAAAAGCCAGTAATAAGTATTGCAATGTTTATAAAAAAACACGCCTTTCATCCTTGGAACCCTCACCATGCCGTCTCAGAACATCTTCCCCTCCTTAAATACAGAGCACAGGGAAGCATCTGCAAGACATTTAATACCACTTGTTCTGGTGCTGCTCCCCATGACCGTTGCATGGCTGAAACTGACGGGTAGATTATGCTTATAGTTTAGCTATAAGTTTTTGTGTATGTGGAGTAAAAGGATCATTTATATGGGATGAGGGAACATTACACAAATTTCAATATGGCCTCATGCACACAGGGTGTTAGCTAACCCCCTCCTAAACGCCTTTCCTATTATGCCCCTATTAAAAAGCAGCTTTAAAAACGTCCAGTGTGCATGAGGTCTAATGTTTCAACATACTGGGATAAGAATTTTGTATTTATTTTTTGTGAAGCATGTATGTGTACATAAATAGTACAATGAGAACAATGTATAGCGCTACTCCTGCCCTTACCAGTGATGATAATGTATACACTTTTGTTGTTTTCAGTGCAGTACTTCTACCATCCAGCGGTGCAGCGAGCCTGCCCGGACTACCTAGAGAGTTGTGTCCCTTCTTTAAACTGTTCTCTTACCGATGGTGCCAACCCCTGCCCACCAAGCAGGCAGCCAAGCAACCGGACCCTGGTCAGCGGTGAGGAAGCAGATGATGATAACAAAGTGGAAATTCAATATCTGAAAATAAGAAAGAAAATCTGAAAATTCTAAAGAATTACTAACTAATAATAACTAACTATTAAAGTGGTACTAAACGTTCACGTTTAAAAAAAATAAAAATAACAAACATGTCATACTTACCTCCACTGTGCAGTTCGTTTTGCACAGAGTGGCCCCGATCGTCCTCTTCTGGGGTCCCACGGTGGCTTTCGCGGCTCCTCCCTGCAATAGATAACCCTCTCTGGGAAGCTCTCTCCCAAGGGGGTTACCTTGCGGGCGCGCTCCCATGCTATACACTCGGCGTACATAGCCGCCGAGTGTATGACTTGGCCCTGCCCCCCGGCGGCCGCGTCATTGGATTTGATTGACAGCAGCAGGAGCCAATGGCTGCGCTGCTATCAATCTATCCAATGAAGAGCATAGGATGCATTAAGGTGAAAAAACACAAGGCTTTGCAACCCCTTTAAATTATAGGTATTTGAATTTCCTTTTCAAATTTGGCTGTTAGTGAACGTAACGAATTCGAATTTATCCGAAGTTACGAATTATCCGAAATAACGAATGACACATCTAAACAAATTGAACGGAACAAATTAATAATATATATTAATAATAATAATAATAAAACGTTTTTATTATTATTATTGTTATTTATTATTATTAATTTGTTATGTTCCATTCGTGTAGATACGCCCATTTGTTTCAGATAATTATATACCATTGAAAGCCTTTTGTTATATCTGTTCGATAAGTATCAAAAAAATACCTGTTGATACTAATTCAGAACTGTGTCCTGTGCACACTTCCTGTGTTATCTCAAGGAACCTACCGTATATACTCGAGTATAAGCCGACTCGAGTATAAGCCGAGGTACCTAATGTTGCCCAAAAAACTGGGAAACCTCACTGACCTGAGTATAAGCCGATGCCCCACTGTTCCCTGTAAAAAGAAATTTTTACATTGTAATTATTACCTGTAAAGAAGTTGCGGCTGCGGCGTCCATCGTTCAAATTCCGCGGCGTCCATCGTTCGAATTCCGCGGTCTCTTCCTGTTCCTTACTTGATAGACGAGTCTCAGCAGACACTCTCCGCCTATCACGATCCTTCTCTCATCCTTAGTTTTCCCAGCAGACACTGTGTTGGGTATTCCGCCAATCACAGACGTCTGCTGGAAAACTGAGGATGAGAGAACGTTCGTGATAGGCGGAGAGTGTCTGCTGAGACTCGCCTATCAAGGAAGGAACAGGAAGAGACCGCGGAATTCGAACGATGGACGCCGCAGCCGCAACTTCTTTACAGGTAATATTTACAATGTAAAATTTATATGACTCGAGTATAAGCCGAGGGGGGGGGGACTTTCAGCCCCAAAAAAGGGCTGAAAATCTCGGCTTATACTCGAGTATATACGGTAATTAGCCCTCCTGGTTCTTATTTTTGACAACAGAACAATTATGCCGCGTACACACGGTTGGAATTTCCAACAGAAAAAGTTTGATGGGAGCTTTTCGTCGGATATTCCGACCGTGTGTGTGCGCCCCAGCGGACTTGTGTGTGCGTGTGTGCGCCCCATTCCGACTGAGGTTTTCCCGTTGGAAAGTCCGACCGTGTGTACGCGGCATTAGGGTGCATTCACACCTGCAAATGCACCCACACTTCAAATAGACCCAAGAGCTCCACTGCGGGTTCCTGTGATTAGCTGCGTGAGACTTGACAAAGGGGTGGTGCCAGCCCTGAAATACGTAGCCACACCAACCTATGTGACGTCACAGCCAAACCCTCTCGGCCAGTGGTCTATTCATTTCGTTGCCCTTCTTTGGACTCTCTCCAAATCCAGCACATCCTTTCTGAGGACTGATGACCAGAACTGGACGGAACACTCCAGATGAGGCCTAACCAGAGTTTTATATAGTGGCAGGATTATAGTTTTATCCCTGGAGTATATCCCTTTTTTTTTGCATGCTAATATTCTGCTGGCTTTGGTCGCTGCAGCTTGACATTGCATGCTATTTCTCAATCTGTCATCTGTCATTTAAAGGGACAAAACATGGGAAAAGGTACTTGTATTACAGAGCTGTACCAGAACAAGGTCATCTAGCGCCCAAGACAAGTATGCCAAATGGCGCCCCTCCCCAAAATGTATGAGCATTTTGTGTCAGCAAAAATCCCCTCCCTTCCTTCCAAAAAAATGTGAGCACTAATCTGCACAATTAGCCCCAAGCATAAATTCCTTTTGCAAGCCAAAATTCTCTCCAAATAAAAACTCCCCCTCTATTCCAGTACTCCTGCCAGCTTGTAGGTAGTCACTCTCTACAGAGCACCACCCCCCCACCACCACCTCAAATTATTCTAGAGCGCCCAAGGCAGCCGTCCCTCCTGCCCACCCCTTGTTCCAGGCCTGTTACAGAGGTATAGAATTTTGGAATACTTATTATTTTTATTATTATTATTTTATTATTATATATTTTTTTTAACAGTAAAGTTTATTTTATTATTATGTTATTATTCTGAATTGTCATGCACTTTAAACTTGCACCAGACAAAAATAACAGTCTCTGGCTATGTTGTCAGAATACAGGAATCCAGTGCTGCTTCTGACCGGACAGTCACTGCTGCAGTTGTACAGCGCTCCCGCTGGCCACTATTACACCGTGTGTCACCAAGGCTGGAAGACCTCCCATGGTTGGACGGTGTGCAGAGAGCTGGGCTTCAACAGGTACTCAGTGCGTCTGTCTGTGTGATACAACAACTGAATGCAATGTTCCTGTTAGATAAGAATTTCCATGGGATTTAGTCATTCTTTCTACCTGGATTTGTCTTTGTAAATTCTCCCAGGCAAATTCAATAGAGCAAAGAATTTATAAAGTTTGGTAAGTCCCAGATTTTCCAAGTACTGTATTTATTGGCGTATAACACTCACTTTTTTACCCTGAAAATAGAGGGTAAACTGTGCCTGCGTGTTATATACAGGGGGCTGTGGAAAGTTTTTTTCCTGAAACTTCCCTCTTAAAGTTAGGATGCGTGTTATACGCCTGTGCGTGTTACAGTGGCGTCACTAGGGTTGGTGTCACCCGGTGCGGTAAAATATGGTGTCACCCCCCCCCCGTCTAGGCTGCCCAGCACCATGCAGGCAGCACACAGTCACGGGGCGCACCCCAAACCAGCCCCTGTAAATGATAGTTTAGGGCGGTATAGTGGCAGGTTAGGGTAGTATAGGGTGGTATAGTGGCAGGTTGGGGTGGTATATGGCAGGTTAGGGTGTTACAGGGCAGGTTAAGGCGGTATGGAGCAGGTTGGGGTGGTATAGGGAAAGTTAGGGTGGTACAGGAAAATTAGGGTGGGAAAGGGCATGTTGGGGTGGTATAGGACTGGTTGGGGTGGTATAGGGCAGGTTGGGGTAGCATGGGGCAAGATGGGGTGGTATACGGCAGGCTGGGGTGGCACAGGGCAGGCTGGTGTGGTACAGGGCAGGCTGGTGTGGCACAGGGCAGGCTGGGGTGGTATAGGGCAGGCTGGGGGGGGGGCACGGGGCAGGCTGGGGTGGCACAGGGCAGGCTGGGGGGTATGGGGCAGGCTGGGGTGGCACAGGGAAGGCTGGGGTGATATAGGGCAGGCTGGGGTGGCACAGGGCAGGCTGGCATGGCACAGGGCAGACTGGGGTGGTATACAGCAGGCTGGGGTGGTATGGGGCAGCACAGGGCAGGCTGGGGTGGTACAGGGCAGACATGGCACAGGGCAGGCATGGCACAGGGCAGGCTGCGGGGGTATGGGGCAGGCTGGGGTGGCACAGGGCTGGCTGGGGTTGTATACAGCAGGCTGGGGTGGCACAGGGCAGGCTGGGGTGGTACAGGGCAGGCTGGCGTTGTATACAGCAGGCTGGGGTGGTATATTAGATGTATTAGGCACAGTAGCTGAGTGTACTGGTCTGGTGGGGGGAGGGGGGCGGCTGGACACAGCTATATTATATATAGCTGTGTCTAGCAGACCACCTTGCACCCCCCCCCTCCCTCGTTATCAGACTAGCACAGCACAGGGCGCCAGACACTGTCTGAGAGTCCTCCCACACCAGCTCTCAGGTGGCCTGCCGGTACCATGGAAACCCCCCCACCTACACCTCACCTTGGGCTCGGCGATGGACACCAGGACACCCCCTCGCAAGCCGAGTGTCACCCTTCACTCGTTCACTTCCCTCCCGCCTGTACTGTATTCACCTCTTCCGGCCGGGAGTCTGGAGAAGAGACGGGGACAGCGTCACAGCATGCAGCCGCGCCGCCCGGGCGGTGTGAGATGTGACAGGCACACGCTCACTGGCTCAGTAGGGAGGACCCAGAGGAGGAAGTAGGAGAAGCACGCACACCAGGCGTGGCCGCGGTGCTGGAGGTGTTCTTCCAGCAGGGTGACCGGGGTCAGGCTGAAAAAAAAAAATACCAGGTTTTTCCTCACCCTCGGGAGAGTCGGGATGGTGTCACCCCTCTAGCGGGTGTCACCCGGGTGCGGAACGCACCCCCCGCACCCCCCTAGCAACGCCTCTGGCGTGTTATACGCCGATAAATACGGTATATGGTTTCATTGCCATAAATCCTACACGTTGGGGGTACTGCATGCAGCCGCATTGCATTTTTCTTTGGCTTGTAGCAGAATGGTGCCCACGGATATTGTGGAAAGCTGAGGTTGTGGTGCGGCCCCATTTAACCTTAATGACCTAAGCACTGGCCCACTTGCTCTATATTGGTACATAGAGCTCCGGCCGTACACACATTCATCTGTCATTAAACATCTGTTCAGTCTTATCATTTAAAGAAGTATTAAACCCAAAACGAAAAATGTTATATATTGCAGCTTAAAGCGGAGTTCCTACAAAAAATAATAATATTAAAAGCCAGCAGCTACAAATACTGCAGCTGCTGACTTTTAATAATCAGACACTTACCTGTCCCAGGGTCCAGCGATGGGGGCGAACGAAGCCCCGCTCATCTCTGCCCTTCTCTCCGCAGCGCCGGCATTGTCACTGTGGGCGCCCGGCTGTGGCTTCACAGCCGAGCACGCACTGCGCATGCGCGAGCCGCGCTATGCACTGTGACTGGCCGAGCAATCACCTCTGTTTTCACCTGGTGATTTGGCCAGTAATACACCTCCTTTATTAATGAGACAAAACTCTGGAGGAAACGTACAACGGCACTATAAAGGGGAAGTTCCATTCGGATGGCGCCACCCTTTGGGCTGCTTTTGCTGATCCTTGTGTTAGTAAAGTTTGGTGAGAGACGATTCGCGCTTTTCAGCCTCGTGCTCTTCAGTCCGTTACAGCGTGACGAATTTGCTATCTCCATTCTGAACGCTGGTTTTACCAGAACGAGCGCTCCCGTCTCATAACTTGCTTCTGAGCATGCACGTTTTTTTCATGTCGTTAAAGCCCACACACGGCCGTTTTTCACGACGAGAAAAACAACGACGTGAAAAACGAGGAGAAAAAATAGAGCATGTTCCAAATTTTTAATGCCCATTTTTCACATCACGAAAAATGCTCTGGAGCCTACACACGATCGTTTTTAATGACCAAATAAAAAATGGCATTTTTCTCGTCATGAAAAACGGTTGTGTGTACGCGGCATTAGAAATGGCTTTGAAACCCTTCCTAGATCGATACATGTACATTATTTTGTTTCTAATCTGTTCTTAATTTTTTTTTAGATTGTGGCCTGATGTGTGGCTTTTTGTGATCTGTTAGCGTGCTTCACTTTAACAGACAGCTTCTATTTATGTGATTTTTTTTTGATTCAACAGGTCTGGCAGTAATCAGGCCGGGGTGTGGCAAGTGAAATTTAACTCAGCTTTCCAAAAAATTGTGGTTAATCACAGTTCATTCATGATTCAGCATGGGAGGGGGCAATTACTTTTTCACATAGGGCCAGGCAGGTTTGAACAGCTTTTTTCCCTTAATAAATGAAATAATTATAAACTGCATCTTGGATTTACTCAGGTCATCTTTGTGTAATAATAACATTTGTTTTGATCTGAATAATTTAATTGTGAGAAATATGCCAAAAAATATAAAAAAATGAGGATGGGGAAAATACTTTTTCACAGAACTGTGTATATGTGTGTAAATGTGTGTATTTGTATATGTGTATATATATATATATATATATATATATATATATATATATATATATATATATATATATATTGTAACATTGGGGGATGTTTAGCTCAGTGATAGATGCATTGTAGGTGAGTTCACAGCCAACAGGAACTAAGGTTTAAGGGCGCGGTAGCCCACTTTTGTTGAAAGAAACAGAAAGTAAAGTTCATACATGCATTTGGTTTCCCACACAGGGGTTCTTCTCCCAAAAACATCAACACATAAAAATGCCAATCCACCTGGCTCTTAAGGCTCGCTCAGCCTTGGGCGCAGTTCCTTGCTGCACAGGCCCACTCCTGGCCCCTAGGAAGGGCTCTCCTGACACTCCAGGCTTCCACACTCCTCCAAGACTTACAGTCCCCTCTGGTCCCCAAGACTCTCTTCCAGTTGTCTCAGCTATAGTCTCCCCGACTCTCTCAGCTGGCCCAACCCTCTCAGTCTACTGACCTGGAACCTCTCCCACATGGAGAAACGTCTTAAGGATGTTGCCTGAGTTCTTTTTCAGTAGCACACTTCCTTCCAGCAACTGCTGTAACACCAACTCCTTTTCCACTCACACTGAGCTATGTTCAGCTCTGCCTTATAACGAGTGTGTGCACCTGGCCACACACTCAACCTGCAGAGCTCCTAGAAAACCCGGACACATGACTGAAGACTCCATCCCTCCCAATGCACTTTGAAGTCTTCAAGTTTCCAGCCCCAATCCAGACTTACAAAATCCAGAGAAAACTTAAAGCATAGTTTTCTCTGCTCAGTAATCTTTTGCTGGAACTTCTCAAATAGCTTCTTTGAGAGTCCTGTGTCCATTTCAAACACATTTCTTCTAAGCCAGGGGCTCTCACCCTCACATATCCCCCCCCTATGTTTCGATCCGGAGGGAGGAACACCAGCACACGTCATCAGGGTTGGGACACCTCTGTGCCGGCTGTCAGCCGCGTAGGCCCAACCCTTTTTTCGGGTGCGCTTCCAGCCAAGTCCTTCCTTAACTCTCCATAGGATCCTACTCGTTTTTATTCTACGCTTTCTCCCTCTTCTGGGGTTCCTGGGCTTATTTGCTTTTCTCTGGGGAACTCTGCCTTCCCTAATACCCTCACTTTCTTGATATAGGGGACCTGTTTCTAATACTTTGCCTGATGGGGAACCACCTTTTCTGAGGTTACCCACGGCAACTAAACCCTTGTTATCAGTACCAACCAGTGACATACCATAAATTCTGATGTTGCCACTTCCAATACCATCAGTGCTTCCCCTCACAGTGTCTCCGGGTACTTTAATTTGTACCTTTGTGCGAATGACATGAAAAATCTCTGCTACTGCCACGTCTATTTCGGGCCCTTCCTTCACGTGAGGTCTAGTGGGTGAGGCAGTGTCCGTGCCCTCTACTGACGACTGCTCAGCCGCACTTTGGACCACATCAGCAGAACTTTTCCTAGTCACAGCATCAGGCGGAGAGACCTCTGATGTTTTCAAACATTCTCCTGAGCGCCTTCCATCCAAACCGGTAACTGGAAGCACCCTCTCAGAGAACCTTGAGACCATTTGCCACACTGCTAATAAATATGGTACCAACCAGTTCCTCTCGTGATTAACATCAAGCATAGCTTGTACTACTTGGCTCCACCTACTGGTACTATGCAGTACCACCTTGTCCGACCACGGTGGAGACACCCAGGTGTACAGCAAATGTGTTTTTTGGACTTCAAGAATTTTCAACAACACATTTGTCATCTTAATGCAATCCACATCTACATGCAAGACCTTTCTAGGGACTTTTCCATTATCAATGACGTGGAGGGGCTCATCCACTGAAGCTGGAAAGGTAGGGACACATACAGTGACCTCCACTTCACTGGCAGTATCGGTCTCCACAGCTTGGTGCTCAACTGGAGCGCTGTCAGATGTGCGTCTCACATTTACCCTCTCTGTCCCAGCATCAGCGAGCCGCTGCAGGTCATACGTCACATTGGCATTTTTGCACTCACTATTTTCCAGCGGTTGGGCTGCATATAACCCAACTGCCATGCATGCGCCCTTAACCGGTCCTTCTGATTGGAGGTGGCCAATCTCTGCCGGGGCCAACACGCCCTTGGCCACTGGCCACCCTGCAATCCCTCCATTGGGCATAGCAGGTGTCATGTCCACATCTATGTTACGTAACCTAGCCTTATCCAGCATGGCTAGCAATTGTTTTGCCCAGCTGTCCCAGTCAGTGGTACTTCCCTGACAGGTATCCTGAAGCAGTGCATCACCTGTTCCAAGAGGCACCAAAGGAACCTGGGACTCATTACCCAATACTGTACATTTGTCATCTCTATACGCATCACATTGTACAAGCACAGTTTCACTGATGTCACATTGGGACAATGCTTCGTCACAAAACGCAGGGTGCAATACACTATTTTGACCAGATTGTTCTGGTGGCGCTACCATCACATCCAGCTCTAGACTACCAGCTTTACCAGGGTGAACAACTTGTTCACCAATCTGGTCACATACCAGGCGGGTGGTCTGCACCCACACATTCTCATTGTGTGGTGCAGTCACTCTTTGTTCCCCCAGAGTAGTGCCAGAGCGGTCCTGGACAACCTCCAGTTCCAACACAGGGAGATCCCTAGAGGTTTCCACAGACAACCCTGCAGCTCTGCCTCTGGTGGTCATGGAAGACATCCTACTTACAACCTTTTTAGTAAACTCATTACCAACATTATTCTCAAACATGACATTTCCAGAAATACATTTCTCAACCTTTAGAGGATCATCATGATACTTAGACATAGCTGTAGCTATTGTGGGTGGCCCTTTACCCACTTGAGCAGCTCCACAGCTGACCTGGGAAACCCTCTGCTCCAACACTGTGGGCTCCTGGGAGGTTTCCCCGGGCAACCCTGCAGCACCTGTCTCTGTCACTAGGGAACATGGTATATGGATTTCTTTGGTCACCCCTAGTACAGCTCTTCCAGCACTGTGCTGGATTCCACCAGGTACATACAGAGTCCCCATGTCCTTTTTAGTCTCTAGTCCTGCTGCCAGTTGGGCTTTACTCTGTGCCTTCCCCCTACTCTGGGTAGCACACTGTAGCAAGTCCACCTGTACTGCGGATCTCCCCGCTGAACACACTTTAATTTCATTGGGTTCTGTCCCATAAACTGCAACAGTCTTACCAATTCCTGTAGCCGTTGTCATAGCCTTCATTTGAGTGTGTTGTCTCTCATCTGTGGGGTCTCCACAGGCTGACTCTTCCATGTGGTCATGGAGCAACACTGCAGCCTTTCCGGACTCACCAACACCCCCTGCATGTAACACAGGATCCCTGTTGCTAGGGGTAACAGCAGACCAGCACTCCAAAGATGGTTGGCTACACCTCCTGGTGAATACAGACTGTTGTGCCCTTCTTTCTGGGCTGACCACTTCACATAAGCGGCCATAATACACATCTTTATATTCCTCATGCTCATTGGTACCCCCTGCAGTCCACACAGACTTCTTGCCACTGTTGCCAGGGGTGACAACCGATATGCTTGCAGAAAACGCAGGGCTGGTACACCGAAGCACACTCATGCTCTCCCGAGCCACCGCTCGACTGGTGCTTTGTTGTCGCCGTGATGCGTCTCCCATTGCTATTGGCGATGACCTCTCTTTGCTGGAGCCCATGATGCGATGGAACTCTCCTCTGAGAAGGATTTCCTCTTTAAACTTGCAGTAGTCATCCTGGTCCCCATCCATCAAATGGTAAACCGACCGGAACTCTATCTGTAACAAGGTTTGCAGCAATTTTGGCCACTGATTCCTAGGCCATTTTCTCCTTACAGCGACTTTTTCAAATTTTTCCAGGAAGTCCCCAACCTCCTCTGTGAACAGCATGGGCTGCATGTAATCAGAGGCCAAGATCATAGCCCCTTGAACTGCATCCGACTCTTTAGTCTGGTTCCGCTTGAACCACTCATTCACGGTCTCATACACCACTGGCCCCTTTTGACTGGCCCTCCTAGGCGTAGACATCTTCTCAGGCCACGCTGAGCTCACTTCCCCTTGAACTTGATTTAATATGAACTTCTTGTGTTTTGACTGCCTCATCTTTGCAGTCACATGCACAGCAGTTTGTTACACAGTTCACAGTAGTAAAAAGAAAAAATTCTCACAGGTGCACTACCTGCATGCAACAGTCCATCCAATAAACTTCTGCGCAATGCAGTTCGCCTGGCTGCCACACACAGCTAGCAGCAGTTCACTGCAGAGTTTTTTTTTTTTACTTTTCCTTTACAGGTACACCACCTGCAACACGCAATGCCTTTTGCCTGGCTGCACTTCCACAGACAGCCAACAGTTCCTGACTTGAACTCACTATGGAGCAAGGACCCGGATTCCACCGTCTTGTGCCTGCATTCTCCACCACTGTAACATTGGGGGATGTTTAGCTCAGTGATAGATGCATTGTAGGTGAGTTCACAGCCAACAGGAACTAAGGTTTAAGGGCGCGGTAGCCCACTTTTGTTGAAAGAAACAGAAAGTAAAGTTCATACATGCATTTGGTTTCCCACACAGGGGTTCTTCTCCCAAAAACATCAACACATAAAAATGCCAATCCACCTGGCTCTTAAGGCTCGCTCAGCCTTGGGCGCAGTTCCTTGCTGCACAGGCCCACTCCTGGCCCCTAGGAAGGGCTCTCCTGACACTCCAGGCTTCCACACTCCTCCAAGACTTACAGTCCCCTCTGGTCCCCAAGACTCTCTTCCAGTTGTCTCAGCTATAGTCTCCCCGACTCTCTCAGCTGGCCCAACCCTCTCAGTCTACTGACCTGGAACCTCTCCCACATGGAGAAACGTCTTAAGGATGTTGCCTGAGTTCTTTTTCAGTAGCACACTTCCTTCCAGCAACTGCTGTAACACCAACTCCTTTTCCACTCACACTGAGCTATGTTCAGCTCTGCCTTATAACGAGTGTGTGCACCTGGCCACACACTCAACCTGCAGAGCTCCTAGAAAACCCGGACACATGACTGAAGACTCCATCCCTCCCAATGCACTTTGAAGTCTTCAAGTTTCCAGCCCCAATCCAGACTTACAAAATCCAGAGAAAACTTAAAGCATAGTTTTCTCTGCTCAGTAATCTTTTGCTGGAACTTCTCAAATAGCTTCTTTGAGAGTCCTGTGTCCATTTCAAACACATTTCTTCTAAGCCAGGGGCTCTCACCCTCACAATATATATACACACACACATGCATGTGTGTTTGAGCTTTGGGGTACACACCCTAATGCATACGCCTATGGTTACAGTAAAGATTTTTTTTACTTTTGGTATAAAGCTTTTACATGAATAAATCAAAGCTGATCATTTTAAGCACTAGGGATGGGCCCGGTGCTCGATTCGAACCCATGTTCGAATCGAGCATCGGGCGTTCGCTCGCTCGTCGAGCCCAGAACTATTTGGGCCGTTCGCATCACATTCGTGTGATGCGAGCGGCCCCGCAATGCATTGCGGCCGGCGCAGTGCATTGCTGGCTGATGATTGGCCAAGCATGCACTGTGACCCCGCATGCTTGGCCAATCACAGCGCCCGAAACTCGGAGAGCAATAATTGGCTACAGGCAGGACGCCTGTAGCCAATTACAGCTCAGGGGCTTTAGTACACGCCCCACCATTTAAAAGGCCGCCACGCCATCGGCCCCGGTCACATGAGTTCCGGCTTTAGGAGAGATTAGTCTGCTGATTCTGTCTTTGCTTGATACTGAAAGATTTGCTCTTCTTTGCTAAACCATTGGCTATTTCTTTGCTAAACCATTGCTACCTAAGTCATTGATCGTTCATTGCTGCTGATTGCACAGTTAGTGTGTTATTAGCTGCTGCTGGGGATTAGTCTGGTGCGTGCTTACTGTTAGTACAGTATTGCAGTAGTACCAACCGCAGTGCTGTTAGCACAGCATTGCACCCCAACAGCACCCATAGGACTTCTAGTGTGTTAGTGGCAGCAAACAGAGCTCCTATATTTTCTTCTCAGCAGCACCCATAGGACTTCTAGTGTGTTAGTGGCAGCAAACAGAGCTCCTATATTTTCTTCTCAGCAGCACCCATAGGAATTCTAGTGTGTTAGTGGCATCACACAGAGCTCCTATATTTTCTTCTCAGCAGCACCCATAGGACTTCTAGTGTGTTAGTGGCATCACACAGAGCTCCTATATTTTCTTCTCAGCAGCACCCATAGGACTTCTAGTGTGTTAGTGGCAGCAAACAGAGCTCCTATATTTTCTTCTCAGCAGCACCCATAGGACTTCTAGTGTGTTAGTGGCAGCAAACAGAGCTCCTATATTTTCTTCTCAGCAGCACCCATAGGACTTCTAGTGTGTTAGTGGCAGCAAACAGAGCTCCTATATTTTCTTCTCAGCAGCACCCATAGGACTTCTAGTGTGTTAGTGGCAGCAAACAGAGCTCCTATATTTTCTTCTCAGCAGCACCCATAGGACTTCTAGTGTGTTAGTGGCATCACACAGAGCTCCTATATTTTCATCTCAGCAGCACCCATAGGACTTCTAGTGTGTTAGTGGCATCACACAGAGTTCCTATATTTTCATCTCAGAAGCACCCATAGGACTTCTAGTATGTTAGTGGCATCACACAGAGTTCCTATATTTTCATCTCAGAAGCACCCATAGGACTTCTAGTGTGTTAGTGGCATCACACAGAGCTCCTATATTTTCTTCTCAGAAGCACCCATAGGACTTCTAGTGTGTTAGTGGCAGCAAACAGAGCTCCTATATTTTCTTCTCAGCAGCACCCATAGGACTTCTAGTGTGTTAGTGGCAGCAAACAGAGCTCCTATATTTTCTTCTCAGCAGCACCCATAGGACTTCTAGTGTGTTAGTGGCATCACACAGAGTTCCTATATTTTCATCTCAGAAGCACCCATAGGACTTCTAGTGTGTTAGTGGCATCACACAGAGTTCCTATATTTTCATCTCAGAAGCACCCATAGGACTTCTAGTGTGTTAGTGGCATCACACAGAGTTCCTATATTTTCTTCTCAGCAGCACCAATAGGACTTCTAGTGTGTTAGTGGCAGCAAACAGAGCTCCTATATTTTCTTCTCAGCAGCACCCATAGGACTTCTAGTGTGTTAGTGGCATCACACAGAGTTCCTATATTTTCATCTCAGAAGCACCCATAGGACTTCTAGTGTGTTAGTGGCATCACACAGAGTTCCTATATTTTCTTCTCAGCAGCACCCATAGGACTTCTAGTGTGTTAGTGGCAGCAAACAGAGCTCCTATATTTTCTTCTCAGCAGCACCCATAGGACTTCTAGTGTGTTAGTGGCAGCAAACAGAGCTCCTATATTTTCTTCTCAGCAGCACCCATAGGACTTCTAATGTGTTAGTGGCATCACACAGAGTTCCTATATTTTCATCTCAGAAGCACCCATAGGACTTCTAGTGTGTTAGTGGCATCACACAGAGTTCCTATATTTTCTTCTCAGCAGCACCCATAGGACTTCTAGTGTGTTAGTGGCAGCAAACAGAGCTCCTATATTTTCTTCTCAGCAGCACCCATAGGACTTCTAGTGTGTTAGTGGCAGCAAACAGAGCTCCTATATTTTCTTCTCAGCAGCACCCATAGGACTTCTAGTGTGTTAGTGGCATCACACAGAGCTCCTATATTTTCTTCTCAGCAGCACCCATAGGACTTCTAGTGTGTTAGTGGCATCACACAGAGCTCCTATATTTTCTTCTCAGCAGCACCCATAGGACTTCTAGTGTGTTAGTGGCAGCAAACAGAGCTCCTATATTTTCTTCTCAGCAGCACCCATAGGACTTCTAGTGTGTTAGTGGCAGCAAACAGAGCTCCTATATTTTCTTCTCAGCAGCACCCATAGGACTTCTAGTGTGTTAGTGGCATCACACAGAGCTCCTATATTTTCTTCTCAGCAGCACCCATAGGACTTCTAGTGTGTTAGTGGCAGCAAACAGAGCTCCTATATTTTCTTCTCAGCAGCACCCATAGGACTTCTAGTGTGTTAGTGGCATCACACAGAGCTCCTATATTTTCTTCTCAGCAGCACCCATAGGACTTCTAGTGTGTTGGTGGCAGCAAACAGAGCTCCTATATTTTCTTCTCAGCAGCACCCATAGGACTTCTAGTGTGTTAGTGGCAGCAAACAGAGCTCCTATATTTTCTTCTCAGCAGCACCCATAGGACTTCTAGTGTGTTAGTGGCAGCAAACAGAGCTCCTATATTTTCTTCTCAGCAGCACCCATAGGACTTCTAGTGTGTTAGTGGCAGCAAACAGAGCTCCTATATTTTCTTCTCAGCAGCACCCATAGGACTTCTAGTGTGTTAGTGGCAGCAAACAGAGCTCCTATATTTTCTTCTCAGCAGCACCCATAGGACTTCTAGTGTGTTAGTGGCAGCAAACAGAGCTCCTATATTTTCTTCTCAGCAGCACCCATAGGACTTCTAGTGTGTTAGTGGCAGCAAACAGAGCTCCTATATTTTCTTCTCAGCAGCACCCATAGGACTTCTAGTGTGTTAGTGGCATCACACAGAGCTCCTATATTTTCTTCTCAGCAGCACCCATAGGACTTCTAGTGTGTTAGTGGCAGCAAACAGAGCTCCTATATTTTCTTCTCAGCAGCACCCATAGGACTTCTAGTGTGTTAGTGGCAACAAACAGAGCTCCTATATTTTCTTCTCAGCAGCACCCATAGGACTTCTAGTGTGTTAGTGGCATCACACAGAGCTCCTATATTTTCTTCTCAGCAGCACCCATAGGACTTCTAGTGTGTTAGTGGCATCACACAGAGCTCCTATATTTTCTTCTCAGCAGCACCCATAGGACTTCTAGTGTGTTAGTGGCAGCAAACAGAGCTCCTATATTTTCTTCTCAGCAGCACCCATAGGACTTCTAGTGTGTTAGTGGCAGCAAACAGAGCTCCTATATTTTCTTCTCAGCAGCACACATAGTACCTATAGTGTGTTAGTGTCAGCACCCATAGGACCTACAGTGTGTTGTGAGCACACATAGGAGTTCTATTTTTTATACTATATACACTACCGACTACAATGGCTGGAAGACCGCCAAGGAGAGGCAGAGCGTGCCGAGGCAAGAACACAGGGCAGGCAGGCTCTGTTTCTAGAGACAACAGTGCTGGCCGTGGACGTGGTCGTGCATCGTCATCAGCACGTGGCCATGGGACACGCTTGTCTTTGTTTTCGGCAGCTGGACATGTGGAGCCGCATCATGCCGAAGGCTTGGTAGAATGGATGACCAAGCCCTCCTCATCCTCCTCATCCTCTCTCACCCAGGCTCAGGGTACTGGCAGAGCAGCTGCCAACGCGTACTCAATGGCATCATCAGCCACCCCTTCCCTAGACCCACCATGTCCTCCTGAGGAGTCCCCCGAACTGTTTGAGCACAGTGTTGGGTACATGCTCCAGGAGGATGCCCAACGATTCGAAGGCTCGGATGATGATACCCAGCTTGAGGAAGTCAGTAGTGTGCGCGCAGAGAGAGGGGATGCTGAAGGACAGCAATCTGGCAGTAGTGTTCCACCAGCTGCAGCTTACTGCCAGGTTTGCTCTAGTGGTGAAGAGGGAGGGGATGATGAGGTCACTGACATCACGTGGGTGCCTGAAGGGAGAGAGGAGGAGGAGGAGGAGGATGCAGCGTCACATGTCCAACGAGGCAGGATGCCCCCTGGAGGCCAGCTAGAGGCCAGCACAGCAACTGTACCACACCGCAGAGCTCCGCCTGTGCAGGGCGCTGCCTCTGCACATTATCACAAAAGTTCTTTGGTGTGGGCCTTTTTTGAGACGAGTGCATCAGATCGCACCACTGCTATTTGCAATATTTGTCTCAAGCGTATCTCGCGTGGCCAAAACATCAGCCGCTTGGGCACCACAAGCATGAGCAGACATATGTCGACCTGCCATGCAGCTCGTTGGCAAGCACACATAAAAGACCCACACCAAAGAACAAAGCGGACCTCTCCTTGCTCCTCATCAGCTGGGATCTCCATCCCCACTATATCTTCAGTCCTCTCTGAAAGCTGCTCTGAGAGGACTGAAGGTGTAGAATTAGGTGTGTCACAACCAAGTACTTGCAGTACACCGACGTCCGATTGTAGCAGGCAAATTTCCCTGCCCCAGCTGCTGGACCGTCGAAAGAAGTATACTCCCAGCCATCCACATGCCCAGCGGTTGAATGCTAGCTTGGCTAAATTGCTAGCACTTCAACTGCTGCCTTTTCAGTTGATAGACTCGGCCCCCTTCCGTGAGTTTGTTCAATGTGCGGTTCCTCAGTGGCAGGTTCCCAAACGCCACTTTTTCTCACGGAAGGCGATTCCGTCTCTCTACTGGCATGTGGAAGGCAATGTCCATGCCTCGCTGGACAAGGCGGTCAGCGGCAAGGTGCATATTACCGCTGACTCATGGTCCAGCAGGCATGGACAGGGACGTTATCTTTCTTTCACGGCCCATTGGCACTCTATTGGCAGCTGGGAGGGATGCAGGACAAGGTGCAGTAGTGTTGGAGGTTGTTCCGCCACCACGCCTCCAAAATGCTACTACTGGTTGTGACACACCTCTCTCCTCCACCCCCTCCTCTTCTTCTTCCTCCATGTCCTCTTCGAGTGCTCTGTCCTCGGAACCAGCGGTGCTCCGTAGGCGTACAAGGGGCTACGCGAGTACGCAGGCAAAAAGATGCCATGCCGTGCTTGCGCTGGTGTGTTTGGGGGACAGGAGCCACACTGGGCCAGAGGTTCTGGCAGCTCTGCAGGGGCAGGCCGAGAGGTGGTTGACGCCACGCCAGCTTAAGCCAGGAATGGTCGTTTCTGATAATGGCACCAACCTCCTCTCCGCCCTGCGACAGGGGCAGCTCACCCATGTGCCCTGTATGGCTCACGTCCTCAACCTGGTGGTGCAGCGGTTCTTGGGCAGGTTCCCAGGCTTACAGGATGTCCTGAGGCAGGCCAGGAAAGTCTGTGTGCATTTCCGCCGATCTTATAATGCCAGTGCTCGGCTGACTGAGCTGCAAAAGGAGCTGAACCTGCCCAAGAACCGCCTAATATGTGACATGCCCACCAGGTGGAACTCAATGTTGGCCATGCTGCAGCGACTGCACACGCAGCAGAGGGCCATCAATGAGTACCTTTGCGACTACGGCACCAGGACAGGGTCAGGGGAGCTTGGCTTTTTTTCCCCACGCCAGTGGAGCATGATCAGGGATGCATGCACTGTCCTCTCACCATTTGAGGAGGCCACGAGGATGGTGAGCAGTGACAGTGCATGCATCAGTGACACTGTACCTCTTGTCCACCTGTTGGAGCATACGCTGCGTGGGATAATGGACAGGGCACTTGAGGCAGAACAGAGGCAGGAAGAGGAGGACTTCCTTGTCTCTCAAGGCCCCCTTTATCCAGACAATGTTCCTTCTGTCCCACCCATCACACAGGAAGAGGAGGAGGAGGAGGAGGAGGAGGAGGAGGATTGTGTGAGCATGGAGGTGGAGCCTGGCACTCAGCATCAGCAGCAGCAGTCTTTTAGGGATGATGTACAGTCCCAACAAACCAGTGGACTTGTACGTGGCTGGGAGGAGGTGGCTGGCGATCATGTCATCCTCAGTGACCCAGAAGACTCCGGACCGAATGCCTCAGCTAACCTACGCTGCATGGCCTCCCTGATCCTGCAAAGCCTGCGGAAGGATCCTCGTGTTCTTCGGATCAAGGAGAGTGACCATTACTGGCTGGCCACTCTCCTTGATCCACGGTACAAGGGTAAGGTTGCGGACCTTATCTTGCCGTCGCAGAGGGAGCAGAGGATGAGACATCTCAGGGAGGCCTTGCAGAAAGGTCTGTGCAACGCGTTCCCAGAAACTGGGAGGTTACAAACTCCTGGTCCTGGACGACGAGTTGCTGAGGCTTCGGTCAGTAGCAGAAGGAGCGGTGGGGAAGGTGGACGTCTGACCGATGCGTTCAGACAATTTTTTAGTCCGCAGCCCCAAGGTATGATCGGTTCCAGCAACCATCGCCAGCGTCTGATATACATGGTGCAGGAATACCTAGGGGCAAGGTCAGACTTGGACACCTTTCCCACCGAAAATCCTCTGGCTTACTGGGTCCTGAGGATGGATCACTGGCCAGAGCTTGCACAGTATGCAATTGAGCTACTGGCCTGTCCTGCATCCAGCGTTCTTTCCGAACGCACATTCAGTGCTGCTGGAGGATTTGTCACCGATCATAGGGTGCGCCTGTCCACCGACTCGGTTGATCGACTGACCTTCATAAAAATGAATCAGTCTTGGATCACCACCAGCTACCAGACACCTGAAGCGGATATAACGGAATAATTTATAATGTCACATCCCTTCAAGACTGCCTATGCTGATGCTGAGTGACTGTTCTGTTATGTTCACTGACTATCCTCTTCCTCCTCCTCAATGATCCATGCCACCACACCAGTGCCTAAGGCACAATTTTTCAGCCCCTGTATAACAGGGGCGTGTAATTACAATTTTTTAAAAAGATGCTTCGCAACAGGTGTGACTGCTGTGCTCAGAGTACAGTATCTGTGAGGGGTTGCAGTGTTGTGGCACCAGCACCAGTGCCTAAGGCACAATTTTTCAGCCCCTGTTGGGGCGTGTAATTACAATTTTTAGGCAATGCTTTGCAACAGGTCTCATTGCTGTGCTCAGAGTACAGTATCTGTGAGGGGTTGCAGTGTTGTGGCACCAGCACCAGTGCCTAAGGCACAATTTTTCAGCCCCTGTATAACAGGGGCGTGTAATTACAATTTTTTAAAAAGATGCTTCGCAACAGGTGTGACTGCTGTGCTCCAAGTACAGTATCTGTGAGGGGTTGCAGTGTTGTGGCACCAGCACCAATGCCTAAGGCACAATTTTTCAGCCCCTGTTTAACAGGGGCGTGTAATTACAAATCTTGATCTAATAGTTCACAGCAGGGCCCATTCCTGCGCCCACCAAGAGTAACTATGAGGGCCTACAGTCTTGTGGCAACACCGTCCACCACCACCACCACCACCAAAGGCCCAATTTTTCTGCCCTGTTCAACAGGTGCATGCAATTACAAATCTTGATCTAATAACTCACAGCAGGGCCCATTCCTGCACCCACCAAGAGTAACTGTGAGGGCTTACAGTCTTGTGGCAACACCGTCCACCACCACCACCACCACCACCAAAGGCCCAATTTTTCTGCCCGGTTCAACAGGTGCATGCAAGTACAAATCTTGATCTATTAACTCACAGCAGGGCCCATTCCTGTGCCCACCAGTCTTGTGGCTACACCAACATCTAATAGGGCAAATTTCTGCAGAGTATATACGGCAGGCCCCTACTTTCAAACATCCAACTTACAAACGACTCCTACTTGCAAACGGCAAGAGAAAACAGGAAGTGAGAGGAAATCTACCCCTAGGAAGGAAAATTCTATCCTGTTAGATTTAATTTGGGAAAAAGGTATCTCCTCTCTACTGATGCTTTATCACCAATCCTTGTTTCAATTAAAACCCCACTTTTCCAAAAACATTTGTCATTGGGACGGAAAGTGAGGTGACATGTTCTGAACAGATGTGCAAAGACAGCAAATGTTACAGGGGTGATAACCCCTCCCTATGTTCTCCAAAAAGCTTAAAAATTGATTTTTTTGGGATGTAGCTACACTTCATAATGTACCTGTTCAGATTCTACTTAAGAACAAACCTACAGTCCATGTCTTGTTTGCACCACCTATATACTGCTGTTCAGAGTATATAGGGTTGTAGGTATAGGGTTTTATTTTGGGTGCGGGGTCCCCCTTAGTATCCATACAAGACCCAAAGGGGCTGGGGTGGGGGGGGGGGTGATGGGGTAGCCATGCCATTTTTCTCAAGGATTTTCAGCCATATGGCGGCCAGGACAAGACATGACATTAAAGCCGCAAGTGGTTTTAAATGGCTTCTTTTTTTCCTTTACAAATGTCATTTTGTGCAAGGACAGTTCTAAACACGGGAAACACATGCCACTTCACAGGCATACTTTAGACACCCCCCAGGTACCATATTTAAAGGAAAATTTCACTTTTTTTTTTTCACTTTATGCATCATTAAAATGACTGCTCCCGAAAAAACTTTAGTTTTTAAAATTTCTTTTTGCATTGATATATGTCCCCTGGGGCAGGACCCGGGTCCCCAAACCTGTTTTATGACATTAACATGCATATTGGCCGTTGTAATTAGCAATTTTGATTTCGAACGTTCGCGTCCATTATAACGAATAGGGTTCGAAAATTCGCGCGAACTTTCGGTCCGTTCGAAGGTTCTGGTGCGAACCGAACCCGGGGGTGTTCGGCTCATCCCTATTAAGCACCCCTGCCAGCGTTAAGTGGTTTGTCTCATCCATGTAAACTGACACATTGCACCGGAGAGCTTGTGCTTTTGAAAAAAAAAACAGTCTTGCTGGCTGGTTTACCAGATGGAAATAGAAGAACGAAAGCCTAAAAAAGGAAAACAAATGCATTCATAACATTTAAGAATTGATAAACTGTAATATAATAAAGGCTTGCTTTTGGGTTTAATACTGCATTAAAACGAGGATGTCTGTGATCCAGTTGACATCAGTGGGACTGCCTACAAGGGGGTGCATGGAACCTCCATACGGGTAAACGTGCCCCTGCACGGGTGTAAAGATTAGTACACACCGTGTGAAGGAGGCATTATGTTTGCAGTTTGCAATGGGAGTCCTCTGATTTCCCTTCCTCTATACTTATAGCAGTGATAGTTCTGTTCTGACCGTCTCTCTCTTTCTTTCCCTGTGACAGCAACACAGTATTGTCTTCTCCGGTGTCACTGAATGCGACCGATGCCGCCTGCCTACAATCATTTGCTGTGGTGAACAAAACTCCCGGATCTCCCAGTAACCTCGAGACGTTCCTGAGCCCTGTGTAGGTGATAATCCATGAACACTAGATGGCAGTCTGTACCCACTAGACCAGATTTCTCAACCTCTGGACTAAATTCTTCTAGCTTTGAGTACAATGAGGAAGGGATGGAACATCTGTCAGTTTGTTATTTTTCTTCTGTCCTTTTTTTTTCACAAGGGAATATCCCAAAAGTGACAGTTAATCCACTAATGGCAGTTGGCACTGGAACACATCACTCTATTGGGAGATTTTCCCTCTACAGCTGAACCTCAGATTACGAGCATAATCTGTTCCAGGAGAATGCTCGTTATCCAAAGAACTTGCATATCAAAGCGAGTTTCCCCATTGAAGTCAATGGAAACGAAAATAATTAGTTCCGCATTGACCTCAATGGGATGCAATACTGCATGCGGTCAGAGGTGAGGGGCACCGGAGAGCCTTGGAAACGGCCGGAAAGGCCCGAGGACACCTCAGCTGACCTCGGCAAACGTCGGAAAGGCTCAGAAACCGAGTATTTCCGTGTATTTCCGTGTCGTTCCGAGCATTGCCGAACGTCGCCGATCGGCTGCGATCGTCGCTGTTTGGCTCTGCTCGGCTCCGGTGCCCCCGCACCTCAGGCCAAATGCGGTACTGCAGGCCCTATTAGGTTGAATTCTGCTCGACAACACTCGCAAACCGAGTCAGAATTAAAAAAAAAAGTTGCTCACAAATCAAAACGCTCGTTAACCGCGTTACTCTTAAACCGAGGTTCCACTGTACTCCTGTTTTAGTGGCAACCATTTATATTTTGGATTTCCCATCACTTTTTAAGGCCTCGTTCACTTGCCTTTTTTCTCAGTGGGAATGCAATGGAACGCACCTCCGGCACCTCTAGCACTGAATGTATGTAATGGCAAGAGGTGCTAGGGTGTGCTGGAGGGTCTACTGATACTGGCTGCTGGGGATCTAATGTTGCTGGAGGGGAACTATCTTATGTTGCTGGGGGACAATTGTTGCTGGGAACGATCTACTATTGAGGGAGGGGTCTCTTGTTGCTGGCTGCTGGAGGGTCTATTGATGCTGGCTATTGGGAGTCTATTGTTGCAGGGGGGGAACTATTGCTGTTGGATTCTGGAGTTGGCTATTGGGAGTCTATTGTTGCTGGAGGCGTTCATTGTTGCTGGCTACAGGGGATCTATTTTAATACCTTTCTTGTTATCATTAACGAATTCCATTCAAATTACACAAAATAATACTTGGTTCTGTAATTCTCTAAAAGGGGCATTACTGGTAGGCGAGTAGGAGGTTATCACTGCAAGACAAACACTTACCAAGGGCGAGATGCAGAGAACGGTTCACCCTTGCGACTAAGCGCACTTCGCCCCCTGGAGGTGATACAGGGTGTGAATGGCACAGAGAGGCACAGGCTACCCAACAGGTGGAAGCAGACTTGAATGAAGATCCAAGTGAGGTCAAGCAGCTGCGAAAACTGGCAGGTGAATGACCTGCTGGAAAAGCTTGATCAGAAAGTCCAGAACCAGGCTGAGGGTCAAACACAGGCAGGTAAGGTAGTCCTAGTCACTGGCTGAGGTACTGTGTCACGGAGACACAAGGCAAGTCCAGGTCACAGGCAAAAGGGTCAAGGCAAGGAGACAAGAGGCAAATCCGGGTCACAGGCCGAGGGTCAAACACAGGAGACAAGGTGGAGTCCGTAGTACAAGCCAAGGTCAGGTCCAGGAGAAGATCAGAGGAGTCAGAGCTAATCCGGGTCACAGCAGGTAATCAAACACAGGAAACAAGGTCACAGGTAAACAGGAAGCTGAAGACGAACCAGCAACTAGACTGAGCACCAGAGCTCCTTTTATAACCTCGCTCATCCATGTCTTTATGGACCTTGCTTTGTGCACTGGTGCGCAGTCATGTTGGAAGCATGAAATTGTCCAAAATGTCTTGTTATGCTGACACCTTAAGAGTTCCCTTCACTGGAACTAAGGGGCCAAGCCCAACCCCTGAAAAACAACCTCACAACATAATCCCCCCCTCCGCCAAATGATTTGGAGGGGTGGCCAAATACTTTTGGCAATATAGTGGGAATTAGGGGGCGGCTTTTTTTGAAGCATCGGTATCAGTCACAAACTTACCAATGTTACCAATATTGCTTCAAGGGGTTGTACTGCAGTAATCATCCCAGTACTGTTATTTAGAGCAGGCGGTCGGCTTTCTTGTAATAACAACCGATGCAGCTCAGCAGCAGCCGCTCGGCTGTTATTACAAGCAGCGGGAGGGGACATCTCCCCCTCCTGCCGCTCCGCCCGCGTCTTCCGTCCCACCGGGAGGCCCAAACGACCAGCCAACATGTCCGCTGGCTGGCCGAGGACCCAAACAAAGCCCTTCCTAAATTGTTAGGACTAATCTGTGTACCATATGAGAACATACTGTAGACAGTCTGTGGCAACCAGAATTATTGCTGGTTGGTAGAGGATCAAATACTTATTTTACTCACTGAACTGCAACTCAATATATAACATTTGTATCGTGTTTTTTATGGATTTATGGTTGATATTCTGTCTCTATCATTTAAAATACACCTGTAGCGCCCTGTTCCTGAAGAATAGGGGCTATGTGTAAATTTAGTGTTTATCTGAGCTGTAAATAGCTCAGAGTGATTGTATAAAGTTAATTTTGCTTCTGTTCCAATTTGGCTGTGTTGTGTGCATTTCTCACTCTTGCCAGTAGGTGTCACTGTCACCACAGGCCAGTGTGAGAAATACAGCAAGTTAAGTGCATTGACTATTCTTTCCCCAGAAACAGCCCAGTGGGAGTGTTCTGACTGCTTTGCATTCTGGGAGAAGATATTTAAGGGACAGACGCCATGATTATCTCTCTCTGACCTCGTGGCCCTCCAGGCCTGAGGCTGTGCTTGACAATTGCTCTTCTACCTCGGGCCCTGCTGGCTTGAGGCTGTGTTACTACAAGTAGGCCCAGAAGTCTGTCTGGGGCCTACTTAACTGAAGGTGGTCCTGTGCTGTCTTGCCTGCCCAGAAGAAGCCAAGCAAACTGAGAAGATTCCAGGGGGGGACCCTTGCTGGAGAGAACCGGGCTGAAGGCTGGTTTCTCAGGAAGGGCCTAGTGACTCGTTTGGAGGATGCACCCAAGTTAACCTACCTCACAGTACTGCCGGATGGCTTAAAGGTTCTGGTACTGTGCAGTTTTGCTACAACTAACTAACTGCTGGCTAAAAAATCCTGTGGCAGAGGATTATCCAGGAGTCCCACTTATCGCTAAGTCTGTGGCAGAGACTTGTCGGTGTGAGAGGCCTATCCGGTTGTTGCAAGGTCTAATGACAGAAAGCTGTTTGTCCTCTGGATCCAAGAAAGTAATCCGTGATCTGCAAATAAGGTATCTGAACTTCCCCTAACCCTCTACCCTTTTACTACGGCAAGGTTGTTTAATAAAGCATTGGAAAAAGACTGAAGTGACTGGCGCTCACATCTGTTTGAAACTTCCTAACATAGACTCTTAGTTCTGGGACGGTGAAAGGTGGGGGTAACGGCAGGAAGAATATGAATAGACTAAGGAATGGACTTTAGGCGGCACATGGATAGATATTGTAAAAAGCTAAGGGTTTTTATTTTAGAAAAAGTAATAATAAAATACATATAAACATTCAAAAAATGACAGTCTATTCGTATTTAGATACAAGGCTCAGGCTAATGTTCTACAATGATTCAGAATTATACAACATATATGCACTCCATCCTTAATGAAAATACATAACCAGCAACCACAGGCTAGTGAAACAGTGAACGTGTGAAGCAGGTGGTATTAGCCATGGGTCCAATGTATCAGATGTAATCTTGGATTGCTCTACCAGTTTCGCGAATTAACGCTTCTTCAGGAGCATAATAGTAGGTCGAATGTGCTGCCAATACAACACACACCTTGGTAAAATTAGATTGGCGATTTGTTTGTGGCAAATAAACAATAATGATAAAAATCACAATAAACGACAGCTGGGTAAACTGCTAGGTAGAGGCTGCTGGTAAGCAGCAACAGGTAATGTGCTCCAGGACTTTAGAAACTGTAAATACCAGAACATAAGGGAGAGGGGCTAGATATGCACTGTCAGCCTGCGCCTCAAAAAAGAGGAAAGATTTCCAACAGTCCAGAGCAATCCTAGCAGTCAGCCGTACCCACCTACCATAGGCTTTCTGGGGTCAGATACCCTCTGCCCTGAATGTGCACCAGGGTCAACTATGGTGCATATCTAGCCCCTCTCCCTTATGTTCTGGTATTTACAGTTTCTAAAGTCCTGGAGGACATTACCTGTTGCTGCTTACCAGCAGCCTCTACCTAGCAGTTTACCCAGCTGTCGTTTATTGTGATTTTTATCATTATTGGTTATTTGCCACAAACAAATCGCCAATCTAATTTTACCAAGGTGTGTGTTGTATTGGCAGCACATTCGACCTACTATTATGCTCCTGAAGAAGCGTTAATTCGCGAAACTGGTAGAGCAATCCAAGATTACATCTGATACATTGGACCCATGGCTAATACCACCTGCTTCACACGTTCACTGTTTCACTAGCCTGTGGTTGCTGGTTATGTATTTTCATGAGGGATGGAGTGCATATATGTTGTATAATTCTGAAGCATTGTAGAATATTAGCCTGAGCCTTGTATCTAAATACGAATAGACTGTCATTTTTTGAATGTTTATATGTATTTTCTTATTACTTTTTCTAAAATAAAAACCCTTAGCTTTTTACAATATCTATCCATGTGCCGCCTAAAGTCCATTCCTTAGTCTATTCATATTCTTCCTGCCATATCGGGACGTTGGCACATTTATACCTGTGCATCCACAGTGTCACCCTGTGAGGATGCACGTTTAAGCAATTTCTTCAAAAAAGGGGTAACGGCAGGACCCAAATTTAATCCAGCAGCCCTCTAGGCCCTAGGGTGTATCGCTACACACCTATGATAAAAATTATAGATCCTTCATTTCTTTGTAAGTGGGAAACCTTACAAAATCTGCAGGGGATCAAATCATTATTTTCCCCACTGTATATAGTGTCTCTAAAATGTCTGTGTTTTTTCTATTTTCTTCTGTTCAAGTTGCATTGTTACTGCAAATAATATCTCAGTAAAGATACCTTTTGCTGCCAGAGCCGCTTGTGCATTGTTTTTACACACATGCTTAAAAAATATTTTTAAGCCTAAAGTCACCCCTTGTTGAAAAAGGCTGCTCTAGGGTGTCTGCTTTCAGAAAATATGATATATTCTCTGAAAGCAGACACCCTAGAGCAGCCTTTTTCAACCAGGGCGCCTTTGGGTTTCTTCAGGGGTGCCTTGGAAAAATATTTTTAAAAAATTGCCCCAAAATTGTGTACAAGCCAGCAGGTGATATACGCCCTGCCCTTTAGTTACACAAAGCCATGGGTTTTCATTGTGCACCATTACAATCTCCCAGCCACTGGCATCCTAACAATCAATGATGTCATTGGTTAATAAGGAGGACGTCGGGTGCCTGCACAGCATCCTTGTTTGCCATCTCCGTCAGTGCTGGGGTCACTTTAGCTGTGTGAGGGTGAGAAGCTGAAGTAGAGAAACTTTGGAATACTAGTTAGTACCAGTGTGCAAAGATATATTTGCTTTGGAGTATAAATCACCTCTCAGGTTGGGTGTCCTAAATGTGTTGATGTGGCTGCATTTTATAAAACTTTTAGTTTTGTTTTTTTACATTTTAGAATGGGGTGCCTCAAGATTGTCCATCATTCTTAAGGGTGCCTTGACTGCAAAAAGGTTGAGAAACATTGCCCTGGAGAATAAAATAGTGATAGTTCCAATTTTTTATGTCACACGATATTACCACGAGGGTCTAGGAAACACAAAATTTCAGTAAAAAATTCAGTTAATTTCAGGACACACAAACGCAATAAATTACCCAATGTTTTGGTAAAATATAAAAGGTGAGTAAATAAATACCCAGCATGTCAAACCTGAAATTTGCATGCTCCCCAGAAATGGCGACACACTTCAGTACCCTATATTTTCCATAGGTGATGCTTTAAAAGTCTCCTAAAGGTCATAAGTTTAGTGTAAGGTCTGGTTCACACCTATGCATTTTTTAGTGCGTTTTTAGTTTTGCAGAAACACACTACACTCCATATAATATGGTTTCCTATGGATGTATCTGTGCACTTTATGGAAAGGTCCAGGGTTAGCAACACTATTGCTTATTATTTTTGGTGTTTTAACTACTTCAGCCCCGGACCCTTTTTGCGATTCGGCACTGCATCGCTTTAACTGACAATTGCGCGGTCATGCGATGTGGCTTCCAAACAAAATTGACGTCCTTTTTTTCCCAGAAATAGAGCTTTCTTTTGGTGGTATTTGATCACCTCTGCGGTTTTTATTTTTTGCGCTATAAACAAAAATAGAGCGGCAATTTTGAAAAAAATTACATATTTTTTACTTTTTGCTATAATAAATATCCCCAAATTTTATTTCCACAGTTTAGGCCGATACGTAATCTTCTACATATTTTTGGTAAAAAAATTTATCGCAATAAGCGTTTATTGATTGGTTTGCACAAAAGTTATAGTATCTACAAGATAGGGGGTAGTTTTATGGCATTTTTATTAATAATTATTTTTTTACTAGTAATGGCGGCGATCAGCGATTTTTTTTATCGTGACTGCGACATTATGGCGGACACATCGGACACTTTTGACACATTTTTGGGACCATTGTCATTTTTACAGCGATCAGTGCTATAAAAATGCACTGATTACTGTGAAAATGACACTTGCAGTGAAGGGGTTAACCTCTAGGTGGCGCTGTAGGGGTTAAGTGTGACCTAATGAGTGATTCTAACTGAAGGGGGAGTGGCTTGGCGTGTGACGTCACTGATCGTCGTTCCCTATGACAGGGAACAGACGATCAGTGACACTGCCACTAGGAAGAATGGGGAAAGGTTTGTTTACACTCACCTCTCCCCATTCTTCAGCTCTGTGACCCGATCGCGGGACACCGGCGGCAAACGGGTCCCGCGGGCGCGGTCACGGAGCTTCAGACCAGGTCGCGAGCGCGCGACCCACGGACAGGTTCTTAAAGGGGACGTACCTGTACGCCCTTGTGCCTGTCCGTGCCATTCTGTCGACGTACATCGTCTTTAAGTGGTTAAGCACAGTGCACACAGATTTATTAATAAAGCGGAACTGTCATGCTTATTTCTATTACAAGAGATGTTTACATTCCTTGTAATAGGAATAAAAAAAATAAAGGAACAGTGTAAATTTGAAAAAAGAAAAAGTAAAATAAATAAGAGGAAAAAAAAAAAAAGTAAAGCGCCCCATCCCTCCGTGCTCACGCGCAGAAGTGGTTGAAAACGGTGCTAAAACCACACACGTCAAGTATCGCCCCAACCGTTTGAGCAAGAACAATAATTCTAGCACTAGACCTCCTCTGTAACTCTAAACAGGTAACCTGAATTTTTTTTTAAAAGGGTCGTCTATGGTGATTTTTAAGTACCGTAGTTTGTCGCCATTCCAGGAGTGTGCGCAATTTTAATGCTTGACATGTTAGTTATCTATTTACTCAGCGTAACATCTTCTTCCACATTATACAAAAAAAATTGGTGTAACTATTGTGTATTTTTTTAAATTAATTAAAGTGTTTTTTTGTTGTTTTTAAATTGCGTTTGAAAGACTGCTGCGCAAATACAGTGTAACATAAAATATTGCAACGACCGCCATTTTATTCTCTAAAGGTCTCTGCTACAAAATATATATTTGTAATGTTTGGGGGGTTCTAAGTAAGTTTCTAGCAAAAAATACAAATTTAAACTAGTAAACAAAAAGTTCCAGAAAAGGCCTGGTTAGTAAGTGGTCAATACAGTGGAACTACAATCAACTGAACCATAGTGACCAATTAGATTTCAGCTTTCAGCTGTCAAGTATTTCCAAGGTGCTGCATTCTTTGTTCTCATTGGTTGGTATGCAAAAAAACGCATACCCTGGCTCATAGAGTTCTACTTTTAGTTTAGATGTATATATTTTTTTAAAGTTTACAACAGTCAAACCAAATTTTGGCTTTTGGCAGATTAAAAATATATGGCTGCCTTGGGCGATGCCGGAAGGTTTCCTTGCAGTTGCCCTTTAAACGTTCATTTGCACAACTTCAATAAATTCTGAAGTACCTTTTATTAGACCTTTTGTTCCTGGCACCAAAGTCTCTCTGTCCTCTCCCCCTTCTTCTCCCTCACACACGGGTCAGCCTGAATGGAAATTGATTACGGTATATATTGAAATCTTGTGTCCTTTATGTTGATTACAGGGAAACGTGCCCAGCTCAGGAGGGGGTATCACTGCAGTGCACAGGTAAGACATTGATCACTGCCACCGGAAGCTGGGAGCAAACAGTGGAAGTTTTTAATGACTGCAATATAGTTAATGGCCAGAAAATGGTGCCAGATAGATATCCTAATGAGTATTGGGTAGGGTGATTTGTTTAAAAATTCTGACACAATCAACTGAGTAAAGTAGATATTGAAAGGAGTAAAGAACCAATGCCTTTGTGTAGTGTGTAGTGGGCTACTGGCCTACTAGCATATTCTCATTGAATGTGCTCTACATTAGGTGAGTTATAAGCTCTTTAAATACTAAACGGTGGATCCTGAAGAAGCCCTTTTTCTGGGCGAAACGTGTCAATCCTAACAATTTTTTCCATCCATTCAAGCATTGATGTTTACAGTATATATGTGCTTAACATTTGGTATCTTGCATGGAGCCTACACTCCTGCCTTTTTAATAGTTTTGTATAAATAAAATATTATGCGATTTTTATATGTTTTTGCTATACTGACTTTTTATTTTTAGGCACCAAAAATCCCCTATTTCCCATCCCCCCCCCCATCCCCTCATGAGAGGCATGGGTTATTTACTCCTTTCCATATCAGATAGATATCCTACTCTTTCTGAGCACTGATACAATTGTAAAGGTGAAGAATGCAACACAAAGCTGAAAAAAATGGCCCTTAAAATAGTATTAACCCTGAAAGCAAACTTTTATGTTGCTGGTGAGGTCTATTGTTACTGATGGGGGATATATTGCAGCTTACCAATTCTTAGATGCAATGGCTGCATACTTTTTTTTTTTTTTGGTGTTCTTTCTTCCATTTCATCTGGTGATCCAGCCAGCAAGTCTCCAGTTCTCCAGTAGGATGTATCAGTTTACATGGTTGAGACAAACCACTTACCACTGGCAGTTATTGGCACTGGCACCTTATTTTTGTAAAACCTTTATCCCCCCAAACAAACTGTTTTCTGTAACTGATTAGTGTGAGCTGGTGTGTAGTAGTGTAGTGTAGTGTAGTGTAGTGTATTTAAATCTACTAATACATTTAACAATATTCCCCCCCCCCCCCAGACTGACAATGCCGCTGTCTGCTGTACCTCCTGTTCTCCCTTATGTAGAGTAGGGGTGCTCTAATACAGGAGGTGTGTTATTGGCCAGATCACCAGGTGAAAACAGAGGGGGGAAAAGCCACAGAAAATAAAGCGAATGCAGCCACCACATCTAATTATTGGTAAGCTGCAATATATTACATTTTTGGTTTTAATACCGCTGTAAAGCAGATTTTCACCCTAAAGGGGAAGTTTTGCTTTTAAGAATCCCCCTCTATATATAACAATATTAAAGGTTTTTTTTTTTTTGTGTGAGATACCTGTGCCCCCTTCTACTGGAATCGCGTAGGTGGCAGTGTCCACTGGAAGTGTCATCCCCCCTTCCCGTCTGCAAGCTCTTGGGACACATCACAGGCCCCAAGAGGCTGTGAGACCATTTTCAAAGCGCAGCATGACTCTTGCATGCGCATTGGGAAGTCTGCTGTGAAGCTGCAAGGAGCCACACCGACTTCCCACACTAGACATGCCTGCGTCAGGGACCTAAAGACCGAGCACCGCGCTGCATCCCTGGACAGGTAAGTGTCCTTATAATAACAGTCAGCAGCTACAGTATGTGTAGTTGCTGACTTTTCTTTTTTTTATCTAGAGACCGAAGAACAGCTTTAACCACTTAAGACCCGGACCAATATGCAGCATAAGGACCATGCCCTTTTTTGCGATTCGGCACTGCGTCGCTTTAACTTACAATTGCGCGGTCGTGCGACGTGGCTCCCAAACAAAATTATCGTCCTTTTTTACCCACAAATAGAGCTTTTTTTGGTGGTATTTGATTACCTCTGCGGTTTTTATTTTTTGCGCTCTAAACAAAAATAGAGCGACAATTTTGAAAAAAATGCAATATTTTTTACTTTTTGCTATAATAAATATCCCCAAAAAATATATAAAAAAACATTTTTTTTCCTCAGTTTAGTCCGATACGTATTCTTCTACATATTTTTGGTAAAAAAAAATCGCAATAAGCGTTTATTGATTGGTTTGCGCAAAAGTTATAGCGTTTACAAAATATGGGGTAGTTTTATTGCATTATTTATTTATTTTATTTTTTTACTAGTAATGGTGGCGATCAGCGATTTTTTTCGTGACTGCGACATTATGGCGGACACATCGGACACTTTTGACACTATTTTGGGACCTTTGTCATTTTTACAGCGACCAGTGCTATAAAAATGCACTGGTTACTGTAAAAATGACACTGGCAGTGAAGGGGTTAACCAGGAGGGGGAGCTGTAGGGGTTAAGTGTGACCTGATTTGTGTTCCTTACTGTGGGGGGACGTGGCTTAGCGTGTGACGTCACTGATCGTCGTTCCCTATTACAGGGAACAGACGATCAGTGACAGGCTCACTAGGAAGCACGGGGAGAGGTTTGTTTACACTTACCTCTCCCCGTTCTTCCTCTCTGTGACCCGATCGCGGGACACCAGCGGCGATCGGTTCCGCTTTTCCCACGGGGACGGTCACGGAGAAGAGGACCGGGTCGCGAGCATGCCCCTGGCGGCGCGCTTGCGACCCACGGCTGGGCTCTTAAAGGGGACGTACCTGTACGTCCATGTGCCCAGCCGTGCCATTCTGCCGACGCACATCGGTGTGCGGCGGTCCTCAAGCGGTTAATGCACTTGTGTGTTTTTGTTTAATTATCTAAATGTTAAAAAATAAAAATATATAAATGTGTTTTTTCATTCAACAACAAGAATTGATCTGTTTGAAGCCATTTGCTCTGCTTATTTCACATCTGTCGCAGATTGCGGACGGTCGGCTTCAGAGAGTCAGCGTATTGTTGGAGGGTCTCCGTCAGCCTGGGGACGTTGGCCATGGGTAGCCAGCCTGCGATGGGATGGACGCCATGTTTGCGGAGGATCCATCATTTCATCGCAGTGGGTGATGAGCGCGGCTCACTGCTTTGTCCTGTGAGTCTTTTTCTAGCAGTTTATTATTATTATTTGATCTCGCTGTTTAGAATTGTAAAAATATTCCTCAGTAGTATTGCTTTATATACTGGGGCTGCATATTTTTTTTACAGAATTGTGTTTCATTTTTTATTTTTTTTTACAAAATTCTGAGTTTGAAAGTCAGAATTCTGACTTTTAATTTCAGAATTCTGACTTTTAATCTCAGAATTCTGACTTTGAAACTCAGAATTCTGATTTTTTAATCTCAGAATTCTGTAGAAAAAAAAATATTTTTTAAATGTACAATTCTGACTTTCAATCTCAGAATTCTGAATTTCAAACTCAGAATTATGACTTTCAATCTCAGAATTCTGACTTTTAATCTCAGAATTCTGACTTTGAATCTCAGAATTCTGTAGAAAAAATATATTTTTTTTAAATGACAATTCTGACTTTCAATCTCAGAATTCTGAATTTGAAACTCAGAATTCTGAATTTGAAACTCAGAATTCTGAATTTGAAACTCAGAATTCTGACTTTCAAACTCAGAATTAAAAAAAAAAAAAATTAAACTCATAATTCTGTAAAAAAAAAAAAAAAAATTCTGTCTTTTTTTATGATGCCCCGGGGCTCTTCCATAATTACATGAGGTGTAGGCTTGAATTATGGCTTTACACTTCTTTCTGGTCTATCATAGGTATACTTCCAGTATGTATAATGACGTGTTCTGTTATGTTCTCTGAATAAAGCTGGCTTTGTTGCAAAAGAATGCTGATTGTTCAGTTCCAAAATCTATTCTTCCAAGCACCTCCATAGACATATTACATAAAATGGAGCTGTTTTTTTTCTGGCAGCTGTTTCCAGCAAGAAACAATGATGGAGAGCAAAATGAAATCAGCTACAAATGACAATTCAATGCAAACCATTTAATGAATAGATACCGGAGTAATGAATACTCTCCTTAGTTTCCTTGAATTTCTGGTTCTGACAATCAGGGTTTTTTTTTCAACAGGAATGCGGGGGTAGGCAGCTCTGGCACCTCCAACACTGAATGTATGTAATTATTATTATTATTATTATACAGGATTTATATAGCGCCGACAGTTTGCGCAGTGCATTACAACATGCGGGCAAACAGAATAGTTACAATACAATTCAATACAGGAGGGATCAGAGGGCCCTGCTCATTAGAGCTTACAATCTGTAATGGCGTAGGCCATTGGCAGGGGGCGCTGGGACGATAGAGTCTATTGTTGCTGGCTGCTGGAGGGGTCTATTGTTGTGGAGGGTCCATTGTTGCTGGTGAGGTCTATTGTTACGGATGGGGGATATATTGTTGCTGGGGGGTCAATAGTTGCTAGGAGGGATCTACTATTGAGGGAGGGGTCTACTGTTGCTGGCTGATGGAGGGTCTATTGTTGCTGGCTGCTGGGAGATTTATTGTTGTTTGTGGGGGTCTATTGTTGCTCGTGTGGATCTATTATTGCTGGGGGTGGAGGGATTTTGTTACCATCGTACGCACCTAGTGGACTTTATTATTCATTATCATTAGCAGTGGAAGGCCTTCTTTGAATCTTTGATCGTAAGATTTCCATAAAGTACTATACAGTGGAACCTCCGATTGCGAGTAACGCGGTTAACATATTGCGTTTCGCAATATGAGCTATTATTTTTTTTAAATCCTGACTCAGTTTGCGAGTGTTGTCTCGCAAAACTAGCAGGATTCAAGCCTCTGCGGTGTGCAGTACCGAATTTGGCCAGAGGTGCGGGGGCGCCAGAGCCGTTCGTAAATACTCGGAAAAAAGTGGTCAGACTTAAAGATTGCTGTTCACAAGCGTAAACCATCCAACTTGAAGGAGCTGGAGCAGTTTTGCAAGGAGGAATGGGCAAAAATCCCAGTGGTAAGATGAGGCAAGCTCATAGAGACTCATCCAAAGTGACATGGAGCTGTAATAGCCGCAAAAGGTGGCTCTACAAAGTATTGACTTTAGGGGGGGGTGAAGTGTTTTGTTGCTGAAGGGGTCTATTGTTGCTGGATGGGTCTACTGTTCCTTGTTGCTGGGAGATTTACTGTTGTTTGTTGGAGTCTATTGTTGCTCAGGTGGATATATTATTGCTGGGAGGGTAATTTGTTGCTGAAGGGAATCTAATGCCCTGTACACACGATCGAATTTCCGATGGAATTTTCCATCGGAATTCCGATGAAGCTGACTTCCATCAGTCTTGCCTACACACCATCAGACAAAATTCCGACGGTCCAAAACGCTGTGACGTACAACACGTACGACGGCACTATAAAGGGGAAGTTCAAATCCAATGGCGCCACCCTGTGGGCTGCTTTGCTGATTTCGTGTTACCGCGTGTTAGTAAAAGTTTGGTGAGAGCCGATTCGCGCTTTTCAGTCTCCGTGCTTTTCAGTCCGTTAAAGCATGAAGAATGTGCTATCTCCATTACGAATGATAGTTTTACCAGAACGAGCGCTCCCGTCTTGTAATTTAGTCTGAGCATGCATGGGCTTTTCTCCACACAGACGATCGGATTTCCTATCGTTTTTTTTTCCATCGGAAAATTTTAAAACATGTTCTGTTTTTTTACACCGATGGAAAAAAGCCAATGGGGCCCACACACGATCGTTTTTTCCGATGAAAAAAGTCCATCAGACTTTTTTCATCGGAAAAAACGATCGTGTGTACAGGGCATACGATTGCTGGGTGAATCTATTGTTGCTGGTGGAGTGTTGCGTTGCTGGAGGGGTTCTATTGTTGCTGGAGTGGTCTATTGTTGCTGGCTGCAGAGGATTTATTTCACTGCCTTGTTACCATTAACAAATTCCATACAAATTACTTAGCACCATAAAACAATACTTGGTTCTATAATCTCTAAAAGGGGTGGTACTGGGAGGTGGGTAGGGGGTGGAACCAAAGAAGGTACTTGGATTTGGGTAGGGGGCCGAGATTGGGGTGACTGAGAAGGGAAGAGTAGCAACTATTCTCTGTGAAAAAAATACCCTGCTGACGATATAGTGATAAGTACATTAGTATGGTGCTGCAGTGGTGGCAGTGTGTGTATGGCACTGCAGGGATCACCAAAACTGACTTCCATATTGAAATGTCGTGAAAACATGTGTCCAGGGTCACAAGGGAACTTTTTTTTTTTTTTTTTTATTGAAGAAAAAAGAAACATACAGAGGATGATCATGATATATAACAAAATCGTGAGACTACGCAGACAATCTGCATGACTACTGTAGTCCAGATAACCCAACCTTTCCCTTATAACCTTTATTACCCATACCTTTATCCCTTTTAACACTTACCAATGATGAGACACACAGATTTTTAGAGTATAAATGGCCATAACAGCCTATTTACTAAATAATTCCATAATTAATTAATTAAAATACTCTCCAATACTTTTTAAATAACATTTTAACCAAAAACAACTTCTTTAACACCAGCCTGTTGGTCTTTGACGGCATCCCGGCTTAAAGTTTTTCCGCCACTACACTGCGGGACCTTTTTACCATACCAGGCCTCCAGCCGTATAACCAGCTCGGAGACAACCCCTGTTTCCCGCAGTGCAACCATAACCGTATTCCAGCAGACACCATTCCACTGGAATAACCCCAGAGGGGCCCATACCACAGATGAGCCCCCCACCACTTCCATCACATCTGTTATCTGCCACCATCAAAGACCAAGGACACCGCCACACACTGTTATGACGACCACTTTCCAAGGAACCTGAAAGAAAAGAAAACAAACGCACAACACCAACACACAAAAAACAGGGAGGGTGGGTGGGAAAAACTGCCTCCTCCTGTTCTTTCCTTGCTGAACTGACTCCCGGGCAACCCCGCCCCTCATTTATACCGCTCCTCCCCTTCCACACCATTTTCCATCCTATCACCTCCCCTTCACACCATTCTATCTTTAACCCCTTGTTGGCTTCCTTTACACAACTGTCATGCCCAGCCCTACGTTATTTTTGCACTTGGTTTCTGTCCACTCCGGGCCTCACTGGTGACACCATACAGGAGAGAAAAAAAATCAAATAACAATTTTCACCTACTAATTAAATATAAGTAAGATAGACACTGTACATGAGCATTTGAAGTTGCACAATACCATACAGTAGGGTAACTACCATTGCGCCATGTTCGGTGATAAGGAAAATCATCCATGGTGCAAAGCATATCCCACCCGGTGGGCTTGAAGGTAGAAGAGCAAACTGCAGTTAGGAACAGATTGTAACCAGCGATCCCAGATCTAATTTTATTTATTAGGGCACACCCTAATTAGCATAAATAAAAGTGTTGTTAATATCAGTGATCCACACTGCCAATGCAGTCACAAGGGAACTTTACAAATAATTCTCCTCATACTGTACGGATCTGGGAACTTAGGAACGGAAAACATTGTCTACTGCAGTGTTCCTCAACTCAAGTCCTCAAGGCGTCCCAACAGGCCATGTTTTCAGGCTTTCAATTTTTTTGCACAGGTGATTTGATCAGTTTCACTGCCTTAGTAATTACCACAGCCGTTTCATCTGAGGGAAATCCTGAAAACATGACCTGTTGGGGCGCTTGAGGACTGGAGTTGAGAAACACTGATCTACTGGGACCCTGAGGGCCATACAGTCACTTACATAGGGACACACACAGCCTTCAGGCCTTGGGTTAAGGGTTGAGCCTGAAGCCAAATTTTATGTTTTTTAAGATTGTGATGCAATCCTGCTCCCTAAAAAATAAAGCATGTGTCAGCACTGCTGTTGATAGGTGCACCATGCAGGAGGCATATTGGACCATCGGACATCCAATGGGCAATGGGGAATTTAGCATTGCAGCACTAGCAAATTACAAAAATAATGATGTGATACATAATGACAAAATTGCATTGAAGTGCAAAAAAACTATTTAATTGATAAAACAGATGTTGTAACATATGCTAATAATGAAGGCCTCTTGAACCCCCCTAGGGAAAGAGAGACTTGACTGATGGGGGCATGGCCAGGTGCAGGACAATTCGTTGGTCACCCAAGGATTGGTCAATGAGGGGGATGGGTTGGGCCTGAGCTCTGGTAAAGGATTGCCCCAGGGAATTCTGGGGTCCTTTCGGAAGACATGCTGGGAAGAGCTGATCCTCCAGCCATGGACACTGAGCTGCTGCTGGCCAGGGTCCACGAACTGGCTCTGCAGGGTCAGGCTGACTGGCTCTTCTCCCTCCTCTCCCCTGAGGTGTTCCTCTCTGCCTCTCCCTCCCCGCCTGGGGCCCCTGCCTCGGGGCTCCCGGCTCCCAGGGTCCATAGGCGGGTTCGCCCTCCTTCCCGTCTGAGCCCCAGTGCCTCCGGAGCCTCTTGCATCCCTCCCTGCCCTCCCCGCTCCCACGGTTCTGCTCATGACCCAGGCCACGTCCCTGTCCCTCATAGGGGGACTGGCGCTTCGACCGGTCCCCGCCGGGGCCCTGCTAGACGGGCTTCCCCATCACCAGAGCCGGCTGCGGCTCAAACCTCGTCACGCCACCGACACTCGCAGAGCCCTAGAGCCGCAATTCGGTCCTCCCGGGCACCTCCTGTGTCACCTCCCCACAGCTGCCGCCCTGTACCTGCTCGGGTGGATGCTGCAGCTCTCTCCGTCCCCATTCAGCTTGCGCGGGCATCCATTACGTCCGCGCCCTGTCCCGCCCCCGCTCCCTCGGCAGGCGATGGAGTGGCGGCTGGCGGGGCTCCCCGCCGTTCGTCCCGGGTGTCCTCTGCCAGATCCCTGTTGCGTGGAGGCCGCCAGGCAGTCTCTCCTGTGTCCCCTCCGGGTGCCCGCTCCCATGTCACTGATGGCAGTTCCGCGGCTGGTACAGCATCCACGCTGCTGCCCCCAGTGGCTCCTTCTCTCCCTGCGCCTTACAGGGCGGGAGATTTAAATGCATCCCTTTCCTCTGCCCAGCATGTAGTGTCAGTCCAGGATCTCCTTGCACCCAGCCGGGTGGGAGATCCTTACGATCCACTGGTTGCTCACCCTGCACTGTGGTCTACTGACTGCCATGATCTCCCTGCGCCCGGAAGGGCGGGAGACAGCCACTTCGCACCAGCCACCCACCTCTCCCAGCCGATTACCGTGCAACGGCATCTCCCTGCGCCCGGCAGGGCGGGAGACCACAGATGCACGTCGGCCAATCGTCCCTTGCAACTGCCCGCCGCACGCCAGCATCCCCCTGCGCCCGGCTGGGCGGGGGATGGACGTTCCGCTACGGCTACCCTTCCCTCTCCGCAGACTCCTGCATTCCCGCTCCTCCCTGCGCCTGGCTGGGCGGGAGGTCCTTGCGGGCGGCTTACCACCACTCAGCCTCGTCTCCCTGCGCCCGGCAGGGTGGGAGACTCCTCCAGTCCTGGAATGTCGACTGCTCCTGCTGCGGGTCCTGGAGTCCGCAGTTGCTCCTGTTGCTGCTCGACTGCTGTCCGTGACCACCCAGGCTCCTCAGAATCGGTGGTCGGATCCCCTCCCCGGGACCTCTCCTGCCGTTCAGCTCCTGCCGCGGTCGATCCTGCTCCGGATGTTCTGCCTGGACCTGCCGCCGTTCGCCCTTCATCGACTCTGCCTCCACACATTAGTGAGTATGATTGTGATTTGATTTGGGGTAGGTCCAATGACGCTTCCGTATCGGTCCCACCGGACGAACGCATAGCTACGGTCGTTAAGTCGGTCTTGTCTCAAATGGGGGTGTCGGGTTCAGCGGCTAGTTGGGGCTCCGTCGCCGGCGGTGCTTTTTTGGCGGTTTCGCCTACTGGCTCGCACCTGACGGAGGAGGTCAAGGGAAAAATCTGGCGTTGCGAATTTCTTGATTTTCTCGCGCTCGTCCCTCCTGACAGGGAGTCGATCGACAAATCGCGTCGTGTTGATGTCGCAGTTCAGGGCGAAAAATCAAAACAGCTTCCTCGAACGTTCGGGAACTGGCTTCAAGGGTTCTGCGCTTACGCCGGCGTGCTTTGTGAGCAGTTCCCGGAGTTGGCCGCATCCCTCTTTTCCTATTTAGACCCTATTTGGGGTGCCTACAAGGTATACGGGGGCCAGTGCTGGTTTCACTACGACACTCAGTTTCGCCAAAAGATGGCGGCACGTAAGGAGTTTTGTTTTGATTGCCAGGACGGTAGCCTGTGGTTGTTACTCATGTGCCCCCTTTCAGTCCCCGCCGGCGCTCCCTCTGGAGCGTCGGCTGCCCCCAAAAAAGGTATCTGTTGGCTGTTCAACGAGAGCCACTGCAAGTGGTACACCGAGTGCCGTTTTAAGCATGAGTGCTCCAGTTGCGGCGGTGCTCACCTCGCCAGCCGATGCTTCCGCAAGAGCCAATCCTGACCTTTCTAAACCAGAGGCCTCCAGTGAACATGCCATAGATTCTTCCCTGGCTAGACCGGTACCCTCTCCATAGGGAGGCCTTGATTTTGAGAGTCGGCCTGGACCGGGGTTTTTTGGATACCTTTCATTACTTCGGAGGTGCCTACCATGGCTCCTAATCTGAAATCCGCGATTGAATTTGAGTTTGCCGTGGCCGATAAGCTCCGGACGAAGCTGGAGTTGGGTTGTATGGCGGGCCCCTTTTGATTCCCCCCCTTTTTACAACATGAGGGTGGTCCCGAAGAAGGCGGAGGGAAAATTTTGCCTTATTCACCACCTGTCCTACCCGTCCGGCTCTTCGGCCCTCCTGGGCTGCTGTTTTCAGGGAAGCTACTGTTTGACATGTGCCTGCCCATGGGCTGTGCCGTGTCGTGTTTTTTCTTCGAGCTCTTCAGTTGCTTCCTTGAATGGGTGGTCGCCCAGGAGGCTGGTTTTCAGTCCACGCTACACTACTTGGATGACTTCCTCTTTGTTGGCTCAGTGGTCGGTGTCAGCATATCCTATCTGTTTTTCAGGATACCTGCAGACGGTTCGCCGTTCCATTGTCCGCTGACAAGACCGAGGGTCCCGTGACGGTTTTTAGCCTTTTTGGGCATAGAAATAGACACAGTGGCAATGGTTTTTCGGCTGCCCAGTGACAAGCTGACAAGGCTCCTCTCTGGCTCCGCCGGCTGCCCAGGAGGGCCTCCCCTGTCCGGCCTACTTGTGGAACCTCGTTTCCGATGTTTGCTAGACCTCCTACGGGCGTCGCTGTCTCCGCGGACATGGGCGTCGTATTGTCGAGTATGGCACTAATGGGTCCAAACGCCGGGCGGTAGTTTTTTCCATTTCCTCTCCACTTGACAGACGCATTGCGTAGTTTGCCTAACTGGTTTACTTGCAGCAAAAGGTGCTTCGGGTTCCACGGTTTTGTCTACCATGTCGGCATTGTCCTTCTGGGGTGGGAAGAGGTCCTTCCGGAATGCTTGCGCCTTCGGGCTCATGTTTCTGGCCCCATAATCTTGGTTCTCCATGCTGGTGGGAATGATGTTGGTTACGCCCGTTCCTGTACAGGCTCTGGCGGCGGTGGGGGCGCCCGTCAGTTAGCCACTGACAGGCGGTGGCGGTTTTTCTTGATCTTGCCAGCAGAAAATGGCGGTAATGGGCCTTCCCTATGATGGATATCGGAAGTAGGCAGCTTGTCCAGCACTTTTGGTAAGGACAGGCCCCTCCCACCCCCTTTGGTATTGTGTGCTCACAGTACAACTGTGACTGGCACTTGTTGAAATAATTTTCACATGTTATGTTTGGAATCAATAAAGCTGTGGCCTTGCCCTTTCCAACCTAATGGTTGTAAGCGTTTTATTTTAATAGGGTGAGGGGGCAAGGGGGAATGTTTATAATATATATATGTTACAGTTAATGGTACCTGGGCCCATTGCGCCTCAGCAGTCATGAAGGCCTCTTGAACCCCCCGAGGGAAAGAGAGCCTTGACTGATGGGGGCACGGCCAGGTGCAGGACAAGGCGTTGGTCACCCAAGGATTGGTCAATGAGGGGGATGGGTTGGGCCTGAGCTCGGGTAAAGGATTGCCCCAGGGAATTCTGGGGTCCTTTCGGAAGACGTGCTGGGAAGAGCTGCCCACCCTCCCGCCCCTTTTCGGTGGTATGTCACAGCTTGCTGCGGTTTTTCTTGACCTTGCCAGCAGAAAATGGCGGTAATGGGCCATCCCCTTGATGGATATCGGAAGTAGGCAGCCTGTCCAGCACTTATGGTAAGGACAGGCCCCTCCCACCCCCTTTGGTATTGTGTGCTCACAGTACAACTGTGACTGGCACTTGTTGAAATAATGTTCACATGTTATGTTTGGAATCAATAAAGCTGTGGCCTTGCCCTTTCCAACCTAATGGTTGTAAGCGTTTTATTTTAATAGGGTGAGGGGGGAAGGTTTATAATATATATATATATGTTACAGTTAATGGTACCTGGGCCCATTGCGCCTCAGCAGTCATGCAGTTCGGCACAGTTGACCTACAGTGCCTTGCAAAAGTATTCACCCTCCTTGGCTTTTTACCTATTTTGTTACATTACAGCCTTTAGTTCAATGTTTTTTTTTATCTGAATTATATGTGATGGATCAGAACACAATAGTCTAAGTTTGTGAAGTAAAATTAGAAAAATATATACATAAAACAATCTTTCAGAAAAAAAAAAATGATAATTGGCATGTGCGTATGTATTCACCCCCTTTGTTATGAAGCCCATAAAAAGCTCTGGTGCAACCAATTACCTTCAGAAGTCACATAATTCGTGAAATTATATCCACCTGTGTGCAATCTAAGTGTCACACGATCTGTCATTACATATACACACCTTTTTGAAAGGCCCCAGAGGCTGCAACACCTAAGCAAGAGGCACCACTAACCAAACACTGCCATGAAGACCAAGGAACTCTCCAAACAAGTAAGGGACAATTTTATTGAGAAGTACAAGTCAGGGTTAGGTTATAAAAAAATATCCAAATCTTTGATGATTCCTAGGAGCACCATCAAATCTATCATAACCAAATGGAAAAAACATGGCACAACAGCAAACCTGCCAAGAGACGGCCGCACACCAAAACTCACGGACCAGGCAAGGAGGGCATTAATCAGAGAGGCAGCACAGAGACCTAAGGTAACCCTGGAGGAGCTGCAGGGTTCCACAGCACAGACTGGAGTATCTGTACATAGGACGACAATAAGCCGTACGCTCCATAGAGTTGGGCTTTATGGCAGAGTGGCCAGAAGAAAGCCATTACTTTCAGCAAAAAACGGCATGTTTTGAGTTTGGGAAAAGGCATGTGGGAGACTTCCCAAAATGTATGGAGGAAGGTGCTCTGATCTAATTAGACTAAAATTGAACTTTTTGGCCATCAAAGAAACCGCTATGTCTGGCGCAAACCCAACACATCACATCACCCAAAGAACACCATCCCCACTGTGAAACGTGGTGGCAGCATAATGCTATGGGGATGTTTTTCAGCAGTCGGGACTGGGAAACTGGTCAGTGTTGAGGGAAAGATGGATGGTGCTAAATACAGGGATATTCTTGAGCAAAACCTGTACCACTCTGTGTGATTTGAGGCTAGGACGGAGGTTCACCTTCCAGCAGGACAATGACCCCAAACACACTGCTAAAGCAACACTTCAGTGGTTTAAGGGGAAACATGTAAATGTGTTGGAATGGCCTAGTCAAAGCCCAGACTTCAATCCAATCTGTGGTCAGACTTAAAGCGGAGGTCCACACAAAAATGGAACCTCCGCTTTTCGGAACCCTCCCCCCCTCCGGTGTCACATTTGGCACCATTCAAGGGCGAGGGGTGTGTAGATACCTGTATAATACAGGTATTTGCACCCACTTCCAGGCATAGATAGCCGCAGAATTTGTGAGTATCTATGCCCGCTATCTTCTGGGAGACACACGTCCCAGAAGACAGTGGGGACCAGTGAGGACGCGCAGCGTGACTCACGCATGCGCAGTAGGGAACCAGGAAGTGAACCCGCAACGCTTCACTTCCTGATTCCCTCACCGAGGATGGCGGCGGGGGCAGCCGAGAGCCGAGCGATTGATCGGCTTCGGCTGCCGACATCGCGGGCACCCTGGACAGGTAAGTGTTCATTTCTTAAAAGTCAGCGGCTGCAGTATTTGTACAGACAAACATATAGGGTGGAGGGGCTGTACCCAGTATGATGAAATATTATGTCCGTTAAAAAAGTCCTTATTTAGATGTTCCTGAGTGTATCTTAGATACTGTAATTGGGTTGACTGTGAGAACGGGAGAGAAAATGGGAAAAAAAGTCCTGTATATAAAAATTAAACAAAGTCCATATTCCAGGGCAAGCCTCCAGGGGGGAAGATGAGAGCAGACTCCACAATATGTCAAGGAAAAAAAAGAGAGAAGGCGCCTCCAGGTTAGGAACAGTGTAATCTTTAATTTACAACAGGCACATTAATCCACTTACATGTAGTTTCTGTATATCCGGCATAAGTCCTTTAACTGGCCAGTTAAAGGAGTTATGCCTGACATACAGAAACTACATGCAAGTGGATTAATGTGCCTGTTGCAAATTAAAGATTACACTGTTCCTAACCTGGAGGCGCCTTCTCTCTATTTTTCCTTGACAGTATTTGTACCTGCTGCCTTTTAATATTTATTTTTTTAGGCGCACCTCTGCTTTACATAAGGGAGCGCATTCGGCGCGGTACACATCCCATATCAAATCAAATCAAATCAAGATTGCTGTTCACAAGTGCAAACCATCCAACTTGAAGGAGCTGGAGCAGTTTTGCAGGGAGGAATGGGCAAAAATCCCAGTGGTAAGATGTGGCAAGCTCATAGAGACTTATCCAAAGCGACTTGGAGCTGTGATAGCCGCAAAAGGTGGCTCTACAAAGTATTGACTTTAGGGGGGTAATTAGTTATGGACATTGACTTTTCCTGTTATTTTGTCCTATTTGTTGTTTGCTTCACAATAAAAATAAAAAAATCTTCAAAGTTGTTGGCATGTTCTGTAAATTAAATTATGCAAATCCTCAAACAATCCATGTTAATTACAGGTTGTGAGGCAACAAAACTCGAAAAATGCCAAGGGGGGTGAAAACTATTGCAAGGCACTGTACTGCACAATTATTCCTGTCATTTACCAGCAAACTAAACATCTATCCGATCATCCATTTTATATTGTCAATTTAAGCCTTGTTGAAGTTCACTGAGCCCCGATGAAGGGGTTGTGCTGGGAGCCCCTGAAACACATCGGCTGTTTTATGTAATGTTGTTAAAGAGCCATTAAAGTCCTTTGGATTCTTTACCCTTTTGCTTTGGTACTCCTCCTGTATTTTTGTGTACTCTCCATTCTGGGTCTGACTGTTTTCCATATGGCAGGTCTAACTTCCTTACCGTGGGTCGATGGAAGGTTCACGTCGGCTCTACATCTCTCATCCCATCAACATCTGTCTCCATCCGCAGCATCTACTACAATGGATTCTACAACCCCGAAACCAATGACTTTGATGTTGCTCTGATCAAAACCAGCCAGCCTATGGCCTTCTCTGGTATGTCAGTCCTATTGTATAATACGCTAATGTATCTGGATGAAGCTGTTATAGCTGCAAAGGGTGGGCCAACTCAATATTAAACCCTACGGACTAAGACTGGGATACCATGAAAGTTCTTGTGCATGTAAAGGCAGGCGTCCCAATACTTTTGGTAATATAGTTGTAGCGGGGGTCTAAATTTAGGGGGGTACACCTGGGTGGTAGTATGATCCAGGATGTGCTAATTATGAAAGGATTTACACCATTCAAATTGTGGGGGACTTGGTGGTGTGCTATTCTCCTTGACCTGTGGGTGACCATGTTCCCGCGGATCAAGGTAGAATCATTGCCACAGTGCTGTCTCCTTTTTGTCCCATTCCGGCGGTGGTACAGCGGGGCGGGGAACCTGCTGTGGCGTCACGGGAGGATATAAAGGGGAGAGACGCCCTCGCCACGAGGTCTTCTTCTTCTGCATCCCGCGCCCAGGCACCTTAGGCCTGGATGCTGGCGGTTCGGAGTTCCGGCCTAGGTGCCCATGGCCTGGCCGGAGCAGTGTTGGAGTCCATCCCAGGCACCTTAAGCCTGGGGTGAGGTACTACATCGGAGGCCTGGGGCTCAGTGACTTTGACTGGGTCCCGCAAGGGCGGATTTGTCCGAGGGTCCCTGAGGTGGATGGGGCTCGTATCTGAGGCGAGAAGGCCAGAGAGGTCACCCTTCTGAAGAAACGGAGCAGCATCAACCCGGCGACAGAGGGGCCTCTGGTAACTCTCTTGGAGGGACATCTTCCCCCTGATAGGGGCCACAACGCAGCGAAGGTACTCCTGTTTCTGTTCTTTGGGGTCGCTGGTAGAGACCCTGAAGGTTTAAGTTCTTTCACAAGCTATGGGCTTTAGCAACCGCTGGTGAATCCACAGTGGTTTAGTTTACTTATCAGGACAGTGCCTCGACCTGCTCACCCCACCGTATTGAACTGTTTATTGGGTCTCAACCAGTCGGCTGGAAAAGGACTGTTTATTGGAGTGTGTTAATAAACAAGAGTTGGACCCTCTATCGGTGTGTGGAACTCTGGTTAATGGGAGCAAAGGGGAGTGTCAGTACAGCAGGACTTGGTTCTTAAAGCGGAAGTAAACCCATCGATTTAACAGTTTCAAAAAGCAGTTACATTTCCCGGCATGCCGGGAATGCCAACTGTCACATTGGTTGTGCTCTCAACCAAACTGTCAAACTATCCAATGGCTGGTGTCATAACTGATCACATGTGCAGCATCATGGCAGTTGAAGATTAAACAGAGGCCAAGATGGCAGCTTCCTTGTCTGAAAATTATAGGAGGGTTTACTTCCACTTTAAAGAGACACACAGGCCCGAGGAGAATAACAGGTACTGGCCTTCACCTCACCCGTAGCAATGGGGAGGACATGGACCGTAGCGCATCTCACCCTCATGTACAATATACCCCTAGACCAGAGAGAGGGGGTGAGGCCGCTACATAGTGTACGTACAAAACTAAAACTTTTTCTTCCTCTGCACACTTCCTTTGTTTATTCAAAAAGTCTATTTAGCCCTTACAGTTTTGTTTTTTTTGGACTACAAAATAGTGCCTATGCTTCAGCGATAATGACAGTGAGAAGAGATTCATCTTTGTTCTTTTGCTTTGAGATGTTGTTGCTGCTCATGCCCTGATTTCTCTTCCCATCACTTTTCTTGCAGAGACCCTTCGTCCGGTGTGTCTGCCCAGAACTCATCAGGAATTTCAGGCCACAGGAAACTGCTGGATCAGTGGCTGGGGACACGTGAGCGAGGGTGGTGAGGAGCCAGAGGGGCTCAATGTGTGTGGCTGGGCCCTTGTGTATGGCTAGCTGTCTGTTGTAATATAGATGCATACTGATGCACACATCAGTGATAACATATATAGGCCCCCAAACAATATAATCCTCAAAAACAGCCGTTACGGTTACGCCGAGTAGACTTGTGCACAACGGAAAAATTCGTTGGATGGTTGGCCAGAGGAGGTCAAGGGTGGCTTATAGTTTCTTTCTGTCCCGTCATACCCAGGTCAGCTGTCTCCAGTCCTACGGGAGGCCAAGGTCCACCTGATCAGCAACAGCATCTGTAATCAGACGTCTCACTATCCTGGAATGATCAGCGAGAGGATGTTATGTGCCGGCTATCTGGATGGAAAAGTGGATTCCTGTCAGGTATACCTTTGTGCAAATGAAGGCCCATACACATGATCAGACTTTTTGAGAACAAACCTCCAAGGACCTGTTTTTGCGGAAAATCCGACCGTGTGTACGCTCCATCGGACAAACTTTTTCGGTTTTCATTGGAAAAATGTTCGCTGTGCAAACAGACAAACTTTCCGGCAACAAAAGTCCTACGTCGGCTAATCCGATCGTGTGTACACAAGTCCACTGGACTTAAGTCCAAAGTACAAACACGCATGCTCAGAACCAATGCTAAAGATCAGACAACAATACAGAAGTTGACCGAAGGGTGGTGGTAAAGAGCTGAAAAACCATGTGATTTGGTGAATGTTGGCTGAAAAAGTTCTGCCGTGTGTATGCATACCAAGTTCACAGCCAGCGCCCTTCGGACAAAAATCCACAGAAAAGTCAGATCGTGTGTATGAGGCTTAAGAATGTGCTTTGTACAATCAATCCTAATCTCAGTGCAATATATCCACGTGAATGTGTCACTCCTATAAACATTTATCAGTCAATCCCAGTAAACATATATCAGTGCACTATGCCCACATGGATATATGCATACCTCCCAACATCACGGATCCTGTGGGTTTTTCCCGCACTGACACTTCTTTCCCGCAGTCCTGCGAGAGTGTTCAATTTCCCGCACAGCAGGAATCCGAGGAAGAGGAGCCAGTGGATGAAGCACACGGGAGGGAGGTAAAACGCACCCGGATTCACTATATTGGGACTTTTTAAATACATGTTAATTGCATGGACATTTTTTATTATATGTTGCACAGATACATAATATGAAAAACACGCATGCACATGATATACACTCACTGTCCACTTTATTAGCTACACCTGTTCAATTGCTTGGTAACACAAGTTGTTAATCAGCCAATCACTTGGCAGAAACTCAATGCATTTAGGCATCTAGATGTGATGAAGACAACTTGCTGAAGTTCAAACCGAGCATCAGAATGGGGAAAAAAGGGTATTTAAGTGACTTTGAATGTGGCATGGTTGTTGGTGCCAGAAGGGCTGGTCTGAGTATTTCAAAAACTGCTGATCTACTGGGATTTTCACACACAACCATCTCTCGGGTTTACAGAGAATGGTCTGAAAAAGAGAATTTCCAGTGAGCGGTAGTTGTGTGGACGAAAATGCCTTGTTGATGTCAGAAGAGAATGGGCAGACTGGTTCAAGATGATAAAAAGGCAACAGTAACTTAACCACTCATTATAACCAAGGTATGCAGAATACCATCTCTGAACGCACAACACATCAAACCTTGAAGCAGATGGACTACAGCAGGAAAAGACCACACCGAGTGCCGCTCCTGTCAGCTAAGAACAGGAGGCTACAATTTGCACAGGCTCACCAAAATTGGACAATAGAAGATTGAAAAAAGTGTTGCCTGGTCTGATGAGTCTCGATTTCAGTTGCGACATTCAGATGGTAGGGTCAGAATTTGGCGTAATCAAAATGAATGCATGGATCCATCCTGCCTTGTATCAACAGTTCAGGTGTCATGTACCTGGGTGTATTTGAACCGGGATCTTCCTGGTCCCACAGCTGCAGCCTTACCTGTTGTGCTACGGAGCAGATCTAGACTTTTGGAAATGTCCTCTCAGTATTAAGCATTACCTTGGACTCACTAGCCCCACCTGCTGCCAGCTGTGGACAATGTTCAATCAAAGCAGCCCATAAAAAGGAAGTGATGCTATCTCTCAGCGCCCGTTTGTGTGGAATAGCTCCCTGGGTGTTGTGACTGCTTTTTTGATCTTGATTTTCGTGTTGAACTTCTGCCTGAATTCCTGACTACTCTCTAGCCTGCTGATTTTGTACTTCACTGCCAGCTCGTGTATGACCTTTGCCTGCCTGACCACTCTCTGGATTTCGATCGTGTACCGTTTTGCCTGATCTGTTGCCAACCTAATCTGCCTGACTACGTTTTCGCCTGAATTCTCAGCACACAAGTTCCACTTCGGACACTACCTATCACAGGTACCTTACATTACAAACGGGCCACAATGACAGTGGACCCTGCTCAGATTGTTAAGGCGATTTCACGTCAGGGACAATTGATTGGAGCTCATGAACAGCATCTTTCTTTCCTGGACGCCAAGTTAGATGAACTTTGTACTATGCTTAAATCTTGTTTGCCTGCTTCCTCTGCAACGGTCCAGACTCCGGATGCTACTCCTGCTACGATCCAACCCGCCTCTTCTGTACCTCTTCTGTACCTCCCAAACTTCCCTTGCCTGACAAATTTGGTGGTGATACTGAGGACTGCAGAGGCTTTTTAAAAGTTTGCCTTTGCATTTCCGCAACAACCCTGGGACCTTTAGCACTTCGTCTGCCAAAGTGACTTTTGTAATTTCCTTGTTAAAGGGGAAGGCCCTGACCTGGGTCTCTCCTTATCTGGAACGCAATGATCCTGTGCTGCAAGACAAATTTCTGGCTTCTCTCCAGACTGTATTTGACAAGCCAGATAGAGCTTCTGCAGCTGAGTACTCACTCTTAGACATGCAACAAGGCACCAGGTCTGTGGCACAATATGCTATTGAGTTTCGTACCCTTGCTGCTGAGACTACTTGGGACTCAAGGGCATTACGTGCAGCCTTCCGAAAAGGTCTTGCAGATCGCATCAAAGAGGAATTAGTCTACAAGGATTCCCCAGAAGACCTAGAGAAATTCATAGAGCTCTGTGTTCGTCTGGATGTCCGGTATCATGAAAGGTGCCAAGAGAGACTTAGAACTCGCAAGTTTCCTAGGCCAGTTTACCGTTTTGGCCCCTAACTTCCAAGCACCACCTCAGCCAGAACCTGAAATCTCAGTTGAACCCCAGGCACCTGTGGAACCCATGGATGTAAGCCGTCTCCACCTAACTGAGTCTGAGAAACAAAGGAGGCGTGCATTGGGCCTATGCCTATACTGTGGACTTAAAGGACATTTATTATCTGTCTGCCCTTCCTGTCCAGTAAAAGGCAGGGTCTAACCAGTGTTGGAGGAGCTGGCTTAGACCTTACAGGTATATCCTCCAAGACCAAGATTACAGTTATCCATTTACCATTTACCATTTACCCTCTAAACTTGTCTCCTGTGAGGCTTTTGTGGATTCTGGAGCTGCTGGCATATTCTTGGACTACACTTTTGCTAAAAAAAATAATATCCCATTTGTTCCAAAATCTAGACCCCTGAACATTACCACCGTGAATGGACAACCCTTGGGAGATGGCATTGTAAAATTTGAGACTATGACAATCACCCTTCAGCTAGGCGTACTCCACAAAGAGGAAGTTGTCTTGTCTCTTATTGATTCTCCACTTCTGCCTGTTATCCTTGGTTACCCATGGTTACAACAACATAACCCTTCTTTTGATTGGGAAAATAGAGAACTAACCTCTTGGGGGTCGTTCTGTCATTCAAACTGTTTGTCTCAACCCAAAAGACTTTCCGCTTGTATGTTGGCTTCCGTGGCCGTCCCACCTACCTTGCCTCATGAATACAATGCCTTTGCAGACGTATTTTGCAAGCAAAAGGCAGAGGTTTTACCTCCACATCGTTCTTTTGACTGTGCAATTAAATTGATTCCTGGAGCACCTCTTCCCAAAGGAAGGACCTATCCCCTGTCTTTGCCTGAACAAAAATCCATGGAGGAATACGTAAAAGACAACTTGGAAAGAGGTTTTATCCGACCTTCTTCTTCTCCAGTAGGGGCAGGATTTTTCTTTGTTGAAAAAAAAGATGGTGGTCTTCGACCATGCATACACTATCGAGGGTTAAATCAAATCACTGTAAAAGACTCCTACCCTTTGCCTCTCATTCTTAAACTGTTTGATGTACTTAAGGGGGCTGTTATCTTCTCCAAGCTAGACCTACGAGGGGCTTATAATCTGATTCGAATTAAAGACGTGGATGAGTGGGAGACAGCATTCAACACTTGTAATGTACATTTTGAATATCTGGTTATGCCATTTGGGTTGTGTAACGCCCCTGCTGTCTTCCAACGTTTCATGAATGAAATTTTTCATTATTTCAGCAACAGTTTTGTGATCATCTACTTGGACGACATTTTAATCTTTTCCAAGACTCATCTAGAGCACATCTCGCATGTAAAGCAGGTATTGCAACGACTGAGAGAAAACCATCTTTACGCGAAGATTGAGAAATGCAGTTTCCATCAAAGCCGTATTCCTTTCCTTGATACATTATAAGTGCTGCCGGTTTCCAAATGGACCCTCAAAAACTTTCCGCTGTCTTGCAATGGCCCCAACCGACCACTTTAAGAGGGCTCCAAAGCTTTCTAGGGTTCGCAAATTACTACAGACGCTTCATCAAAGGTTTTGTCTCCATTGCGGCCCCCCTTACTGCTATGACTAAGAAAGGTACAAATTGCAAGGTATGGTCCTCAGAAGCAGAATCGGCTTTCCAGCAATTAAAAGACATGTTCAGCAAAGCTCCAATTCTTCAGCATCCAAATCCTGATCTCCAGTACATAGTTGAGGTTGATGCCCTGCTCTCCCACAGACAGCCTAAGTCCGGTAGAATCCATCCAGTAGCATTTTTTTCTAGAAAGTTTTCTCCAGCGGAGATGAATGACGATGTTGGGAATCGAGAACTACTGGCCATCAAATTGGAATTGTCTGAATGGCGACATCTTCTGGAAAGGGCTCCCAAACCTTTTTCTATCCTCACTGACCATAAAAACCTACTGTATGTTCAGACTGCAAGACGTTTGAACTCACGTCAGGCTCGATGGGCTCTGTTTTTCTCCCGTTTTAATTTTGTTCTTTCTTATGTTCCTGGGCATAAAAACAAGAAAGCCGATGCTCTTTCCAGACAGTTCGCTACCTCTGAAGAAGACCAACCTACCGAGCAGTAAATAATCCCACCTCACAAAATTGTCACACAGATCTCTACGGCTCTTTCCCAACAGTTACAAGAAACCCAGAATCGTGTTCCCCAAGGCTTGAAGATACCACCAGGTCGCCTGTTCGTAGCCCCTAGCCTCAGAAAACCTGTACTCCTCTGGGCACATGATGGTGTGTTATCTGGTCATCCTGGTGTCACCATCACTCTTAAGACCTTGAAGCGTCATGTCTGGTGGCCTCATATGAAAAGGGATGTTACTGACTATGTGGCTGCCTGTCCAACTTGTGCTGCTAATAAAGTACCCCGTACATTGCCTACTGGACTGTTACAACCACTTTCGGCACCTTGTCAGCCTTGGACCCATTTGACTATGGACTTCATTACAGACTTACCCAAGTCCGAGGGCATGACTGCTATATGGGTCATAGTGGATCGCTTTTCCAAAATGTCTCATTTTGTGCCGCTCCCGGGATTACCTACAGCGGAAGCACTGTCTACTCTCTTCCTTTCCCATATTGTGAGATATCATGGCATACCTACCAATGTCGTCTCAGACCGCGGATCCCAGTTTGTTGCCCGATTCTGGAGAGCGTTCTGCAAGAAACTGGGAGTAACGCTTTCACTCTCTACCTCACATCACCCTCAAACAGATGGTCAAACCGAACGCATGAACCAGATCCTAGAAACCTATCTTCGACATTATGTCAATGCCTTACACTCCAACTGGTCTGAGTATTTGCCTTTAGCTGAGTTCGCCATTAATTCCCGTTGGCACAGTGCTCTTCATACCACACCATTCTACGCAGCCCTAGGCTATCACCCTCAGACTTTTCCCCTACTTCAGCCTTCTTCTGGTGTACCAGCAGCAGATCAGCGGGTTAAAAATATTCTGCTACATTGGAAAAAGATTTGCTTATTACTACGGAAGTCAGCAGGCAAGTATGCACTTTTTTCCAACAAACGAAGACGCCATATACCTCCATATGTGGTGGGGGACAGAGTTTGGCTATCAACCAAATATGTGAGACTGAAACAACCTTCTACCAAATTGGGCCCTCGATTCATTGGTCCTTACAGAATTATTGCTCGAGTCGGGCCAGTCTCCTATCGGTTGAAATTACCCTCCTCTCTCCGGATTCATCCTGTGTTCCACGTTTCCCTCCTTTAAAAAAGCAATTTTCAATCGCTACTCCAGAACGCAACAGCTACCTCCTCCTGTTCTTGTTGATGGACAAAATGAGTATGAAGTCTCCAAGATTCTTGATTCTAGAAGACAGGGTCTTGGCCTTCGGTATCTGGTTCATTGGAAGGGATATCCTGTCACAGACCGTTCCTGGGTTCCAGCCAAAGATCTGCATGCTCCTTCTCTTATTCGAGACTTCCATGCCTCCTTTCCCACTAAGCCCCGCTAGGCCCCCGGAGGGGTCCACTGGGGAGGGGGCCCTGTCATGTACCTGGGTGTATTTGAACCGGGATCTTCCTGGTCCCAAAGCTGCAGCCTTACCTGTTGTGCTACGGAGCAGATCTAGACTTTTGGAAATGTCCTCTCAGTATTAAGCATTACCTTGGACTCACTAGCCCCACCTGCTGCCAGCTGTGGACAATGTTAAATCAAAGCAGCCCATAAAAAGGAAGTGATGCTATCTCTCAGCGCCCGTTTGTGTGGAATAGCTCCCTGGGTGTTGTGACTGCTTTTTTGATCTTGATTTTCATGTTGAACTTCTGCCTGAATTCCTGACTACTCTCTAGCCTGCTGATTTTGTACTTCACTGCCAGCTTGTGTATGACCTTTGCCTGCCTGACCACTCTCTGGATTTCGATCGTGTACCGTTTTGCCTGATCTGTTGCCAACCTAATCTGCCTGACTACGTTTCTGCCTGAATCCTCAGCACACAAGTTCCACTTCGGACACTACCTATCACAGGTACCTTACATCAGGCTGGTGGGGGTGATGTTATGGTGTGAGGGACATTTTCTTGGCACACTTTGGGCCCCTTAGTACCAATTGAACATCGTTTAAACTCCATGGCCTACCTGAGTATTGTTGCTGACCATGTCCATCCCTTTATGACTACAGTGTCCCCCATCTTCTGATGGCTCCTTCCAGCAGGATAATACACCATGTCACAAAGATCAAATCATCTCACCACTGGATAATGAGGTCACTGTACTCCAATTGCCTCCACAGTCACCAGATTTCAATCCAATAGAGCACCTTTGGGATGTGGTGGAACAGAAGATTTGCATCTTGGATGTGCAGCCAACAAATCTGCAACAACTTTGTGATGCTATCATGTCAATATGGACCAAAATCTCTGAGGAATGTTTCCAACACCTTGTTAAATCTTGGCCACGAAGAAGTTCTGAAAGCAAAAGGGGGTCCAACCCGGTACTAGCAAGGTATACCTAATAAAGTGGCCGGTGAGTGTACGTTTACTGGGATTGACTGATATATGTTCATAGGAATGTCCGGAATGTGCTTCTATCCCTTACAGTTTGTTTGAAATAAAAAGTTGAAATCTGCTCCATCTTTTTGAATAACCGTGTATATCTGCACCTGGTTGGCATTGAGACGCCATGGAACAGAAGCAGGGCAGGGGTTGAAATAGTCACCCAAAGGCCTCTGTTGAGACCAGTTTTTGTGCCCCCATTCAACGACTGCTGAAGTACAAGCAACTATTCATTGTATATAGGTATACTTGATATAAAGGTTTTCACCTAGAGAGACCAAGATGTTGCCGACATCCCAAGAGTAAATCATACAAAAACAAAATACCCCCCACAGGTATTTTGATGCAACTTTAGTGAGAAGATCACAGAATAGTATGTAGAAAATTTCACAAGTTTATTATAAACATTTGTTTTAAAATCTAGAAGGTACACGTGTCACCATGTAGAACCTAGGATTAAAAATGAAAAAACAGTAGAGTTGATCTATTGCAGAGGTGTAGATTTATTTTATATTTTTACCGACGCGTTTCGGGATCTTAGTGTCAATCCCTTCCTCAGGGGTGTATTCTTTTTAAGAGAAATCAATGTACAATCAATGTACATGACAATCTATAACAAAACAGAGAAATGAAATGAGCATAAGCCCTGGTTCACACTGATGCGTTTTGGCATGTCAAATCGCATGTCAAAACACCGCTATTTGCCGCAAATTGCCGGCAATGGCACCGTCCTAATCGGTGCAACGCTGCATCTACGGCGCTGCATCGATTTCAAAAAGTAGTTTCTGTACTACTTTTTGCGATTTCGGCCGCGATTTACATTGTAGATAACGGCGCAGGCGCACTGAGCGCGGCGGCTCTTGAATGGGAGCCTGCCGGACACTGCCGGAATGCGGGGGATCGTGTTGTTCCTTGCGCATGCGCGGGAGTGATGTCATCGCCGCTCCGGCCAGTCACAGCGCCGAAGCAGCGATACGCGGCAGTCACTCCGGGTATCATGGCGGCGACGGAGGATGTGTCCGAGGACCGCTGCGGGGGCTTAGATCTAAGGTAAGTGATTGATAATGAGCTAGTATGCTAGTCATACTACCTCATTATGCCTTTGCCTTGCAGGTTTAAACAAAAAAAAAAAGTTTTGCGGTATACAACCGCTTTAAGGCAGTGGTCATCAACCCTGTCCTCAAGGCCCACTAACAGGCCAGGTTTTATGTATTACCTTGGGGAGATGCAGACTAGAATACTGCAATCACTGAGCAGCAAATGATATCACCTGTGATGTATTTCAGTTATCTTGCAAACCTGGCCTGTTAGTGGGCCCTGAGGACAGGGTTGATGACCACTTACTTAAAGGGGTTGTATGGGTTTGTTTAAAAATAAATAACAAACATGTTATACTTACCTCCACTGTGCAGTTAGTTTTGCACAGAGTGGCCCCGATCCTCCTGTTCTGGGGTCCCTCGGCGACTGTCTCGGCTCCTCCCCGAAATAGCTAACTCTGGGAGGCTCTATCCCGAGGGGGTTAGCTTGCGGGCGCGCTCCTTGTCATACACGCTGCGTCCATAGACACAGAGTGTACGACTCGGTCCCGCCCCCCCGGCGGCCGCGTCATTGGATGTGATTGACAGCAGCGCGAGCCAATGGCTTCACTGCTGTCAATCTATCCTATCTATCCAACGGCCAGACTCCGTGGAGAAGAGGATGCCGGGGGACGCTCACAGCAGGTGAACGGGCTCATGTAAGTAAACGGGGGGGCTGGGGGCACCTTCATTGCCAGGTGTTTTTTCACCTTAATGTATAGGATGCATTAAGGTGAAAAAACACAAACCTTTACAACCCCTTTAAGGGATCAATACTAAGCAGATAAAACAGAGTGCAGACTGGCCCCCAAGCTAAAATGGCGCTTTAAGGGAACACATCATTACTATCCTTACAAGGCAGTTTTATACATTACTGTAGGATAGTACCCATAAAAAGGAAGTGTACTTCTGTCTTTAAAGGCCACTGAAGTCATGAAGGGTAGTGATTAAAAGTGAGAAACCCATTGGAAAACTTGATGTCATCTGTGATGGCAAACCCATGCTTTTACCTGAGTGGGTGTTTCCTGTTTGAGGACCACTCTACACTCTGCAGAGTCAATAGAGGATTGGTAAGGGGTCAACGCCAACTTGAAGTGAGCCAACCCCATCAGTCAGGAAGTTCTGACTTGATTTGCTCATTTCTAGTCATAATGAATCAATGATGGTAGCCATTACAGACACAGCATGGCTTCTTCTGAATCCCATTGATAAAACACCTAATAATTCTGATGCCTGGTTTAGAGGAACATCTCATTTACACAGCAACAACCAGGAGTGATCTTATTAATGTAAGAAGCCTCTGCTCGGTGATGTGCCACCAGCAGCAGATTTTCCTGTGGCATGACCCTAAAATAAGCAAAATGAATAATCAAAATAAAATAATGGCATTTCAAGATGTGACTGGCCATTGGAAACTACAGGAGAGTTTGGGGTCATATCAGAGTCAACCTATTAACGTATCAGCATGATAACATGAGTTACAGTAATGTTTGTATTTGGAACAATTAATTGGACTTTGGTACATGGCAAGTCTTCAATCAGTATTTAATTGGTTTTCTTATCATTGCATTCTTCTATATATTGATTATAATTTATGTTCCTTATAATTCAGGAAAATTCCAATTTATCCTAGCTGTTTTGCACACTGATCTTTTGAAGGAAATTAGTTATTTATGTTTACCAAACTCAGAAATGAGTACATGAGGGCTTCCTAAAAATACAGGGGGGGAAATATCTGCACTGTCTACAAGGGATCATCAGAGGGTCTTCAGTTTGATCAGTAGCTCTCAGTAGCAGCAAATTAATTTATTAGGAATTAGTGGATGGGTTAGATTAGAGTTAGGCAGGCCATAGATGATGCAAATCTCTTTCCAGCAACCACAATTATCCCATCAACACAAATAGGAGATAAGGATAATCCTTCCTGCCAAACAATTATCTGCTCCCGGTTGGCGGAGGAAGCCGCTAGCTATCGATCAATCAACTGGGTACATTCAGTCTGCCCACACACAGTTCGAATCTTGGCCGGTTCCTGCTGAACAAACCTGAAATCTTACTTCTCTTCGTTATCCAAAACAAAGAAAACATTTGGTTGGAGTAAGGGTTTAAGAAATATTCAAAGGCTTTTTCTTACACTTTTGTTGAGGGCCCACCATCAGTCTGGCAGGTCAGATGACTTACCTTTGTTCTCATCGATTTGCTCTACTAATCTCCGCTGGTACTGATGTCTTTTACATCTACAATGACCTGGAGTGTTTTGATTCCTCCAAGAATGTCAAATTACCTTAAAGACTAATCAATATAATGAGCTATATAGTATGCTGATAACAAAACACATTATCTTAAAGTAAAACCAAACACACAATGTTTAATTTTTTCTATCCCTTCTCTTTCTGTATGTAGCACACGGACCTTTTTCTCACCTGGCTCACTTGTAAGATAAGGCACACCGGGTTCACAATTTGTTGGGTTCCGCAGCGAGTTATCTTCCCTGGGCTGGTTCCTTTCTCTAGAGCAGGAGTCTCCAAACTGCAGCCCTGGGGCCGAATGCGGCCCTTTGCTTGCCTTTATCTGGCCCTTGGGGAACTTTTCCTTCCTGTGATACATGACTATTCCTCCCTCTGATACCAATAATTGGGCATTATTTCTTCCATTGACCCCAATGATGGGGCGCTATTCCTCCTATTGACACCAATGATATGGCTCTATTCCTCAAACTGACACCAACAATGGGGCACTATTAATCCCACTGACACCAGCAATAGGACGCTATTTCACCCCTAATATCAAATATGCATTGTTTACTCCCACTGATGCCAGGATCATTTTTACTCCTGATGACCACAGTTCGGCCCTCCTAAAGTCTGGAGGATATTAAACTGGCCCTTTTGTTTAGAACGTTTGGAGACCCCTGCTCTAGAGTGTAGGGAAAAGTCTGTTGTTTGTGTATCAATAAGGCCAATGTCCAGACAAGGTTAAACCTCAATGACTGAAGGTTTATTTTCTTTATGGTTGAAACCGGACAGGAAAGTTGAAAGTGAAGAATAGAATAACAGGGAGGCAGGTTCAGGCACTTAATATCACCACTCAATCCTAAGTGGACTCTGCTCACCCATATAGTTCCCTCTCACGGTCCTAGCAGCCGGAGTGATGCACAAACTTTACTTTACTTTCCTAGGGATACGATCGGAACCCATTTGCCTAGTTCCAAACTTCCTGGCACTTGTAGCATAAGGACCGAGGTGCAAGTTGAAGCACGCTACAATGCCTGTGGTGGACTTGTGGAATCCCTCTGTAGGTGACCAGGCCTCATCCGAGGCGGTGACTTCCTTCACCGGTAACCCTGGCTCCCTCTCCAGAACAGGTCACCCTCGAGTGCCCTGGAATTCCTCTTTAGATGGTAGGCCAGCTAAAGGTGCTGGGCCTACATTAAGAGTTGCAGCCCCAGGCTAAAAGTGCCTGAGACTGATCCACCCATGCGCACTCCCTTGGCCTGGAGGGCCACGAGACGCAGACGGACTGCTCCTCGGTACTGCTCCTCAATACCCCTCCTTCTCTCCTCCTAAGATGGCGTCTGCCCCTTATGTATTCTCTCCCAGCATGCACAGCGGGCCAACCACACCCCCCGTACAGCTGCCTGGAGAGGACACCCAAAGGTACAGTAATGTCACTAGCGTTTCAATCCTGACCTGTTATGGCAGCCCCACCCACAGGCCACAGGGAACTGTACACCAGCAACACCACTTGACAAAAGCAGAAGAACAAAACCTAACAATTGAAGCGGTCTGGGTTTGGCTACTAACCCAAACCAACCCCTAAATTTAGGTACCTAGCTCCCCTAAAAGTAAAGGGGCGCTACATGTATATGGATAATGGCACTGTATTTATTTTAATAAAAAAAAAGGTTCTGCCAATCAGTCTGTTTCACTTCTCTCCAGCCTGTATCTATTCTTTGTTTGTGCTTAGAATTACAGGGAGGTGATGCCTCCATCAATCAACATGTACCGCCCCTGCCCCCATTGTGTAGAGCTGTTTAGTGGGCATGGAGGAGGAGGAAGGGAGTGGGCTATCATTTGTCTGGAATGTATACACCCATATTTGTGACTCAGTCATGCAGGCTGCACAGATTAGAAAAAGGAGGAAATGAAAAGAAGGGAACTGATGCTGGAGCATGCCCAGTAGATGTGGCAACAGCTGGTCTACACAATCTCAGGCTGCAGCGGGGACACGGACAAATAGGGAGGGACAGTAAACAACAGGATCAACTTTTTTTTTTTTTTTTGCAGAATATACAAAATGCATCCCATAGTGACAATTCTGGCATAAATCTTAGCTCTTCTTGGCTTTTTCCAAAACTAAGAAAAAAAATTCTTTGGAATAATCTTTAAGAAATACACAAGGGCCCCATTAAACTTCTGTTGAGTGCCCACTATCAGTCTAGAGTCTGATTTCTTCTACCAATCTTCTCTGACACCTTTTACATTTACAGTGGAGTGTTTTGATTCCTTCAAGAAGGGCTAATGACCTTAAAGGATAATCAATATAATAGCTATATAGTCTGCTGATAACAAAACCCATTATCTTAATTGCTGTCATTGACAATAATTGATTATAAATGTATTGTTTCAGGACTGTTGCGTAACACATTTATGAATTTGAAGGTATTGCTGATGAATGTGATTTTCTGGTAGCAGAGTGGAGCAGGCCATGGGGGACACCTAGGAGGTAGAGGGTGGAAATTGGCAAATTATTTTTGTTAAATGATGATCTAATGCAAAGAATATGTTTATTTCTTTTCAGCCAATACTCAGAAGGTTATTTTAGTGCATTTGTGTATTCCTTTAAAAAGAGTGCCATGTACTTTTACATTCAACTAGTATAAGTACCTGAATCTTCTTTTATATTAGACTCCTGTCATCTTTTGCACAACAGCACTCAGATATAGGGGTTAAGAGGGACAGGGCTAAGGAGCCAGTCAGGTTTTGCTGCATGCACATGTGCTGGCAGGGAACATGCTAAAAGAATAGAGCACAGTGAGAAGATATATTAAGCCCCTTCCACATGGTACTCTGATGTCCCCAGGACTTATAAACAATGCTATAGTGCCTGGTCACCACGCCAGGGCAGGTGCGAACTGAGCAAAGCATACAGGTACTTGCAGTTGGCAGACGAACAGAGTGGTTCAATAACAGTCCAGGTACTAGAAAGGCAGCGTTCAGAGAGTAGACCGATATCCGATCCAAGGTCAACAAGGGAAACCAAACAGCAGAGCAGGGCAGACAAACAGGGAGCTTGAGCAGGAAGCTTTTAGCCAGCGCTATCACAAGCATGAGACTGCAGGCTTGGCTGGCTTAAATCAGGTTTGGTCTCCACCCAGAGACTCGCCACATCAATCATCTTGCAGGTGGACAGGCAGATAGAGATGCAGCATAACCAAAACCAAGATGCCGGAATGAGATCAGCAACTGTCAAAGAAAAGGAGCGTCTCAGGAGATTTGAAGGCAGATTTGTTGCTGTCACTACTGTAGTGCTCACTGTTCTCCTTGCTGGAGGCTGTGATATGAGGATCAAAACAATGCCTCTACCAAGATGGAGACCATAGACAATACTGGTGACTAGTCCATTGCCCTCTGTTTTTTTTTTTGTTTTGTTTTTTGGGCACAGCTTCCAGAGTTCAGGTTCTCTTTATACTGAAGCAATTAAATAAAAAGTACAGTACTATAGATAAGATATTTTTATTCTGGTTCCAATACTACAGTGCAGAACATTGACATGGTACTTTCTTTATAAAACAGGGAGACAGCGGAGGCCCTCTGGTCTGCCAGGAAGGAGGCCTGTGGTGGCAGGTTGGCATTGTCAGCTGGGGAGAAGGCTGTGGTCGACCCAACCGCCCCGGAGTTTACACTAACCTCACTGTATTACTGGACTGGGTTTACCACCGCCTACAGGTAAGTGATAAAGAGAGTCCAGGAGGGGAACTCTGCTACTCCCAAATACACTTTATAATGCTCAAGGTCAACTACCTATTAACAGTAACTTATTTGCTCCTCATTTTTCAAGTATTTAATTTTTCTCCCTTTCAAGTTAGGCCTTCTTGTTCCTTCTACATAGTTGTCTGGTTGACATGGGTAATTCATTAATAGAGCCTTTATGCTTCTGGAACAAAAAGGGCTTTTGTATTCACCCCGAGCGCAACTGGAACTGCTAGTAGCACAATGTGTACTTTACAACAGCCCCAAGAAAGGAAACTGAACATATGTAAAATAACTTTTCAGCCATTGTGCAGTACATTTTTAGAACTAGAAGTCCCAGCTAAGACCAAGTAGCACACTTAGGATATATAAGGTATCTAAACCTAAACACAAAAAATGTAATACATTGTAGTCCTGTGTGGTGGCAGCATTAGTTTACTTTCTTTTTAGGTTTAGAACATTTTCACCTCCTGTAAGTTGTAATACTGTGCCTCTGTTGAATGTTCTGCCCCTGCTGGGCACAGAGAAAATAGCAGTTGCTTGGGTTCAAATTCTTCAACAGGAAAAGAGCTGTTCCTTTTGAAGACTTGGAATTCAGCTAGCTGCTTTTTTCTCCTCTGGTGCTGAAAAGTGGCAGAGCATTTAGAGGCTACCGGCTGTCACTTCCTCCCCCTGCAAGTCCAGGCACTGTTGCACCACCATTAGTTGCTTCAGTCAATTTCTTTGCCACCTGATATCCCCTGCTACCTCCAGGCTCACTGCTTTCCCTTTGACAGCACCTCTTTCTCCACCCCAGGCTGCCTGATCTTCCTCTCTGCCTTCAATGCTCACCCTTTGACAGAACTCTTTTTCTACCCCATGCTGCCTAATCCTCCTCCAGCTCCAGTGCTCTAACTTTGCAACCACATCCACACAAAATCCCTCCCATTCCGCTAGCCCTTTCCCACCCATGTTGATTCCCCGCTCCTCACCTCCCTTCCCATGTTGCTGTCGCCTGTTCCTCAACCCCTTATCCCACCCCCATTCAACAACCACCTATCCCACCCCCATTCAACAACCACCATCCAACACTGAGATCCTTTGCTTCTCACCCCTACATTTATTGCCACGGTCCCTGCTCCTTACTTTCCCATCCAGTGCTGCAGTTCCCTGCTCCACAGTACCCACTTGACACCATGGTCCATCACTACTCACCCCATCTCACACTAATGTCCCCTGCTCCTCACTCATCCTATACTGTAGTCCTCACTGTCAATACCACACTGCTGGCCCCCACCTGAAGCTGTGGGCCACCACACCTCACCCTCCATCCCATGCTACTGTCCCCCACTCCTCACCTCTATCCTGTGCTGCTGTCCTACACTTCATATTCACACATCCCATGCTGCTGTGCCCCTCAACCACTACCTTCTCTCCAAAACCACTTCAACCCCCTCCCTACCTCTCCTGGTGACAGCACCTCCCTCATATCCACATCTCCCAGGCCTTTGTGCCTCCATGCCACTCACCACACACCTTAGGTGCTTCCCCCCCACCTTCCCATGACCTTGGTCATAATAACACTCTGCCACCTATCTCACCCCACCACGTCATTATACATCTCTCCCATCCCACTTCACACCGCCCAGATCACAGCAGATCCGTGCCATCCATCACCCGCAGGCACTACATCGGTTACATTGACTACCATGTGAGAAGAAGACCATAGCTCAACATACCTACTGCATATGAAAATACAAATATTTGTAAGGAATATTTTAATTATTTACCTAACAAACTGAAAAAAAAATTAAAAAAACATAATTTTTTTTATTCCTGACCATAATTGAATAAAGGAAATACGTACAAGACCACAAAAAATCCTTTTAAGGCTAGCCCTAGATGGGCAGGCATCTTCTTGGGGAGTGGGGAGTCATCTGCTATCTTCAGTAGGGAACATGCAAACAGGCAAAAAAAATTGTTTGAGCACACGAACACCGTTAAAGTCTATGGGACACAAACATGAAAAATCAAAAGTGCTAATTTTAAAGGTTAATATGCAAATTATTGTCATAAAAAGTGTATCAATGCAAAAAAAGTGATTTTAATAATGCTTAAAGTGAAACAATAAAAGTGAAATATTCCTTTAAATTTCGTACCTGGGGGGTGTCTATAGTATGCCTGTAAAGTAGCACATGTTTCCCGTGTTTAGAACTGTCCCTGCACAAAATGACATTTCTAAAGAAAAAAAAGTAATTTAAAATCACTCGCTGCTATAATGAATTGTCGGGTCCCGGCAATACAGATAAAAGCCATTGAAAAAAACGGCAGGGGTTCCCCCCCAGTCTGTTACCAGGCCCTTTGGGTCTGATATGAATATTAAGGGGAACCCCGAACCAAAATTGAAAAAAAAAAGGCGTGGGGGTCCCCCCAAATTCCATATCAGGCCCTTCAATTTTTTTTTTAAAAATGGCGTAGGGGTCCCCCTCAAAATCCATACAGACCTATTTCAAGGGGAACCCTTCGCCAAAATTTTAAAAAAAATGGCGTGGGGTTCCCCCCAAAAATCCATACCAGACCCTTATCTGAGCACGCAACCTGGCAACCTTATCCGAGCACGAACTCATGTTTGACCCGAACATAAAGCTCATCCCTAATCTTCAGTCACCCTGGGACCCATCGCTGTACTTGTATGGTTACCTTGTTCCTTTTCTTAGTGAAAAGAAGGTAGGGTTGCAAAATATACAGTGGCGGCTGGTGCTCAAAATTTTTGGGGGGGCGCAAATAAACTGAAAAATAAATAAATCAATTGCCGCCACTGTGCCCATTAAACGCAGCCACTGTGCCCAAACGCCACCAGTTTGCCCCCTCAAATACAGCCAGTTTGTTTCCATATACAGCCAGTTTGTCCCCATATACAGCCAGTGTGCCCCCATATATATATAACCAGTGTGCCCCCATATATACAGCCAGTGTGCCCCCCAAATACAACCAGTTTGTCCCCATATATAGCCAGTTTGTCCCCATATATAGCCAGTGTGCCCCCATATATACAGCCAGTGTGCCCCCATATACAGCCAGTGTGCCCCCATATATATAGCCAGTGTGCCCCCATATACAGCCAGTTTGTCCCCATATATATAGCCAGTGTGCCCCCATATACAGCCAGGGTGCCCCCATATACAGCCAGTTTGTCCCCATATATATAGCCAGTGTGCCCCCATATACAGCCAGTTTGTCCCCATATATATAGCCAGTGTGCCCCCATATACAGCCAGTGTGCCCCCATATTCAGCCAGTTTGTCCCCCATATACAGCCAGTTCCCCCCAAATGCAGCCAGTTTGTCCCCCATATACAGCCAGTGTGCCCCTATATTCAGCCAGTTTGTCCCCCATATACAGCCAGTTCCCCCCAAATGCAGCCAGTTTGTCCCCCATATACAGCCAGTTCCCCCCAAATGCAGCCAGTTTGTCCCCCATATACAGCCAGTTCCCCCCATATTCAGCCAGTTTGTCCCCCATATACAGCCAGTTCCCCCCAAATGCAGCCAGTTTGTCCCCCATATACAGCCAGTTCCCCCCCAAATGCAGCCAGTTTGTCCCCCATATACAGCCAGTTCCCCCCAAATGCAGCCTGCCCCCCCCCCCCAGCCCTGCACTTACCTTCCTCGGTCCGCGCCGTCCTCTGTGTTCTCCCGCCCTCGATGTCGCTTCAGCCAATCAGGTTACCGGTAACCAGATCCAGTGAACCTGATTGGCTGAAACCTCCACAGTCTTCTCCAAGGAACGCACCCCCGTGTGTACCTGGGAGGAGTTTTTGGAAGCCGAATACAGCGTGAGAGCTGTATTCGGAAAGCCTATCAGAGCCGCTGGCTCTGATAGACACTTCCAGAACACACCCACCGCCGGCCGCCGCTCTAATTCATATGGCCGGCGCTCACCAGGAGGCCGGCCATATGAATAGTGGGCAGCGCGGCAGCGGTGACAATACACAGATTCATGCAATGCATGAATCTGTGTATTGTCTTTCAGTGGCGGTGCGGGAGCGAGAGGGGGTGGTGCTCCGGCGCCCTCTATGGACGCACCGCCACTGAAAATATATAAGGGAAAGTTTAGGTATCGAAATAACCCAATGACTAAGGTCACATGTACGCTTTACCAAGTTAATGTCATTTCAATAGCTGTTTTCAGCTCTTTTATATCTAGAGCTTTCCCTGAAAGAATACCTGGTGACTCTGCCATGTTCAGGCACTTTCTGTTATGGAGTCTCCTAATTGTGCTCCTGCTTTGTCACAAGCTCCCCTGGTGGAGACTACAAGTGGTTGTGCCAACACACTTCCAGCAGGCATGGTACAATGATGAGCGACAAGTGCATTTAGATAGGAAGTTGCTAAAAATGATCTATACCTGTGTGTGTGTGTGTGTGTGTGTGTGTATGTATACGTATATATATTAGGGCTGTGGAAATTAACTATTAATTCCTCGATTAATCGATTAATTGTTTTGATCGATCAAAATTCTTTGGGCTTGCCGTGTCCATCTGAAGGGCTTCTTTGCTGTGCCTTCATATCTGCATACCGGTGGGACTTTACTCTATCTGCCACACGCAAGGGCTTTTACACTTCCCTCTATCACTTCCCTCTATCAACCTGGGGATTGTACAGCCATCCACTGGGAGTTGTGATAGTTCCCTTCACAGGACATCTACATGCCGACGGACTGATGTTAGCCCCTTCTCATATGGATTCAGCAGTGGTATCGTTGTACACATTTTTATACCAGTATCATACTTAGCTACATGTTTTTATGACTGCTTTTGCTACCGTTTGGTATTACTCGCCCCATTTTTACAGTTTATGTAGCTACATGGATTTTATCTCCAGTGAAATATTTATTTTGTTACCTACTTGAAGACTATAAAAGTTTTAATGCTATTCCCATCGAGCGCTGCCTTTGTGTGTTTTTTGTATCCTGCTATCGATTTTTCCAGTGGTTGGTAGCTGCACTGCGAATCAGCCTGCAAGGAGATCAGCTAAAAGTAGTTGGATCTATGTGCGTTATAATTAATCGAAATTAGTCGATTAATCGATTTAAAAAAAATCGATTAATCGAACAAGAAAATTTTAATCAGTAACAGCCCTAATATATATATATATATATATATATATATATATATATATATATATATATATATATATATATACATATACATACACACAGTTGTGCTCATTAGTTTACATACCCTGGCAGAATTTATGATTTCTTGGCCATTTTTAAGAGAATATGAATGATAACACAAAAACTTTTCTTTCACTCATGGTCTCATGGTTAATGTTTGGCTAAAGCCATTTATTATCAATCAACTGTGTTTACTCTCTTTAAAGTGGAGCTCCACTCTATTTCAATACATTATCTGAATCAAATAGCAGACTCGAATGCAGTAAAAAAACAAAGTTTTTTTTTTTTTTGTGACAGTACCTTTGTTATCTGCATCTGTCACTCTTCTTCCTGTCTCTATCTTCTGCGGGTAGTGCGTCATATCCTTTACCCGCAATGTCTCCTGGGAGCTTTTGTCATTGCTCCCAGGAGTCATTGCGGAGGCTTGCAGCGAGTTATTGCGTGATTTTCTAAAGCTGAAGTGACGCGATTACAACAACAAAGTGTGGAGGGCGTAAGACTGAGCATGCGTGGGAACGAGCGGTGAATGCTGGGAGATGAGCATTCACTGCAACAAGGAAATGAGTGCTTGTGGGCTTCTCATGCCCACAAGCAAAATGGAAACCACGTTACAATGAGAATATAAGTTAGAATTAAAGGGGTGTTCCGGCCTGTGACGGGAAAAAAAAAAAAATTAAAAGCCAGCAGCTACACATACTGCAGCTGCTGGCTTTTAATAAATGGAGACTTACCTGTCCTGCAGTCCCTCGATGTCGGCACCGCAGCTGATGTTTCCCCATCAGCTGTCGGGTACTTCCGTCGCCATTGCGGGTAAGAGAACCCAGCAGTGTAGCCTTTCGGCTTCACGCCGGGAACCCTACTGCGCATGAGCGAGGCCCGCTCCTCTCTCCTATTGGCCCGGCGGCCGGGGGAGGAGGAGGAGGAGGGAGCCCTGCGGTGACGTCACGGCCGCGGCCGGACTCCAGGAAGTGGGAAAGGATACCTGTCTTTGACAGGTATCCTGTCCCCCCTCCCCCCGAAAGGTGCCAATTGTGACACCGGAGGGGGTAGGGAATCCGATGAGAGGAAGTTCCACTTTTTGGTGGAACTCCGCTTTAAAGACTAAATCGGACAGCGGATGACTTAAAACAGCAGAACAGTGAGTACTCTTTTAATAAGCCATAAATAATTTAATGACAACAAAAAACGAATGGCCGCGGGAGATCCGCTTTAAATCATAATGACAACAGAAACTACCCAAATGACCCTGATCAAAAGTTTACATACCCCAGTACTTAATACCGTGTATTGCCCCCCTTAACATCAATGACAGCTTGAAGTCTTTTGTGGTATTTGTGGATGAGACTCTTTATCTTCTCAGATGGTAAAGCTGCCCATTCCTCTTGGCAAAAAGCCTCCAGTTCCTGTAAATTCTTGTCTGTCTTGCATGAACGGCACGTTTCAGATCTCCCCAGATTGGCTCAATGATATTGAGGTCAGGAGACTGAGATGGCCACTCCAGAACCTTCACTTTATTCTGCTGTAGCCAATGACAGGTTGACTTGGCCTTGTGTTTTGGATCATTGTCATGCTGGAATGTTCAAGTACATCCCATGCGCAGCTTCCTGGCTGATGAATGGAAATGTTCCTCCAGTATTTTTTGATAACATACTGCATTCATCTTGCCATCAATTTTGACAAAATTTCCTGTGCCTTTGTAGCTCACACATCCCCAAAACATCAGCGATCCACCTCCGTGTTTCACAGTAGGAATGGTGTACCTTTCATCATAGGCCTCGCTGACTCCTCTCCAAATGTAGCGTTTATCGTTGTGGCCAAAAAGCTACATTTTGGTCTTATCACTCCAAATGACTTTGTGCCAGAAGGTCTGAGGCTTGTCTCTGTGCTGTTTGGCGTATTGTAAGCGGGATACTTTGTGGCATTTGCCTAGTAATGGCTTTTTTATGGAGACTCGACCATGCAGCCCATCTTTCTTCAAGTGCCTCCTTATTGTGCATCTTGAAACGGCCACACCACATGTTTTCAGAGAGTCCTGTGTTTCACCTGAAGTTATTTGTGGGTTTTTCTTTGCATCCCGAACAATTTTCAGGGCAGTTGTGGCTGAAATTTTAGTTGGTCTACCTGACCGTGGTTTGGTTTCACCAGAACCCCTCATTTTCCACTTCTTGATTAGACTTTGAACACTGCTGATTGGCATTCTCAATTCCTTGGATATCTTTTTATATCCCGTTAATGTTTTATACAGTTCAACTACCTTTTCTCGCAGATCATTTGACAATTCTTTTGCTTTCCCCATGACTCAGAATCCAGAAACGTCAGTGCAACACTGGATGAAAGATGCAAGGGTCTGTCAGGAGTCCAGAAACTCACTGACCTTTTATACACACACACACTAATTACAAGCAAACAGATCACAGGTGTAGATAGTTACCTTTATTATCCATTCAAACCCCCTTTGTGTCAACTTGTGTGTATGTTTTCAGGCCAAAATCACCAGGGTATGTAAACTTTTGATCAGGGTCATTTGGGTAGTTTCTGTTGTGATTATGATTTAAAACGAGTAAACACAGTTGATTGATAATAAATGGCTTCAGCCAAACACTAACCATGAGTGAAAGAAATGTTTTTGTGTTATCATTCATATTCTCTGAAAAATGGCTAAGAAATCATAAATTCTGCCAGGGTATGTAAACTTATGAGCACAACTGTATATATACAGTATGCCCCAGAATTATTAATATTCTCATCCTTTCTTCTCTGCAGAACGACAATGAGATTCCATGACAAGAGCTTATCAGGGAGAATAAACATATTTATGCTTTTAATTCTGCCTGTTTGTTGTTTTTTACATTACATATTTTACAGATGTAGCCTGTTGTAGTCTTTTACAGAATACACATGTAGCGGCAGCTCCTCACACTCCCCTCTTTGTCTCGTCTTTCTCTTGTCTAGGGGTATCTTAGAGGGGAGGGAGCGGGGACACCACGCCTGGCTTCCACCACATGTGTCAGTGCGGTATAAGCAACGTTCTTGTATTCCCTTCGGGTCAGTGTTGTGCACCTGGAGCCTCCACCGAGAGTCACCGCGAACCATGTCTGTCAGAAAATGAGCTCCACACCATTAAAGTTCAACACTCCTTTATTCTCCTTGTCTGAACACAAACAGTTGAACTCCCTTGATAGAACAGTACAGAAAAGGAGGTGTGGATGTGAACAGGCCCAGACACAATGTAAGCTGCCACTTCCCTTCCTAGAAGTGTGTCCTGGTCTCCACACGAGGGTAGATTTCCTTCCAGGCCGTCTCCGACGAGAGGCTCACTTGTCACCGGCAATATGCTGCACCGGGTCCGTTCGCGCATGCGCAGTGAGTGCCAGGCCGTGAAGCCGAAAGCTGTCACGGCTGGGTGCCCACACTATGAATGGAGGCGCCGGCGGAGAAGGGGGGGAGAGGAGCGGAGCATCGCTGGACAGTGGAACAGGTAAGTGTATGTTTATTAGAAGCCAGCAGCTACACTATTTGTAGCTGCTGACTTTTAATACAGATAAAAAAAGGCTGGAACTCCCCTTTAACTTAGGAAGCATTGACACCAGAAACAGCCAGACAGCAAACACTTTCAGACGGAGGTCAGCAATGGCAATATACATACACTATATGGTCAGGTGTTTGTGGACACCCCTCCATATTAGGATGTATAGCAGCTTTCAGTAAAGGGTACTGGTAAAGCTATAGCATACAAAGACATTTTAGTAAATTGTACGCTTTCAACTTTGTAGTAACAGTTTGGGTAAGGTCCTTTTCTGTTCAGCCATGACTGTACCCCTGTGTCCAAAGCCAGCTCCATAAAGACATGGTATGATGAGTTTGATGTGGAGGAATTTAAGTGGCCTGCACAGAGACCTGATCTCAACTCTCCTGAACACCTTTGGGATAAATTGGAATGCCTATTGTGAGCCAGGTCTTCTCCAGCATCAGCACCAAACCTTATTTTGGCTGAATAGGCATAAATTCTCAAAGACACATTCCAATATCTTGTGGAAAGTTTACCCAGATGGTTGGAGGCTGTTATAACTGAGGCGTAGGGACCAACTCCATATGAATGCCAATGGTATTGAATGAGCTGTCCAGCAAACTCATATAGGCGTGGTGGTCAGGTGTCCACAGGCTTTTAGCCATATAGTTTATTTCACAACAGGTTTCCTTTATCAATGCCTGAAAGTGGTATTCCGGTTAAAACATTTTTAGGATATCGAGGGGAAGGTTAAATAGATGGTCTATCAGATTTTTATTGCTGCCTGAGTCACTGTTTGAAAGATTTTCCTTCAAGATCCTGTCCTAAGATGTAGCGCCCCCCCCCCCCAATATTTGGGGGCGCTATGTGTAAATTTAGGGGTAGTCTGAGCTAGTAGTTGGGCTCAGACCAATTGATTGTTCTGAATTTGCTTCTGCTTTGGGTGTGATACTGCCTGGCAGTAGTGTTCACAACACCTTGGGTGTCCTCTCTCGGGAGCCGTGCAGTGGGCGTAGTAAACCCGCTGTGCATGCTGGGAGAGAGTGCATAAGGGGCAGACCCCATTGTTTGGGTCCATTTTGTCAATTTTTGGGTTTCGTGCCTAGGGACCCATTGGTCCTGTGTGGCGCACCTCGTGGCCCACATGGCACGAGGTGCGTGTTTTAGGCCCCGGGCACCTTCAGCCCGAGGCCACATCGATGCTAGCTAGGCCCAGCTCTGCTGGCTGAGGCCTATACCGGTGGAAGGGATCCTGAGCTACCCACCTGCGGGAGGTTCATGCTTGGGAGACCAGGGGAGGACCTGTCCCAGAGGAGACTAGCGACGGTACTGCTGTCTTGGGAGGAGGCCTGGAGCTCACCTAAGGAGGGATCCATCATCATTACAAGCCCTGCAATACGCCAATCTGGCATAAAGGTTCTCTCACTATTGCTTGGCTGGGAGGTTCGGGACTTTTAATAATCCTGTGGCAGAGAATTCCTGATCATATCCCAAATTCTAAAGAGAAAGATTGATTCGTGCTGCATTCCGGCTGCTAGGACCACTAAATGGGACTATCCGGGTGAGCAATACCCACTCAGGCTTGAGTGGCGACGATTGGGACTTTAGTGTTGCGTGCCTGAACCCTCCCCTGTGTTTCTCTCTCGTTTCCTACTTTCCTCTCAAGTTTCCACTTCAGCAGAGTAAAATAAAGCCTGACTGTTTGGGTTTTACATTGTGTGGACATTGGCCTTTTTGAGACTTTCTCACACCCTGACAACAGAAGCCATGGAGGTAGTTTGCAGACCCAACAAAACCAGCCGGTCCCTTAAATGGGGGTAAGTGCTACATGAGCAGTAAGTGAGAAGAAATTTCCACAAAGTTAAGAGAAATACAAATCTTGCATTTGACAGTTGTCACCAGAACAGTTGCTCTCACTTCCTGTTCTGGTGGCAACTGTCAACAGTGGGAGAAAAAGTGAGGTTATATCTCCCCAACTGACAGCAATTAAAATGTTATTAAACCCTCCTTGAAGAAGATAAAATATAGCAGCATATCATATTAATACAGTCAGGTCCATAAATATTGGGACATCGACACAATTCTAATCTTTTTGGCTCTATACACCACCACAATGGATTTGAAATGAAACAAACAAGATGTGCTTGGCAGAGCATCACCAGGGATGAAACCCAGCGTCTGGTGATGTCTATGCGTTCCAGACTTCAGGCTGTAATTGACTGCAAAGAATTTGCAACCAAGTATTAAAAAGTGAAAGTTTGACTTATGATTGTTAATCTGTCCCATTACTTTTGGTCCCTTAAAAAATGGGAGGCACAAATACAAACTGTTGTAATTCCTACACCGTTCACCTGATTTGGATGTAAATACCCTCAAATTAAAGCTGAAAGTCTGCAGTTAAAGCACATCTTGTTAGTTTCATTTCAAATCCAATGTGGTGGTGTATAGAGCCAAAAAGATTAGAATTGTGTCCATGTCCCAATATTTATGGACCTAACTGTACTTGCTCTCAGTCCATTTTTGTGTGCAGCGTGTGTTTGCAGCACAATGAGCTTTTGCAGGTTGAGTGTAATTAATTTTTGTCTAAAAAGGGGACTACATTGCCTTGGAGAGGCTCCCTGGAGGTTGAATAGAGGATCTCTGATAGGTGTGGGCTGTGCAGAACAGACAATAGTTGGCACTTCTGTTCACTTTGTTCAGAGATGTTGGAGAACATTCCTCCCGAACGGAGGACACTCTTCCTGACGTCCCCTGGGAACGCTCAAGTCCAAGACCACCTGACTAGTCCAGCTGGAGCTCCTCAAGTTCCCAACCAGGGATAAAATATACTAGGGCCGACTAACAGGCCCCACATCAAAGCCAAAAGGGAAATAATAAGCCTCCAACTTGACAGAGCCAGACTAGTTTACACCGCAACACTGAACTCCACTAAACAAGCATCTAATTCACTCTTTCTTGCACAGGATCCTCCATTGTGAGAACTCTAAAGATAGGAATGTTAGTAATGTCCAGGCCAAAAGATGGTAAACTAGGTTGTCCTTTACGTAGAGAATTTTCGACTCATATCCAGCATACAGATTTATTTATTTTATTACCAAAAGTACTTATATAGCGTTGTCAATTTACACAGCACTTACATCTATATTGTACATTCACATTAGTCCCTGCCCTCAAGGAGCTTACAATTTAAGGTCCCTAACTCACATTCATACATGCACATACTATGGCCAATTTAGACAGGAGCCAATTAACCTGTTGCATTAACGCCACCAATGCATTTCTTCAATAGTGCAAAATAACACATTTCCACAATTTAATGGTGCAACATCGTAATTACCAGGATAGCCTTAGTACCTACATCTGCCCATCAGAGATAAATTCTACTTCTTCTGAAAGAAGTGGAAAACTTTTATGCTACACCCCCTTTTCCACAAGGGAGTAAGCTTCCCAAGATCTCTCTACTACATGACTGTGGTGCAGCAGCACTAGACAAAAAAACAAAAATGGGTTCCTTCTTCTCTTCCAAGGACTAGTCCACTCCACTGCCTCGACTCCTCGGCAAGGGGCCTTATTATAAGGTGACCAGGTTTTTTAAATGAAATCCGGGGACATATATTTTTTTTTTACTAGAAATGGCAGCAATCAGCATTTCTCTGCCCGCCGCTGCCTGCCTCACAGCCTGTCAAGTCTTACTCTCCGAGCCCCGGCTACTACTGGGTGGGGAGCAGAGGAAGATCACTCCGCCAGGGAAAGCACGGAGATAAGCGGGCAGGCGGCTGGCCGGGATTTGAGCCAAGGCAGAACATGCGGGTGGAGCTGAATGGGCATGCGCCCAAAACTGAAGAAATATTCCCTCCGCTCCGACCAGCACATGATCATCAGAAAGGTGGACAGATAATGAAAAAAAAATACACCTTGTAATTCTGTAATTCAGAATTTTTATTTTTTTTATTCTGCACTGACTGTCTTTGAAATTGCCCCAGTCCCTGTTCAAATCCAATCCAGGGACAAAACTGGGGACAGACTTGGTCCAGGGACAGTGTCCTCAATCCGGGGACTGTCCCCAGAAACCAGGGATGTCTGGTCACCCTACCTTATTATACTACCTGGTAAACAGGCATGATGGTGGGCATACAGTGCTCCATGAAAAAGGTCCTCCATATAAGAGACCTTTTAGCCTGTTATATGTGCATGCTCCTGGCTGTGTCTATCATTATGTGCCACTCCATTGTACTAGGACACTATGCTTAGGGCATGCATGCCATTGTGGCTGGTGTGCAGGGAATCAGATATAATCCACTTACACAGTTCATGCTACTTTATCAGGAGAGAGAGGAACACAGCATGGAAGTCTTTAAAAAAAAACTAGTTACACAGAACTTGATGCAAAAAAGGAATTCACACTAAGTGCCAGTTCACACAGGGACGGCTTCAAAGTCGTCCGACTCTGAAGCTGCTGCCCCGTACAGCACTACTTCAGAGCGGCTTGCAAAACGACTTCTGTATAGAAGTCAATGCAAGCCACTCTGAAGTCGCCCCAAAGTAGTACAGAAACCTTTTTCTAAGTCAGGGCGACTTGAGTCGCTTCTATTACAACGGTTCCATTGCAATGCGTGGAGCGTGACTTGTCAGGCGGCTAAGTCCCCTGACAGATCACCCCTGTGTGAACCGGCACTAAGGGTTTAATACTACTTTACCAAACCAGGTATAGGGGTTGATTTACTAAAACTGGAGATTGCAAAATCTGGTGCAGCTCTGCATCAAAGCCTAAAGTGGTTCTAAAGGATGATGTTTTTTTACATGAATGCACCCCCCCCCCCCCCCCCAGAGCCCCATCTCAATCCAGCAATGTGCAGAGAGAGTAGCGGCTCTCCTGGGTCTCTCCTCATTGGCTCACACAGCAGCGGAAGAAGCCATTGGCTCTCCTACTGTCAATCACAGGCAGTGAGCCAATCAGGAGAGAGCGCGGACAGAGGGGGGGGAGTGGCCGGGCCACACTCTGTGTGTGATGAATGGACAATGTCCATTCACGTGAGTACGGCTCAGGGAGTGAGCCTGCTCAGGTGCCCCCATAGCAAGAGGCTTGCTATTGGGGGACACTCGGCAGGGGGGAGTAGCCAGGACCCCCAGCAGGGGACCCAAAAAAGAAGACTTGTTTGTTTTGTTTTTTAACTACAACCTTTGGAATGACTTTAGCCTGGGTTCACACTGCTGTGGTTCAGACACTGCATGTAATTTGCACAGGAATCGAAGCACATTCCTGCATGTGTGAAGTACATGCAATGTCTCTGGAGTGCGATTTGAGCCATGAATTTGTATGGCTCAAATGGCACCGCATTCGCACCAAACTGGCGCAGGACCCTTGTTTTGTCTGCACCAGAATCAGAATGCATGGGTGTTGGATTCTGAAAATCGATTGAGGGGTGTTGTTAACGTAACATACACTCCGCAATCTGTTTGCATAGACGGGATGCGATTTAGAGGCCGTGCCGAATCCGCAGCAAATTTTCTGTGCATTCGCATCGCATCTAGTGTGAACCTAGGCTTAATTGAACAAGATGAAGTTAGAAGGTGATTGGCTACTATGCACAGCTGAACCACATTTTAAAGTGCTCTAAGGTTTAGTAAATCTTCCCTATGCCTTACCCACTCTAAAAAAAGCATTAATTTGCCCAATATCCCAATTTAGGAAGGAAATTCAGATCTTAGAGCGGTTTCACACTGGGGCGGTGGCGCTAAAAATAGTGGCGCTATACCGTCAGGATTGCTGAGGTATTTGGCCGCTAGCGGTGCGGTTTTAACCCCCGCTAGCGGCCGAAAAAGGGTTAATACCACCTGCAAACCGCGGCTACAGCCGCGGTTTGCGGGCGGTATTACCGCGGTGTCCCATTAATTTCAATCGGAAGGAGCGGTGGAGGAGCGGTAAACACACCGCTCCTCTCACCGCTCCAAAGATGCGGCTAGCAGGACTTTTTTTCATGTCCTGTTAGCGCACCGCTCCAGTGTGAAAGCCCTCGGGGCTTTCACATTGGAGAGACAGGAGCCGCTGTTTAGGCTCGGTTTGCAGGCGCTATTTTTAGCAAAATAGCGCCTGCAAACCGCCCATTGTGAAAGGGGCCTTAAAGCGGGGTTCCACCCACAATTTTTTTTTTCTTAAAGTCAGCAGCTACAAACACTGTCCTAGGTGCCCGTGAAGTCGGCCCCCCCGAGGCCGATTGCTCGATCCTGGCAGGTCCCAGCGCTGCCATCCTCACTAAGGGAAACAGGCAGTGAAGCCTTGTGGCTTCACTGCCCGTTTCCTACTGCGCATACGCGAGCCGCGCAGCGTTTTCTGAATGGGCCGGCTGCTCTCTGGGATACACACAGTTCCCAGAAGCCAGCGCGCCCCATTCACCAGAAGACACCGCGAGTAGGAAGAGGAAGAAGACCAGCCATGGACGATGAAAAGGCAGATTAGGGACTTCCGCATAGCAACCACTATTTCTGGTAAGTAAAAAATTATTATTTTTTTTTAAAAAAATCAATTTTTTTTTTAGGATTTTTGCTCCAAAAAATGTTTCAGGGTGGAACTCCACTTTATTTCAGTCCAGCACTCGGGGTAGCCTGTCCCTCCCATTCCACGAGCAATAAGTCATTGAGCAGTGAATGACTTGGCTGGTCACGTCTACCAGGAAGAATATGCTGAATCATGTTACATAGACAGAAAGTAAGAAACACATGAAACTTTTATTACACAGCTCAGACTGCTGCATGGAATGTTTACATGCGACCTCTTGCAAGAAAAGGAAAAAAAAAATCAAGTATCTTTGGAGCTCAATGTCAAAAATAGTATTGTGTACTGTGAGGCCACTGCACAGATTTTATAATGAAAGGAATGTAGCGGAGGGTTGCTACTAGTGACTATCATCCACCGTGTTCACCCTGCTGCCAGAGCTCCATACATCACTCTTCAGTAGACTATGAACAGTCATTTGCTTTTGTTTTGTTTTTGTTTATTTGGGGGATATAACTTGGTTGGGGAAATGGTATGGGATGCCCAAAGAACAGATCACTTTTGCCATCGTTATTAAAGAACTGTTGAATCAGTTGCACTTGTAACAAATGATGGACATTAACAGTCTCTGACTTTACACGTCTCCTCTGCACAGCTCCTGCAGACTGTTATGCCCTGTACACATGATCGGTTTTACCGATGAAAACAGTCCGATGGACTTTTCTCATCGGACAAACCGATCATGTATGGGCCCCATCGGTCTTTTTTCTATTGGTGAGAAAAAATAGAACATGTTTTAAATTTATCCGATGGGAAAAAAAACGATAGGATCTGTCATCCGCCTGCTCAGCGGGGATCAGCAGATCGATCCCCCACTGAGCAAAACGGAGTCCGCCGGACGGAAAGCCCCTGTGAAAGGGTTGAGAAAATAAAGACTGCTGTGTTAATGCTAGTGAGACACTGCATTATATAAATCATTTATCTGTAGCGGGGTCTCCATTGAGGCCCCATGGACTACGTTACCCAGAACCCCGTTTGGCACCCAGGGTGCATTGGGCTGCCGCAGAGACCCATGGGTGGGGTATAAAAGGGGAGGGCGAGGCTAAGCCCGGCCTCTTTGGACACCGCGCGGCTGGCAAGAGGACTTCCTGTGCGGACCTGCTGCGAGTGCAAGGCCCGAGGCCTGGGCCTTGCGCACTTCCAGAGAGTCTTCCACCTTGCTGCGGAGCCTGTGCGGCGACAGACATCTACCTGCTTCAGGGACGTCAGTGAACCGGAGATCAGGCAGTGGCAGATCCTGTGTGTGTGTGGAGACACAGCGGTGGGAGTCCCGGACTGGGATCGAGTCCGGAGGGGTGAGAGAGCACCTGCTCACAACTATAATCGAGTACTTTATTAGGCCTATAGACTGCCTTGGCCCATCGGGTTATATTTCCCTCTTCCTGTCAGGAGACTAGTTGGAGGACTGAGTCATATAGTCTCCGGGGAGTTGTTCTATTACCTTTTACCTTGTTGGATTACAAATGTTGTTCCTGTATGATCGTCTGACATGCGAAGATTCCTTCTCTAGAGACTGAGTTTACTTGAATCAGGCCTGACTAGGAGTCGATAGTACTGTTGGGTGCCATATTGTTATCGGGGGCTCAAGCTATATGTTAGTGTGTGTTAGAATTAATTGCGCACTATAGTTAACTACTGTTAGTATCACTGCAGGGCTCTGCATGCATGCGTTATATGGAATATTGATTGCTAACTTTTCTGTACCTATAAGTAAACCTTTTACATTTACTCAAACCTGGTATTGGAGTCTATGTACATATATCTTATCACTGAATCAGAGAGGTATTGTAGGATTGTGCATAAACTGTTATCGAGCTATATAGAAATACCACCCCTAGACTAGCTGTGCCAGAGAAGGGTCGAGTAGATTGCCGGGGGTTGGCTGTGCTGTGTACAGGGCCCAGGGCAAACCAGCGGCTCCCTTAGTCTGGGGGTAACACTACATATCATTTTGTCCTTATTTACACTTAAATACCTAATTTATTTGATTGAAATATCTTTATTTTTATTTGCTGGTTCTAATGTCCCCTTTGTTCATTATCAATAAAGATTTACAAAAAAAGGACTTGTTTACTACTAACCTTCTACTGTCACTTCTGAATGAATTTTGGTGTATTTTATGCTGATCTGTTTTTCTTTCATTCATTTGGAGACCTAACATCTGGACCCAGACCCTGTGCAAAACCTATTTTGTGGAAGTGGTCGAGTCAGCAGCTGGGGATCATGCTGCACCTTAGGCTCGATTCACACTTATGGGTTTTTTGATGTTTTTTAAATTTTGCAGAAATGCAGGGAATTTTTTCAACAAAGGTTCCTATGGGACACGTTCACATCAATGCATTCTTGTGCCTCTGCGTTTTTGAAAAGCATTGAGGATTTTTTTTCCGCAAAATGCAGCGTTTTGCATGTAATAGACTTCAATAGACCTGCATCTAAGACACAAGTACTGCACTTTTACAGCTAATTTACTGTGATTTTAAAGCGGAGTTCCACCCAAAAGTGGAACTTCCATTTTAAGCACTCCTCACCCCCTTACATGCCACATTTGGCATGTAATTTTTTTGGGGGGGGGGGCTTCGGTAGGAGTGGGACTTCCTGTCCCACTTTCTCCTTCTGCCCAGAGACCGCCTCGGTGACTCCTCCTGTCGCCTTAGGCGGGCCCTCCCTCTAGACGATCTCCTGAGACACCTGACAGGTCCCAGGAGATCGCCTGTCCACTCAGGGAGCGCAGCGCCGCTCGCGCATTCGCAGTGCGTGCCCGGCCGTGAAGCCGAAAGCTGTCACGGCCGGGTACCCACAGAGAGAATGGAGGCGCCGGCGGAGAGAGGGGGGGGGGAGGAGCGACGCTCCGGGCAGCCGCATCGCTGGATCGTGGAGCAGGTAAGTGTATGTTTATAAAAAGTCAGCAGCTACACTTTTTGTAGCTGCTGACTTTTAATAAACCTAAAAAAAAGGCTGGAACTCCCCTTTAAATTCGATTTTGCCACAATTTGCGTATTGAGTTTTTATTTTTACATTAACTGTATATATGGTAACTGGTTGCTAATGAGCGGGCCGGGAAGCCAGCTGCCGCGTCCTTAACATCCAATAAATCATCAGCTGTCAGCGGGCTTCCCCTGACAGCTGAATGTAAGCGGGAGAAGACAGCTCCAGGAGAAGACGGCGGCGGGAGAAGACAGCACAGGGAGAGACGGCGGCAGTAGAAAACAACTCGGGCTACTTTTTTCATAAAGGACTTGTCAAAAATCGGCTCTTGTTTTTTGTTTTTTTTTACAATTCACTGCTTTTTTGGTGAATGGGTAGGGGGTACAATGTACTCGATACCCATTTACATAGGGGAGGCCCGGGATCTGGGGATCCCCTTGTTAAGCCTGATAAGCCCCCCACCCTCAGACCCCGACAACCACCGGCCAGGGTTGTAGGGAAGAGGTCCTTGTCCCCATCAACATGGGGGTAAGGTACTTTGTGGTGAGGGGGGCGCAGAGCCCCCTCTGCCCCAGAGCACTCACCCCCCCATGTTGAGGGCATGCTGCCTGGTATGGTTCAGGAGGGGGGAGGGGGCGCTCGTCCCCTCCTTTCCTGACCTACCGGGCTGCATGCTCGGATAAGGTTTTGGGGAAAGGGAGTTACCGCTCCAGGTGGATATGCTTCCACAATCAGTGTCCTCCCAGGAAATCACGGGTGCCGGCAATGCACAAGGCAAAGTGGTAGAGAAAATTGAGGGACAGCCGCACTCCAAAAAAACGTAAATGGTTGTCTTTATTGTAAAAAAAGGAGAATAAAAGCACTACAAGTCACAGCAGAAAAATACAGGAATGTGCAGCCAGTATGGAGTTTGGGAAGGACCCCGCGCCATTTAAAAAAAAAAAAAAAAAATTGTGAATTTTCTTAGCCGGCAATTAATTTTTTACATTCAGCTGTTAGTGGGGAAGCCCGCTGACAGCTGATGATTCATCAGTTGTTAAGGACGTGGCGGCTGGCTTCCAGACCAGCTCCTTAGTAGCCAGCTATAAACAGTGAGGCCTCTTTCACACTGAGGCACTTGAAAAAATGCCAGTAAAACACTGAGCGCTTTTGAAGAGCTTTTCAGGCGCTTTTGAAGAGCTTTCAATTCATTTCAATGGAGAGGGGCGTTTTTTCACCACTCTGTCAGCGCACTGCCCAGTGTGAAAGCATTCATTGATTTTAATGGAATTGAGTTTTCGGAAGCTTTTCAGGTGCTTTTTTTAGCGTGAAAGTGCCTGAAAAGCGCCTCAGTGTGAAAGTGGTCTTAATGTTAAAAGAAAAAAACACAGATCACAAATTGTGGTAAAATCACAGCTAATCACATGTAAGCAAACTTGACGGTCATCAGCATTCCGTTCCTCACGCGCTGTCACAGCGTCAGGAAAAGAGAGCCGGTAATCGGCAAGTGTGACAGAGGACATTCAGTGCAGCCTCATCAGTGCTGCCTCTTCAGTGCCCATCAGTGTAGCCTCATCAATGTCCATCAGTGCAGCCTCATCAGTGCTGCCTCATCAGTGTCCATCAGTGCAGCCTACCTGTGCCCATCAGTGCAGCCTCATCAGTGCCCATCAGTGCTGCCCCATCAGTGCAGTCTCATCAGTGCCCATCACTGCTGCCTCATCAGTGCCCATCAGTGCTGCCTCATCAGTACCCATCAGTGCAGCCTACTAGTGCCCATCAGTTCAACCTCATCAGTGCCCATTAGTGCCTCATCAGTGCCCATCAGTGTAGCCTCATCAGTGCCCATCAGTGCTGCCCCATCAGTGCAGTCTCATCAGTGCCCATCACTGCTGCCTCATCAGTGCCCATCAGTGCTGCCTCATCAGTACCCATCAGTGCAGCCTACCAGTGCCCATCAGTTCAACCTCATCAGTGCCTCATCAGTGCCCATCAGTGTAGCCTCATCAGTGCTGCCCCATCAGTGCAGTCTCATCAGTGCCCATCAGTGCTGCCTCATCAGTACCCATCAGTGCAGCCTACCAGTGCCCATCAGTTCAACCTCATCAGTGTCCATTAGTGCCTCATCAGTGTAGCCTCATCAGTGCCCATCAGTGCAGCCTCATCAGTGCCCATCAGTGCAGCCTCATCAGTGCAGCCTCATCAGTGCTGGCCACATGCGATATTGCATACACCAGCGCCCCCGCACCTCTGACCACCTACAGTAATGCATTGACTAGCAGTCATTTTGGAACAAATTAACTGAGTTTCCATTGATTCCTATGGGGAAACTCGCTTCGATATACGAGTGCTTTGGATTACAAGCAGGCTTCTGGAACGGATTATGCTCGTAATCCAAGGTTCCACTGCATGTCTCCAAAAAATTATAAGAAATTTCATATCGGCACGCTGTTGCATGACCGCGCAATTGTCATTCAAAGTGCGACAGCGCTGAAAGCTGGCCTGGGCAGGAAGGGGGTAATAGTGTTGGATATTGAAGGGGTTAATGATCGGCGGTGCACTTTGCAACAATATGAAGTGAAAGCACAGCTCCGCTCTAATAAAATAAAAGGATTTTTTTTTTTCTGCAGATAATAACAATAAAAAAAAAAAAAAGCATTCAGCAAGTAAAACCGTCATGCAAGGTATGAGCAGGGAGTCTGACAGGTGCACTTTACATTGATTGATCTGACCTGTGATGTCATCACTCTCCAGCATGCAATGTGTACAAATAATATATAAAGCACCAAACAGTCATTTATTATAATTTATGAAATGATATATAATGCAGTAATAGGAGGTCCTGGATGGTCATGCTGGGATTTGTAGTTCAGCAAGAAGCGCACAGCCCCTCCCACGATGACGTCACCCCTTACAGGACATCGATGAGCAGCTTAGCACGTAGAGCGCCAGACCACGCCCACGGGTCTGTGCGCTCGTCCTTAGACCAAACCCTGTGGGCATGTATTTGAATTAACCACGTCCCCTCTCATGTATGCTTGTTACGGGATGAAGCCACGCCCCGACCCTGCACATGTAGTATTCTTATCATTAAAGCAGACCACGCCCCCGGACCTGTACACTGGTTATTAGACCAGACCACGCCTCGTCTCTTAATATTTATTACACAAGACCACGCCCCCGGAACTGTACACTGGTTATTAGACCAAACCACGCCTCGTCTCTTAATATTTATTACACAAGACCACGCCCCGGCCCTGTACGCTTGTTCTCATATCATTCCTATACGCTTATGATTAAACCAAACCACGCCCCCCGCGTGATTATATTACACCTGACCACGCCCCTGGCTGTCATCTTGTCATTTGGACCAACCCCCGCCTGTGCTCTTGCTCGTAAACTAGACCACGCCCCCGGCCGTGTAGGCTTGTGATTGGTACGAAGGTGTGATGGGCGTGGTGCCCCCGGGGCTGTGGGCGATATACGGGGCGGACAACATAGAGGACGTACATTCTCTAAGGAGATCTGTGGTGACAGCGGGGAGATGCAGAGCGTCATTACTAGGAGTGTGCTCGGAGGAGTCCGAAGATATTGTGCCATGGCCGCCGCAGGGAAAGGTCTCATCTTCAGGCAGGTGAGTGCTGAGCAAGGAACAGAGAGGATTATGGGAGGAGACTGAGGGGGCAACCAATCAAAGGAAGTGCTGCTGGCTGATCCTTTCCTAATCATTCATGAAAAATACAGAAATAAAAACTGTGTGTGTTGCAATGTGACCACTCACTGTAGGCCATGTTTAAAATGTTCTACAGGTTACCAGTTTAGAGTTACAGAGGAGGTCTAATGCTAGAATTATTGCTCTCGCTCTAACGATCGTGGCGATACCTCACATGTGTGGTTTGAACACTGTTTACATATGCGGGCGCTGCTCACGTATGCGTTCGCTTCTGCCCGCGAGCTCAGGCGGGATGGGGCGCTTTAAATGTTTTTCTTTCTTATTTATTTCACTTTTTATTTTTACACTGTCCTTTTAAAAAAAAATATATATATTTAAAAAATAATAGTTTTGGGTCACTTTTTTATTCCTATTACAAGGAATGTAAACATCCCTTGTAATAGAAAAAAGCATGACAGGTCCTCTTAAATATGAGATCTGGGGTCAAAAATACCTCACATCTCATATTTACACTTTAACTTTTTTTTTTTCATATTGTGTGTGTGTGTGTGTGTGTGTGTGTGTGTGTTCGCCTTGAGGCAATTTAGTTCGCATTTGTAGCGCTAGACAAGTTACTCACTCTGTCACTTATTATATATTTCAATAAAAATTAAACCATTCCCCTTTTTTAAGACCATTGGGCAGAAGTGATATTTGGCGTCGCTTCCGTCATCCAAGGGTATGGAGTTGATTGGGGAGCATCATTCCCTCAACCGGCATCCAGCCTCAGAGGGAACAGGACCAGGTCGTCTCTACCGCTACCAACGACTCCAGTAAGCGGCGGCGATGACCGAAACGCGGCGGGAGGGGGGGGTGGTCACCTCTCCCACCGCCGATTTATAAACAATCTCGTGGCGAATCCGCCGCAGAGACCACTTTTATCTGAAAGCGGACCGCCTGCGGTTTTTAAAAATACCGGGGTTATGGCAGCTATCTGCTGCCATAACAACGATATTCAATGTCAAAGTACCGTCGTATAATAACGGCGGGCAGTCCGGAAGTGGTTATTACCATAACAAGGGGGGGCACAATAGTATGGGCCGGTGACAGGTCCTCTTTATGGAGCCATCAGGGGTTTATTGGATCCCTGATGTCCCTGCCCTTCAGCGCAGCTAATCAAGAGCAGATTCTGCTTGATTAGCTGCATGCTGAGCTGGGTAAGAACAGCCATGGCAGAGGGAGATCAGGGATATTCCCCCAAGTTTATCTTGCAGTCGGTGTAAGGCTCCTGTCGCAATGCTCGTCTCAAAAAACACGTTAAAACTGTGTTTCTGGTGCATTTTGCACATCTGGAAAAAGGACACTTCAAAATGCACTGTGGGTGCGTTTTTTTTTTTTTTTAATTAATTTCAATGGAGTCTAATGCTAGAATTATTGCTTTCACGCTAACTATCGCTGTGATACCTCACATGTGTGGTTTGAACACTGTTTACATATGCGGGCGCGACTTGCGTATGCGTTCGCTTCTGCACGCGAGCTCGGCGGGACGGGGTGCATTAAATATATAGTGTGTGTGTGTGTGTGTGTGTGTGTGTGTGTGTGTGAGAGATATAGAGATATATATATATAATTGTTATTATTCTTCTTCTTATTTTTTTTTTGCTTCTTTATTTTAACACTGTCCCTTTAAAAAAATAAAATAAATTATAACATTGTTGGCTCACTTTTATTCCTATTACAAGGAATGTAAACAAAATGCAGCATTCAGGACTTTTTAAAACTGGGTCTGAAGAGCTCCATAGTATTTAATGGTCATGTATTTTTCTTGACACAAACGCAAGAAAGAAGTGATCAGTGTGAAAGCCGCCTGAGCCCGGGGTTCCCCCTGGTGCAGCTTGGAAATCGCACAACTTCAATGCAATGTCAAAGCTGCAGATCAGTGCGGTTTGGATCTCTGATTTCATTGTGGATTGCAACTCCATTAAACAGAAGTCAATGAAATCGCAAAAAAAGTAGTGCAGGAACCTTTTTCAAAGTTGCTGCGACTCGAGTCGCAACAGTTCCATTGCCGGCAATCGCTTGACTTGTCAAGCGATTTTTTTTTTTAACTGCCAAATCGCACTGGTGTGAACCAGGGTTTAGTGTAATTTACCTTGGAGGCCTTTCGCACTGATGCCCTTTTTTAAAAAAAAAAAATGTAACATTTTTTTGCCTTACGAAAAGTAGGAGAAAAATCCATGAGCATCAAATCCTATGGAGCTCTTTGCACTGGTCAGTTGCGTTTTTAAAAAGATCCGCATGCTGCATTTTTGGTGCGAGTTAAAAAATAACAAAAAAAAAAAAAGGGACCTCTCCATTGACATGAATTGAAAACAAATAAAAACCGCACCCGCTGTTGCGTTTATGGTGCGGTTTTTCAGTCGCGTGTCCTTTTTTTTCATAGGTGCAAAACGCACCGCAAGCGCTTAAAAAAAAATGTCTTAACTGCTTTTTTTTTTTTTTTTTTTTTTCCTTCAATGGAATAGTATGAAAGTAGCCTTGGCTACAGCCTCCCTGGGAAAAACAGGAGCGCTTAGGAACTACTGCGGGCAGCAGGGGTGGGGTTGGCACCGTGGGAGCCCTGTATGAGTGAGTGGGCAGCTCTAGAAAGTCCTTTCACTTCCGTGTGATCTGTGCGTGTTTTTCTGGAACGCGTGAAAACCGCACATCACGCTTCTGGGGGCCATTCATTGTTAACGGCACCCCAAACGTGGCAAGCAGACCAACATGTGGAAACAAGAATAAATGCGCAAAATGGAAAGCGACAAAATGAGCTACAGCGGATTCCTTTCATACTACAGAGAGTTCAGACTCCTCTATCTGGTCTGTGTGACACCATGGGGGGGGGAGGGGACATGGAGAACTAGATTGGAGGATGCCGGTTTATTGTGCAACACGAAATACTCACCGAATGACAGGAGGACAAGTGTGTGCAACTCGGACGTTTCCTCTGACGTCCATAGGAATTACAATTTTGGGAGTTGTCTGCCAAAAATTAGAAACAATATGAATGGATAATTTGAAGAGTATACCTGTCACCTGTATCTTATAGGCACCACATCCCTTAATTTAGAAACTAGATAGAAATACAAGGGTAATGGGACTTTTAAGGTGCATCAACCACACAATGATCAGTATAAAAATATAAATTTATTACAAAAATAGAAAAAGAAAAAAATAATAGATAGAGAGATAGAGATAGATATATATATATATATATATATATATCTATCTGAGATATACATGAACCATCAAATGTTCATGATAACATTTCCAAAATGCATACAGACAAATGTCTCTACATGTTTCGCCATATATTTGGCTTCCTCAGGAGATTGTCATGCAAATACTGGAAACAAAGAAAAGAAAGTGAATACATAATATTTACACAGAATTTTTACTCCAAATTACAACAATCTAATAATTTTATAGATGACTGAAAACCATATCAAACCAAAGAGTGCTCCAACATCATCTCAATATTGGATCTATTTATTCAAAATTATAAATGACCCTATGAGTATCAATTATATGTACATTACCTGTAACAATTTGATGGTGCAGTCTAAAAAGAGTGACCTGATAGTCAATCAGCCAACCCACACGGGAGCACCCAGAAGGGGGGGATCATACGGTGTATCATAGAGGGGGGGGGGGGATACTGGCAAAAGTAGCCACCCTGATATTGCTAGCACAGAAGCAGAGGGCCATCTGAGAGAAATTATAAAGAAGTCTAATGAGTCAAACATCGAACAATATATATGTAAATTATGAATTTACATAGGCATCTCCATCCAATTACACAGCAAATTCCCCATCGACATTTACCTGTTTGTAGCTTGTTGGAAGTCAAGCATTAGAATTGGGGAGAAGAGGTAATATCTCCAAATACCCCAAATAGTGTCCACTCTAGAAGGAAAATAAATAGTGGAAAACACTATAAATATTATTCAATCTAATTGGTGATCGATCAAAAAATCACCATAGAAATGCTAGCTGGTCAATACCTTGTTAGTCAAAATAGATAAAGTGTGTCCACATTAAGGATTCACTGGCAAAAAAATTTTTTTTGTCTTACAAAACCGATCAATCCGTTTTCTGAAAAAAAAAAATTATATATATATATATATATATATATATATATATATTAGGGCTGGGCGATTTTCCCCCCAAAAAAAATCTGCGATTTTTTTATAAAAAACTCGATATTCGATTCGATTTTTTTTTTTTATTAATTAAAGTGCATCAACAAACAAAATTGCAAAGGCAAACCCTTTCTCTAACTGCAAAGTCAGTGTGCAACAAACACACAATATATTCCAGCGCTCATGGAACATACATTATTAACTATTGAAAACTCTTGAAACTCTGTGTGATTCCTTCTGTCCCAGCCTTGCTGCGATCCTGGCTCTGCATCCTATTGGGTTGGAGGGCCCTCCACACGCTGGTCTGCCTGTTGTCCATCATTCAAGGTACTGTGCTCACACGGAGATCATGCCGCAGGCTTTGTTTTGACTTTAACCCCTCCTTGCTCCACGGATGTCACTGCAAGTTTAACAAGTTTGTCACCACTGGCAACTGGAGAGTTAAGATTCATTTGCCCTCTGCACATTTGGGATTGGATCCCTCTCTTTATTGTGATAAATGGACTAAGCTTTTTTTATCAATTCTTCAAGAGTTTTCAATAGTTAATAATGTATGTTCCATGAGCGCTGGATTATATTGTGTGCATGTTGTGTATTTTGTACTTCTGGGTACGGATTTTTTCTTGCTGCGCTGGATCCTGTTTTTTCCCCCTTTTGGATACTTTGTACTTCCCAAAATATTTGGGATTTTTTTCTTATTATTATTATTATTATCATCCATTATATTTTTTTCTTTATCCACCAATTTAGCGCTTGTGACCTTTTGTTGTTTTTTGCAGTGTGCAACAAAGATTGTTAAACATCCAAATTATTAATACCGTATTTGGATTTAGCTAATAAAACAACAAAAAATCCTGAGGTTACTCTTAGTTGAATTGAACTGTGCCCAATGTCTCACTGTGCCCAATGTCTCACTGTGCCCAATGTCTCACTGTGCCCAATGTCTCACTGTGCCCAATGTCTCACTGTGCCCAATGCCTCACTGCCCAATGCCTCACTGTGCCCAATGCCTCACTGTGCCCAATGCCTCACTGTGCCCAATGCCTCACTGTGCCCAATGCCTCACTGTGTCCAATGCCTCACTGTGTCCAATTCCTCACTGTACCAGTGTCTCACTGTGCCCATGCTTCAATCACTGTGCCCGTACCTGATGCAGATTTTCATGGTATACGGATTTTACTGCTACACCGGCGGCCATTCCAGTATTCAAAAGCCGCGCCTCCTCCTCGTCTGTAATAGGCGGAACACTCAATTTCCCAGCATTCAGTGTTCCGCCTATCATGGTCATCCTCATAACACAGACGAGGATGAGAGGATGTCCGTGATAGGCTGAATACTGCCTGCTGTGAAATTGAGTGTTCCGCCTATCACAGACGACGAGGACTCGGGAGGCGCGGCTTTTGAACACTGCAATGGCCGCCGTCTGTCTGCATGACACGCTGATCAGGTAGGCAGAGGGCAGCTGCAGCGAGTAGATGTAATTGGGGTAACGCTGCCCAGTGCCATTCCGGATACGCCCCCTGCAGTCCTGCTACGGAAACTTTGAAGGGAAGGAAAAAAAAAAAATCGATTTTCTTCAAAACTGAATCGATTTGAGCTCAAAACTCGATTCAAGATTAAAATCGATTTTTTTCCCAGCCCTAATATATATATATAATTTTAAAGGTAAAGACCAAGTAAATCAACAACAGGATAACGGCCAATATTGCTCATGGAAAATCTGATGCCCAAATATTCACCTTAGACATCTTCTCCCCAGGATTGTGTATTGTCGCCGCTGCCGCGCTGCCCACTATTCATATGGCCGGCCTCCTGGTGAGCACCGGCCATATGAATTAGAGCGGTGGCCGGCGGTGGGTGTGACTTGGAAGTGTCTATCAGAGCCAATAGCTCTGATAGGCTTTCCGAATACAGCTCTCGCGCTGTAATCGGCTTCCAAAAACTCCTCCTAGGTACGCACGGGGGTGCGATCCTTGGAGTACAGTCACAGGTTTAGTAAAAAACTCGAGATTCGATTTTTTTTTTTTATTATATTAATTAAAGTGCATCAACAAACAAAATTGCAAAGGCAAACCCTTTCTCTAACTGCAAAGTCAGTGTGCAACAAAGATTGTTAAACATCCAAATTATTAATACTGTATTTGGATTTAGCTAATAAAACAACAAAAACTCTTGAGGTTACTCTTAGTTGAATTGAACTGTGCCCATGCCTCACTGTACCCTTGCTTCACTGTGCCCATGCTTCAATCACTGTGCCCGTACCTGATGCAGATTTTCATGGGATACGGATTTTACTGCTACACCGGTGGCCATTCCAGTATTCAAAAGCCGCGCCGCCTCCTCGTCTGTTATAGGCAGAACACTCAATTTCCCAGCATTCAGTGTTCCGCCTATCATGGTCAGCCTCATAACACAGACGAGGATGAGAGGATGTCCGTGATAGGCTGAACACTGCCTGCTGTGAAATTGAGTGTTCCGCCTATCACAGACGACGAGGACTCGGGAGGCGCGGCTTTTGAACACTGCAATGGCCGCCGTCTGTGTGCATGACACGCTGATCAGGTAGGCAGACGGCGGCTGCGGCGAGTAGATGTAATTGGGGTAACGCTGCCCAGTGCCATTCCAGATACGCCCCCTGCAGTCCTGCTACAGAAACTTTGAAGGGAAACATTAATAAATAATAAAAAATAAATAAAAAAATCTAAAAAAAAATAGATTTTCTTCAAATCTGAATCGATTTGAGCTCAAAACTCGCTTAAAATCGATTTTTTTTCCCAGCCCTATATCCGGGTGGCTACTTTTGCCAGTATCCCCCCCCCCCCTCTATGATACACCGTATGATCCCCCCCTTCTGGGTGCTCCCGTGTGGGTTGGCTGATTGACTATCAGGTCACTCTTTTTAGACTGCACCATCAAATTGTTACAGGTAATGTACATATAATTGATACTCATAGGGTCATTTATAATTTTGAATAAATAGATCCAATATTGAGATGATGTTGGAGCACTCTTTGGTTTGATATGGTTTTCAGTCATCTATAAAATTATTATGATTGTTGTAATTTGGAGTAAGAATTCTGTGTAAATATTATGTATTCACTTTCTTTTCTTTGTTTCCAGTATTTGCATGACAATCTCCTGAGGAAGCCAAATATATGGCGAAACATGTAGAGACATTTGTCTGTATGCATTTTGGAAATGTTATCATGTACATTTGATGGTGTGTGTGTGTGTGTGTGTGTGTGTGTATATATATATATATATATATATATATATATAGTATGATTTTTTTTTTTCTATTTTTGTAATAAATTTATATTTTTATACTGATCATTGTGTGGTTGATGCACCTTAAAAGTCCCGTTACCCTTGTATTTCTATCTAATATGAATGGATAATGCAGGGGAAAGATACATATTATCTGTCAAAGGAAACCTATCATTTCCCTAACAAACTACGACTTCACCACTCTTCCCCTGCTCTTTCCGTGCCCTCACCACCCTTCCCTTCCTCATCCCCCTGCCCTTACACTGCTCATTCCTTGCCCTTGTCCTACCCTTCCACCGCTATTCCCTTCTCATTCCTTGCCCTTCTCTTGCACTTCCTTTTGCTTTTACACCACTTGTCCCTCTGCCCTTGTCTAGCCCTTGCACTGGTCTTCCTCTGCCCTCACTGCTATTTCTTTGCCCTTCTCTTGTCCTTCCTCTGCCCTTACACCATTCTTCCCTTGCCCTTACACCACTCTTCTTTTGCCTAGCCCTTTCACTGCTCTTCTTCTACCCTCACCGCTATTCCCTTGCCCTTCTTTTGCACTTCCCTTGCTTTTACACCACTCGTCCCCCTGCCCTTACACCGCTCTTCCCTTGCCCTTGTCTAGCCCTTCCACTGGTCTTCATCTGCCCTCACCACCATTTCCTTGCCCTTCTCTTGCCCTTACACCGCTCTTCTTTTGCCTAGTCCTTCCACTGGTCTTCCTCTGCCATTACCACTATTTCCTTGCCCTTACACCGCTCTTCCTCTTCCCTTCTCTTGACTTTGCATTGCTCTGCTCTCACTGCTATTCACTTGCTGTTCTCTTATACTGCTTGTCCTCTGCCCTCACAGCTTTGCCCCTGCTCTTCCCTTGCACTTCCTTTGCTTTTACACCACCCTTCCCCTGCCCTTACACCACTCTTGCCCTACCCTTCCCCTGCCCTTACACCACTCTTGCCCTATCTTTCCCCTGCTTGTACATTGCTCTTTTCCCCCGCCCAGACACTGCTTTTCCCCTGCCCTTACACCACTCTTGCCCTATCCTTCCCCTGCCCTTACACTGCTCTTTTCCCCTGCCTGCACACTGCTCTTTTCCCCTGCCTGCACACTGCTCTTGCCCTACCCTGCCTGCACACTGCTCTTGCCCTACCCTGCCCTTACACCACTCTTGCCCTATCCTTCCCCTGCCCTTACACCGCTCTTTTCCCCTGCCCGCACACTGCTCTCTTGCCCTATCCTGCCCATACACCACTCTTTTCCCTTGTGCCTGTCCTCACCACCCTTTGCTCTGCCTCCACTCACTGTCACCACCTAAGCTGCCACCCCTCCCCCAACCTTGCCTGCTCTAGAACAGGTACACTTTTTCTCGCTAGTAAGTCTGTAAGGCGATCCTGTCACTAGACCAAAAAATCTAAAGCCCACCTGGACTTTTAGGTTAAGTTAAAGTGGTTCTAAAGCCAACACATTTTTCCCTGAATTGGGTCAAGAAGTTTACAGCTTGCTGTCATTTATTTATTAAAAAAAATAAGTTGTCTTTAGTAAGACTTTAAAATCATTCCAGGTGCATCAAAGCAATGGCATAGATTTAACCCACACAAGCACACAGGGGGAACATGCAAACTCCATGCAGATAATGCCCTGACCGAGACTTGAACTAATAACTCCAGTGCTGCAAGGCAGACGTGCCAACCACTAAACCACTTTACTCTCCTAAGTTGTAGCCCCCAAACCAAAAATGTTATATATTGCCGTTTACTAGTCCTGTCCTTGGGTGGCTACGTCACTCCTCCACTGTATCTATGGAGGGAGCCATGGCTGCCCACCAGACCCTAGGCTGCTTTCCAGATATGGACTGCAAACATGTCTTTATCTCTTCAGCTCCATTACTTGGGCAGCAGGGCAATTGGTAGATTGTAGAAGATACCTAGGAAGGAAGATATTCTCTGCAGCACACAGGACATTGTAATTCTGGCAGGATCAGCAGATCTTTTCTGTATTTTGCTAAAAATGTTCTTGGCATGAAAAAAAAAAAACTAAAGCAGGTTCTTGGGTTTGAATTCCAGGTATGGCAAGTTTTTACATACAGTATCTCACAAAAGTAAGTACACCCCTCACATTTTTGTAAATATTTTCTTCTATCTTTTCATGTGACAACACTGAAGAAATGACACTTTGCTACAATGTAAAGTAGTGAGTGTACAGCTTGTATAACAGTGTAAATTTCCTGTCCCCTCAAAATAACTCAACACACAGCCATTAATGTCTAAATCGCTGGCAACAAAAGTGAGTACATCCCTAAGTGAAAATGTCCAAATTGGGCCCAAAGTGTCAATATTTTGTGTGGCCACCATTATTTTCCAGCACTGCCCTAACCCTCTTGGCATGGAGGTCACCAGAGCTTCACAGGTTGCCACTGGAGCCATCTTCCCCTCCTCCATGATGACATCACAGAGCTGGTGGATGTTAGAGACCTTGCGCTCCTCCACCTTCCGTTTGAGGATGCCCCACAGATGCTCCATAGGGTTTAGGTCTGGAGACATGCTTGGCCAGTCCATCACCTTTACCCTCAGCTTCTTTAGCAAGGCAGTGGTCGTCTTAGAGGTGTGATGTGGGGTCATTATGTTGGAATACTGCCCTGCGGCCCAGTCTCTGAAGGGAGGGGATCATGCTCTGCTTCAGTATGTCACAGTACATGTTGGCATTCATGGTTCCCTCAATGATCTGTAGCTCCCCAGTGCCGGCAGCACTCATGCAGCCCCAGACCATGACCCTCCCACCACCATGCTTGACTGTAGGCAAGACACACTTGTCTTTGTACTCCTCACCTGGTTGCTGCCACACACGCTTGACACCATCTGAACCAAATAAGTTAATCTTGGTCTCATCAGACCACAGGATATGGTTCCAGTAATCCATGTCCTTAGTCTGCTTGTCTTCAGCAAACTGTTTGCGGGCTTTCTTGTGCATCATCTTTAGAAGAGGCTTCCTGCTGAGACGACAGTCATGCAAACCAATTTGATGCAGTGTGCGGCGTATGGTCTGAGCACTGACAGGCTGACCCCTTCAACCTCTGCAGCAATGTTGGCAGCACTCATACTTCTATATTCCAAAGACAACCTCTGGATATGACGCTGAGCACGTGCAATCCACCTTTTTGGTCGACCATGGCGAGGCCTGTTCTGAGTGGAACCTGTCCTGTTAAACCGCTGTATGGTCTTGGCCACCATGCTGCAGCTCAGTTTCAGGGTCTTGGCAATCTTCTTATAGCCTAGGCCATCTTTATGTAGAGCAACAATTCTTTTTGCAAGATCCTCAGAGAGTTCTTTGCCATGAGGTGCCATGTTGAACTTCCAGTGACCAGTATGAGAGAGTGAGAGCGATAACACCAAATTTAACACACCTGCTCCCCATTCACACCTGAGACCTTGTAACACTAACGAGTCACATAACACCGGGGAGGGAAAATGACTAATTGGGCCCAATTTGAACATTTTTCACTTAGGGCTGTACTCACTTTTGTTGCCAGCGGTTTAGACATTAATAGCTGTGTGTTGAGTTATTTTGAGGGGACAGCAAATTTACACTGTTATACAAGCTGTACACTCACTACTTTACATTGTAGCAAAGTGTAATTTCTTCAGTGTTGTCACATGAAAAGATAGAATAAAATATTTACAAAAATGTGAGGGGTGTACTTACTTTTGTGAGATACTGTTATTACTTTTTTCCAGCTTGGACCAATGTAACTATTTATTATTCATACCTGTTGGATCCCATTGAAGCTGGAAGGGGTGTATTATACAGCGCTACTACAGTGATCACCACTACCACCTGGGTCCCGTGCATAGCAGCTTCCCAGGGAACAAAGGACGTCGCTCGCTCAGCACAGACGCCATTCGGAGCACACTTTGCCTTTTTTCTCTGTGAATGCAAAAGCACCCTCTGATTGAAAGAGGTAGAAATCGAGGTGTCTCCACCCAGCCTCTTCACCTTGTCCAATCAGAGAACACTTTGCATCTTCTCAATGAATGTAAAGTGTTCTCTGAATCGCAACCAATAACAGCCAGCAAGTTCCAAGTTTGGAGACCACTGGACATTGTCACCAGATGTGGGGGGGGGGGGGGTTGAGTACCTAAGGGCTGCATAACTGTGTAGAGTGGGTGTGTCCAATTCTCTCCACTCAGGTCTCAGATTACACTCGGCTCTATGCTGTGTAGTGTGGGACATCCCTGCCCTCTGTCTTTTGGAGCTCAGAAATTCTGTGTATGCTATAAGTTTTGAAGGGCTGTAAGGGGAGAGGGCTGCAGATAAACAGGTACAACTTATGTAGGAGGATTTTCTGCATCTGTGTATCACCTGAGGCCAGTCGCTTCACTGGGTATAATTAAGGGTTTTACAACCACTTTATGTATTGGTAATTGTCTTGTTTCTTCCTCCTTTTGCAGCTCTTTGAGCCCATCAGCTGTACATATACTTATCTTCTTGCCGATGAGGCCAGTAAGGAGGCTGTTCTGATCGATCCCGTGCTGGAAACCGCTAAACGGGACTCCAAACTCATCAAGGATCTTGGCCTGAACATGATTTATGCAGGTACGGCTTGTTCTAGGTTGCACTCTCTGGGGGGGGGGGGGTGCTGTAATGGCTGTTCTTTCTCAGGAAAGAGACAGACGATTGGGTGACTCCATTCTGAATCCAGGGAGGGAAAACGTCAGCCAGAGAACTGGTCCCGGGTGTATCATTTTCTCCTGGTCTTCCTTCTGGGTTCACTATGCTTTGCTGCTTAAATTGCAGTGCCACGATGACGTCACTAACGCAAGGGAGTTTCATCATCAAAGCACCGAGCGATGCCGTAAATGCACGCTAAACTGCGCATGTGTGGCTCAGCGTGCGTTACCACTGTCAGACAGGGAGAAGGCTTTGTGACAGTAGAGACCGATACGGGCTCTTGTAATTGGCTCACTACCTCTCCCAGTAGCCTGTACAAAGCTTGAGTTCATTTTAAAGGCAGCCTGTTGCATGGAATATGGCATCCTCCACTTTGTAGACAAAAGGAATTCCTTCTGGACAGCCGCAAAATTTGCCTTTATTGTAAATCCAACACAACACTACAAGTCACAGCACACCTGGTCAACCTGACGCGTTTCACACTATACTAGTGTTTAGTCATAGTCACTGCGTCCTTGGGTTTAACACACTGCAGGTTTTATCTCAGCAGTAAATGTCTGTGCGTGCCCCAAGAGGTAAAACCTATCTGGGATTTGGTCACCAGGCCCAGTTTATCCTTTATGATTTCATGCTGATCTGGGATACATCACCTTTTTATTTCTCCTCCTTTTTTTATTTGCATGCTCGGTAATTTTTATTATTATTATTAATAATAATAATAATAATACTACTACTAGTACAATGTAGTATTACATTGCTGCTTAAGGCCTGGTTCACACTTGTCCGACAAACGCTCCGACATTAGGAGCTCATGTCGCATGACGTGTGAAAATCAATGAATCCCTATGAGAGCCGTCTTAACTGGTCCGACACAAGTCGGTCCGACATTAAAAATGCTCCCTGTACTACTTCTGTCCGACTTTGATCTGACTTCAGCCCATTGAATATCATTGAAGTCGGATCAAAGTAGGATCCTTGTCCTTACCATCCGACATTTGACATCCGACATGTGATTACAGCAGCAGTAAAAGGAATTTATCTCACCCTGGGATTGTTTTGATTGGTCAAAGGACAAGTCAGACTAGCACAATGTCGGATCAAAGTAGTATCCTGTTCATGAATGTCGGATGGATGTCGGACCAATGTAGGACTGATGTCGCAGAGCAAAGTAGGATGAAAGTCGGATGAATGTCGTGTTGTATCAGTGTGAACCCAGCCTTATTATGATTATCATAATAATAATATACAATGTAGTCATAATAATAATAATAATAATAATAATAATAATGCAATGTAGTAGTAACAATACAATGTAATAAAGGGATTTTTATAACAGCTTACCTGTAAAATCCTTTTCTTGGAGTACATCACGGGACACAGAGCGACTTAGTCATTACTAATGGGTTATATAGATTACCTTCAGGTGTTGGCACTGGCCAATTCCAAACCGGAAGTACCCTCCCCTATATAAGCCCCTCCCATCCGGGAGCACCTCAGTTTTGTAGCCAAGCAATAAGTGTCCCAAAAAGAGGGGTGGGAGCTCTGTGTCCCGTGATGTACTCCAAGAAAAGGATTTTACAGGTAAGCTGTTATAAAAATCCCTTTTTCTTTTTCGTACATCACGGGACACAGAGCGACTTAGTCATTACTAATGGGACGTCCCAAAGCAATGCCAAATGAGGGGAGGGATACATAAGCTGGGCGCCATCAGGCATGAGGCTCTTTTGCGGCCTGCAACACACTGCGCCCAAAGGCGACATCCTCCTGACTTCTGACGTCTACCTGGTAGAATCTAGTAAACGTGTGTACTAAGGACCATGTTGTGGCCTTACAGACTTGAGCCAGGGAGGCTTGGTGATGCACTGCCCATGAAGTTCCAACTGCTCTTGTGGAGTGCGCCCTAACTTTGAACGGAGGCGGTCTCCTTTTCAAGCCATAGGCTTGTATTATGACCTGTCGAATCCACTTGGCTAAAGTAGATTTTTGATGCTGCCTGACCCTTTCTGGGGCCTTCCGGCAGAACAAACAAAGTATCCGTTCTACGAATCTGAGCAGTGGCTTTAAGATAAGCTTTAACTGCTCTTACTACATCCAAAGAATGCAATAACTTTTCCTCTACCGAACTAGGTTTGGGGAAAAAGGAATGAAGAACCACATCTTGGTTCAAATGGAACCTCGATACCACCTTAGGAAGAAGGCTGGATGAGGACGTAACACTACTCTGTCCTTATGGATAACCAGATATGGCTCCTTACAGGACAAGGCGGCTAATTCCGATACTCTTTTAGCCGAACAAATGGCTATTAAGAAAATCAGTTTCCTGGTGAGAAGAACCAAGAAAATGTGCCGCAATGGTTCAAATGGTTGTTTCTGTAGAACCGACAGAACCAGGTTTAAGTCCCATGGGCATATGGGAATACTAACCGGAGGGCTAATACGCATCACTCCTTGTATGAAAGCTTTGACTAATGAATGCAAAGCCAAGGGCCTTTGAAAAAAAAATATTGACAAGGCCGTCTGACCCTTGATAGTACTCAAGGCAAGCTTCCTATGTACAGCCCACTGTAGGAAGTCCAGAATCCTACCTATTACGTACTTACGTGGATGCCATTTCCTGGCCTCACCCCACGTGATGTACGCCTTCTAGATCCTATAATAGATCTGCCTGGATACCGGCTTCCTGGCATTGATCATGGTAGATACCACAGGATTAGAGAGCCCTCTCTTTTTTAGAATGTGGGCTTCTATAGCCAGGCCGTCAAACCTAGGGCTGGTAAGGAAGGGTAGTATATCGGTCCTTGCGAAAGCAGGTCCGGACGATGTGGGAGGGTCCAAGGACTTCCCACTGACATTTTTACAATCTCCGCGTACCATGCCCTTCGGGGCCACGCTGGAGCCACCAGAATCACTGGTTTCTTTTCTACCCTGATTCTGCGGATTAATCGCGGTGGGAATGCATATATCAGCTTGAACTGATCCCAAGGGAACACTAGGGCATCCGAACCGCAAGCTAGGGGATCCTTTGTGCGAGACACAAATCTGTCCACCTTTGCGTTGAATCTGGATGCTAGCAGATCTACATCCGGTGTTCCCCACCGCTGGCATATTGCCTGGAAAACCTCGGGGTGAAGAGACCATTCCCCCGGGCATAATTGCTGGCGACTTAAAAAGTCCGCTCTCCAATTTTCCACTCCTGGGATGAAAACCGCGGATATGGCTGTGACATACCTTTCTGCCCATTCCAGGATGCAATTCGCTTCCCTCTGGGCTGCACGACTCCTGGTGCCACCCTGGAGATTGATATATGCCACTGCTGTGGCATTGTCTGATTGAATTCTGACAGGTGACCCTTGGAGTTTGGATGTCCATGCTACTAGGGCATACCGGGCTGCTCGTATCTCTAAGAAATTGGTGGGCAGGGCCTTCTCTGCTTCTGACCACTTGCCCTGGAGAGACCATTGCTCCAGTACTGCCCCCCAGCCTATGAGGCTGGCAACTGTAGTGACCACCTTCCAAGAAACCGGACTGAAGGGTTTCCCTTCCCAGATTCTGGGGCACCAACCACCAATGGTGCGAACGGAAGGGGACAGGGACATTGGTAAGTCTAAAGCCTGAACTTTTTTGTTCCAGGCTGACAGTATGGCCCTCTGCAAGTTCCTTGAATGGAATTGACCGTAGGGTACCGCTTCGAATGAAGCCACCATTTTTCCCAGCAGCCTTATACACAGGCGTATGGATGGTTTTTCTTTTTTGCACCCACTAAGTGGGTCAAATCTTTCAAAGACGACACCTTCTCTGGAGGTAAGAAAATCTTTCTCTGATTTGAATCCAGTCTTAGCCCCCAAGTATTCCAGGCTTTTGACTGGTTTTAGGGCTGACTTGTCTCGGTTGATAATGCAACCGTGAGATTCCAGATACTTGATTATCTTGTGAACGACCACTTCTAGTTTTTTTCACTGAGTGGTCTATCAGCAACAAGTCGTCTAGATATGCCATTATCGTTACACCTTGTGTTCCTAGTTTGGCCAATCGTAGGGCCAGAATTTTTGTGAACACTCGTGGTGCCGTGGCCAGACCGAAAGGTAAGGCTCTGAACTGAAAATGGCGCCCTTCTACTGCAAAGCGTAGAAATTTCTGGTGGGCCGGACAGATGGGAATATGCAAATAAGCATCCCTTATGTCGATCGAGGCTAACCATTCCTGCCCTTGTAGGACGGTGGCCACCGATCGGATCGACTCCATCCGAAAAAGTCCTGATATGTAGGAACTTGTTTAGCCCTTTTATATTTAATATGGGCCTCATGTCCCCATTTGGTTTGGGGACTGTGACAAGGTTCGAGTAAAACCCGAACCCGTTTTCTTTCAAGGGAACCTTCATGATTACCCTTGGGGCAATAGTTGCTCTAGTGCCAGAAGGAGGGATCCACTCTTCTGGGGATCGCTTGGCACGTTTGACCTTATAAAATGGGCAGGAGGAATGTCTTTTAACTCCAGCCTGTATCCCAGACTTACTGCGGAGATCACCCATCTCTGATGGTGTCCCGCCAGGTCTCTGTGAACCACTGAAGTCTTCCCCTCACCCGACTGAGTGGGGGCAACCCTTCATGACTTAGGGGGAGGTTTTGTACCTCTCTTGACCCAGGGTTTCTTGTTACCCTGTGATTGTCCCTGATTTCTGCCCCCTGAATTTGACCGCGGAGGCCGTCGGAACTGTTTCACAGCCGATGTGCCCGGGACTGGAGAAGTAGGCCTCTTAAAAGAAGGACTTCTACCCTTGTTCTTAACCGGTAAGAGTGAACTTTTACCGGCAGAAATTTTCTGGATATATTTGTCCAGATCTTCTCCAAATAAGCGTTCTCCATGAAATGGGAAGCTAACCAGCAGTTTTTTACAGGGAGCTTCAGCAGACCAGTTTTTGAGCCACAGAAGCCTACGCATATGTACTATAGACAGCGTAAAGCGGGAGGCCTGTTGGATTGTATCCTTTATGGCGTCCACCGCAACACAAGGCTCTAGGCAGGTCAGCTAGGGCAAGAGCCTGCTGATCTGGTAAGTCCCTTAAGACCTGTTTCAACTGATCTTTCACTGCTTAGCAGACTCCAATCGCTGCTACCGCAGGTTGTGTCACCATGCTTGCTGTAGAGAAAGCAGATTTTAGTAAAGACTCCAATTTTTTATCTATTGGGTCTTTGAACATTGGAACATTATCTACTGGACATGTCAGTGATTTGTTAACAGAAGAGATGGCTGCGTCCACTGTAGGGACCCTCCATTTTTTTATGAACTTATCCTCCATGGGATAGATCACCGGAAATCTCTTGGGGGGAGCAAATATTTTATCAGGATGCTCCCAATCCTGGTAAATAAGCCCTTCTAATAAAGGGTGGATTGGGAAGGAACAGACAGCCTGGGGAGCTTTTAGCGACCCCAGCGAGGAAACCGTAGTGGATGGTGGTTCCGCCAGAGGCATTTTAAATGCTGATCGGACCATATTAGTCAGAGACTGAACCCATAATCTTTCAGCCTGAGATGCTGAGAAAGGTTCTTCCACTGTTGATTCCTCTATAACTTTATCAACCTCACCTGATCCCCTTCAGGTAGGTCAATCTCTGGGACTGTTCCTCCACTAACAGGCACTCTGCAGGAGGAGACGGAGATCGGACGCGCTTTTCCTGTGATAGGGAAGCAGCGATCAATGCTGTTAATCTCTCTTCCAATCCTCCCAGAGTTGAGGATAAAACCTCCTCTGTTATATATACAGGAGCAGGTGGACTGGGGACAGCCGCAGCACCAGGCACTCCTGCGGGGTTTCTACGGCTACTGACCTCTGAATTCTCAGGGGAGATTGGTGCAGTACAAGCATGCCCAATATCCTCAGAGCCCGATGGAGACCCCTTTGGCTTCCTGGAAGATCTATTTCCGGAGCGTCTGGACGACATATCCTTTAAGCACAAAGCTGAGGTATTCCCGTCGTCATACACCAATTTTGCTGGTAATAGTCTAACAAAGTTGCTGCTATATACCAGCTGGTGTCCACTAAAGTGCCTTTCTATGGGGATGCCTGCATCAACCGCCTCTGTGTGCCACTGTTTGTTGCTAGCTCTGTTTGCATCCAGCTGACACTTGTACTGTGTCTTTTAATCATGCTGGGACGCCCGCACATGCGCAGAAGCGTCGCGGCTCGCATCGAGCGTCATCCACCCGCCCCGCCCCTTTTTTTCATAGGAGGCGCGTGCACGCGCGCGCGCCCGTGCGCCATTGGCGCCCTTTTCGAAATCAAACAGGGGACTAGGAGCCAGGGCCCTTTTTGCCGGAGGGCCTGTGCGGTGGATGAGCGCAGCAACAGGGCAGAGGAAGTGGATTCCCACAGAGAAACTTACCAGCTGCCTGGATCTTTTGACTTGAGAAAACCAAGGATCCACATGACAAGAAAAATGGACTACAGCGGCCTCTAGTGGTTTAACACAGGTACCGCGGTCCCTTTTTTTTTTCTTGACTACTATTAAAATTTTACATTTTCAGTAGTTACAGGCATACACAGATATTAGCGGGAATACCGTTAGGTAACAGACAGAAAGACATATTAGGCTTGGGGGTCCCCCAATAGAACCAAGTTCCTGGGGGCCCCCACTTACCTCTTCCCCGCCGCAGGACTCTGTTTGGTCACAGAAGCCCAAACTTCACCTATCACGGCAGGCATTGTAATCAAACCTTCAGGGACCCGGTTCCCAAGGATTCCACTCCCCTGGACCTGTATAGCCACCCTGCACCAGACAACATCTTGGTCGTGGGTATGACCAGAGCTCTGATCCCAGGGTCCAGCCCTCCTAAGAGAGGCATTACAGGCAAAACCTTGCTCTTCTGCTGCAAGGCCCGGGTACCGACCGTTTAGCTATGAAGCTTTTTTGGTGGGATCCGGAACAGCTTACTAAGGCCCGTAAAAGAACCTGTACGCAAGCCCAGTGAAAACACATGTTACTCTTTGGCCAACACCTTAGACACTGGCAAAAAACTGAGGTGCTCCCGGATGGGAGGGGCTTATATAGGGGAGGGTACTTCCGGTTTGGAATTGGCCAGTGCCAACACCTGAAGGTAATCTATATAACCCATTAGTAATGACTAAGTCGCTCTGTGTCCCGTGATGTACGAAAAAGAAAAGATTTATCTTTTTATAATTATTTTTTTGCACATCCATTTACTGGATAGGGATGGTGTTGGTTATTGGTGATCTAAAAATGTTGTGCTGTGTGTGATAAATAAATATACATACGTACGGAAAGTATTCAGACCCCCTTACATTTTTCACTCTTTGTTATATTGCAGCCATTTGCTAAAATCATTTAAGTTCATTTTTTTTCCTCATTAAAGCGGAGCTCCACCCTAAAGTGTTACTTCCGCTCATCGGAACCCCCCCCCCCCTTCCGGTGTCACAATTGACACCTTTCATGAGGGGGGAGGGGGGTGAAGATACCTGTCTAAGACAGGTATTTGCACCCACTTCCGGGAGTCCTCTCTGCGGGAAGTATGTCACTTCCCACAGAGTACCCGCTGTGTTCTGGGAGACACTCGGCTCCCAGAACACACGGGGACCAGTCAGAACGGTGCAGTGCGACTCGCGCATGCGCCGTAGGGAACCGGGCAGTGAAGCCGCAAGGCCTCACTTCCTGGTTCCCTCACCGAGGATGGCGGTGGGGGCAGCAGAGTGACGAGCGATTGGACTCCAGGACAGGTAAGTGTCCTAATATTAAAAGTCAGCAGCTGCTGGCTTTTAATATTTTATTTTCGGCGGAGCTCCGTTTTAATGTACACACAGCACCCTATATTGACGGAAAAACACAGAATTGTTGACATTTTTGCAGATTTATTAAAAAAGAAAAACTGAAATATCACATGGTCCTAAGTATTCAGACCCTTTGCTCAGTATTTAGTATTTGCACCCTTTTGATCTAATACAGCCATGAGTCTTTTTGGGAAAGATGCAACAAGTTTTTCACACCTGGATTTGGGGATCCTCTGCCATTCCTCCTTGCAGATCCTCTCCAGTTCTGTCAGATTGGATGGTAAACGTTGGTGGACGGCCATTTTTAGGTCTCTACAAAGATGCTCAATTGGGTTTAAGTCAGGGCTCTGGCTGGGCCATTCAAGAACAGTCACGGGGTTGTTGTGAAGCCACTCCGTTATTTTAGCTGTGTGCTTAGGGTCATTGTCTTGTTGGAAGGTAAACCTTCGGCCCAGTCTGAGGTCCTGAGCACTCTGGAGAAGGTTTTCTTCCAGGATATCCCTGTACTTGGGCCGCATTTATCTTTCCCTCGATTGCAACCAGTCGTCCTGTCCCTGCAGCTGAAAAACACCCCCACAGCATGATGCTGCCACCACCATGCTTCACTGTTGGGACTGTATTGGACAGGTGATGAGCAGTGCCTGGTTTTCTCCACACATACCGCTTAGAATTAAGGCCAAAAAGTTCTATCTTGGTCTCATCAGACCAGAGAATCTTATTTCTCACCATCTTGGAGTCCTTCAGGTGTTTTTTTTTTAGCAAACTCCATGCGTGCTTTCATGTGTCTTGCCCTGAGGAGAGGCTTCCGTCGGGCCACTCTGCCATAAAGCCCCGACTGGTGGAGGGCTGCAGTGATGGTTGACTTTCTACAACTTTCTCCCATCTCCCGACTGCATCTCTGGAGCTCAGCCACAGTGATCTTTGGGTTCTTCTTTAGCTCTCTCACCAAGGCTCTTCTCCCCCGATAGCTCAGTTTGGCCGGATGGCCAGCTCTAGGAAGGGTTCTGGACGTCCCAAACGTCTTCCATTTAAGAATTATGGAGGCCACTGTGCTCTTGGGAACCTTAAGTGCAGCAGAATTTTTTTTTGTAACCTTGGCCAGATCTGTGCCTTGCCACAATTCTGTCTCTGAGCTCTTCAGGCAGTTCCTTTGACCTCATGATTCTCATTTGCTCTGACATGCACTGTGAGCTGTAAGGTCTTATATAGACAGGTGTGTGGCTTTCCTAATCAAGTCCAATCAGTATAATCAAACACAGCTGGGCTCAAATGAAGGTGTAGAACCATCTCAAGGATGATCAGAAGAAATGGACAGAACTTGAGTTAAATCTATGAGTGTCACAGCAAAAGGGTCTGAATACTTAGGACCATGTGATATTTCAGTTTTTCTTTTTTTTAATAAATCTGCAAAAATGTCAACAATTCTGTGTTCTTCTGTCAATATGGGGTGCTGTGTGTACATTAATGGGGGAAAAAAATGAACTTAAATGATTTTAGCAAATGGCTGCAATATAACAGAGTGAAAAATTTAAGGGGGTCTGAATACTTTCCATACCCACTGTAATATGTATATTATATATATAAAAAAAAAATATTTAATATGGTGAATTACGATACACACGTGTGTGATTTACTGACCATGGGCAGGGTTATCAAGGGCTCTGATGGATAATTACATTTATAAAGGGATTGGTGCATTGATACACTTACTTTTTTTTTTTTTTTTTTTTCCTTTGTATATAGTTTAAAATTGTAGGTTGTTTACACAGTACGTTTGTATGTTGTCATGCATTCTTATAAATAATTGATTTTTAATTTTCTTGTACAGGTTTTGTAGGTGTGTGGGTTTTGTATAGAGGGGTACTTTTATTTTTTTGAGGGGGGGGGGTTATAATTTAAACTGGGTCAGGATGTTGCCAAGTGTCTGATGCCCACTATTGCCCCTCATACCAGCAATCCCAGAATCCTACGGGCTTCTATTTTTACGTGCAGTACGTGACAAGACGCAGTGTAGAAGTAGTTATCTTTCACTAAAACCGCATAAACTGGTGTATATAAAACATTTTACATGTCTGTCCTATGACCGCCAATGCCTGGAGCTATAATTTTTATTTTATTTTTCTCCAGTGAAGACAATAAACTCTACAATAAGTGAACTTTGATTTGCGGTTGTAATTATAAAAGTTGAGTGTCTACAGAATGTGATAAACTGGATTGGTTGGGATTTAAATACTACATACAGGTTACTGCCCTGTAAACTAAAATACAAAGCCGTTTGGGGTGTTTCCAGAAACTTGTGGTTAAAAAAACAAAATGGGGGTGTAGCTGTGAATCATGGGGGCCCCATGGCAAAAATTCGATGGTTGGGGGGGTGTCGGGGTGCCATCTCTCGGTCTGGCTGTGCATAGTAACCAATCCGCTTCCAGGTTTTATTGTCAAAGCTTAAAGGATAAGTCCATCCTAAAACTAAGATTCCTGCATCTACAGACATCCACGATCTAACACTAACCTATCTAGCCCTGTAAAGAAGAAATCAGTATACTTACCATCTTTGCAGCAGATCCCATGCTGAGTTGTCAGCAGGGGCTTCACTGTGTAGGCGGGTGCAGAGGATACATCCGACAATGGAAGCCTCATACTAAGTCTATAGGTAACGTCACTTCCAATTAATTTCCCAGCTGACACACTGTCTGCTGTGTCCCCTGCAGAGCTTCCGCCGCTGGAGATCGGGTTGGCTTCAGAAAAGGTACATATACTGATTTCTTCTTTACAGGGCTAAATAGGTCAGTCTAAAGCCTCGTACACACGGTCGGACTTCAAACTTTTCCGTGGATTTTTGTCTGAAGGGAGTTGGCGGTGAACGCCCATAGCATACACACGCTCGGACTTTTTCGGCAACAAACGCGAACGTAGTGACGTTTCATCACGTACTGACGACACTTCAAAAGAGGAAGTTAAATTCTCCGGCGTCACCCTTTGGGCTCCTTCTGCTAATCTCGAGTTAGTAGAAGTTTGCTCAGTGTTGATTTGCGATTTTCATTTTCACTAGAACACAAATCCTTTGTAAATAAGTTTGTCATTTCTCCGTATCATCAGCATAGCAGCTTTATTATTATTATCCCATTATTAAAGAAGAGGGTGTGCGCTGCATTTCTAGATGTCATAACTTGCCGCGTCACGAATGTGATATCTCCATTACGAACGCTAGTTTTACAAGACAGAACACTTCCGGCTGGTCCTTGCTTCTGGCGTTTATACTTCGGACAAAAGTCCGATGAATTTCTGTACACACGGTCGGACTTTTGTTGCCGAAAAGTTTGTCCGTTTGCAGAGCAAACTTTTTTCCGATGAAAACCGAAAAAGTTTGTCCGCTGGAGCGTACACACTGTCCGATTTTATTTATTTAATTAGTTTATTTTATTTATTTTTATTTTTTTGGGGGAAAACTTGCTAATTTTGAAGTTTGTTGGGAAAAAAGTCAGACCGTGTGTACGGGGCTTTAGAATGTGGATGTCTGTAGATGCAGGGATTTTAGTTTTAGGGTGGACTTACACTTTAATAGAACAAGCTGAAGTTAGAAACTGGCTACCCATGTACAGCTGCACCAGATTTTGCACTATCCAGTTTTATTAAATCAACCCCCACAAGGTTTAGATTCGGACTGTAGTAGAAGCTCATAGGGCAGTAACTCTACACTGCTCAGATGGATCACTGCAAGAGGGGGATCTGTGACTTCAATCCTGAGATCTGACCTTATCCCTTCTGTACTCATCACAGTTTAGTTTCTTTGCCAAAAATATGCAATAATGGCGCATGCTGAAATATAAAAATCAAAAAACCTTTTCCACAAAGTCCTTTGAGCTGTGATAGCTCTATGTGAGATGGCAGTCTTTTTAGCTTGGCAGCCTTGCAGAGGGAGCCGAAGCCGGACTCCGGTACATGTAACAAGAGAAAAACAGAGAGCAGGCGCCACTTAGTAAAAAAACTGTTCACTTTAATAATAAGAGTATCAAAGCACTCACTTAATAGTTACTGTATATAGGCATATATGGAAGTCCAACCGACAGTCAGTCCTGCTACGTGTAGATGGTCCCGTGGAGCAGTAGACGCTTGCTGCGCTGTGCCGCATGGAGGAATACCGGTCCCAATGGATGGTTTCCGGGTTCACTGCGGCTGCCAGAGAGAGGGCTGGAACGCAATCGGTGTGTCTATGCTGGGACGTGGTGCGAGGCCGGATGACAGGACCAGGATGCAACGCGTTTCAGTGAGATGGGCATATGTGCCCATTACATGTTCAGGCACTGCTTCCTACTTAGCAGTGCTTATTTTACTGCTCCTGTCTTGCAGTTTAGGTCTTCCAGTCAGGTCTGCTGATTAAAATCAATGGCTGGGGGAGGGAGTTTTTACAATTTTCCTAAGGTTGGGCTTATCCTCTGTCTGGAGCTATAACCTGCTGTACTACTTTTTTCTCCACAAGATGTCCTCAGTTTTCCGGGCTGAATGCCTCTAAGTTTCACCAGCCCTGAAGATGGAGGACATACTGTGAGTGCTGGATTTCATGAATCTGTCCTTTTTTAAGGGGGTGTCACCACAGCGCCTTCATTCATTGTTTATATGATGCAGAGAGTGGTGCTGATCTTGCACCAGTGCTGTTCTCTGCATTTTCCAGGACAACCCATCACTGGGAGAATATGGGAAGAAATAAAAGATCCAGTGTGTCATGTGACAGTCAGAAGACTTTGAAAAAAAAAAAGATTTCAATACAACTTGGGACATTTCTGCTAGCGGAGATCCTTCTCTTTATTTTGATTTGAGTATTTGGTAGCTTCAAATCGCTGTGCCGTAAAATAACCTTTTTGTCTTTATCAGCCCGCTGATCTGTGTCTTTCTGTGTTCCTCCAGCCAACACTCACTGCCATGCCGATCACATTACCGGCACCGGGGCCCTGAAGAAGCTGCTGCCAGGATGTAAAAGTGTCATTGCCAAGGACAGCGGGGCCCTCGCTGACCTACACATCCAGGAGGGATGATGTCCTCAAGTTTGGGAACTTTGTGAGTATCAAACGGATTCGGGTTCATCAGGGGATCACTTTTTATGGGCGGTGGGAGAGGTGCCCTCCCACTGCTTCCCGGTCGGTTTCCCCCCCGCTTACCGGAGACGTCGGTAGCAGCGAAAACAATCTGACAGTCTGTACTGCAAGTCGATTCAGGGCAAGATGGGGCCCCCCACTCGACTTTATGCCCTTGGAGGACCGAAGCGATGTCAACCGTTACTTCCACTCTCCGGCCTAAGGCCCCATTCACACCTGAGCGTATCGCTTTTGCCGCGTTTTTGTACAGGTCAAAAAGGTCACCAATGTAAAAAGCAGAAAAGCGCCCAAATCTGACTACAAAAAAAAAAAGCTCCAGAACTTGTTTGAGCTTCAGGCGTTTTGGAGTGGAGATGTGAACCATCTCCATAGAGAATACCGTATATACTCGAGTATAAGCCGAGTTTTTCAGCACTTTTTTTTTGTGCTGAAAATGCCCCCCTCGGCTTTTACTCGAGGTACTGGTCGGCAGTAGGTCCTCTGGACCCCAAACTTGGTACACAAGTGTGCAAAGTTTGTTGACCGGGGAGCACCGTTTTTTTAAAGCTGGGCACCTCTTCCATAGACTCCCATGTTAAACGTCAGTCTAGTCATGGGCACAGTGAGGCATGCAGATGGACACCCTAGGCTTATACTCGAGTCAATAAGTTTTCCCAGGTTTTTTTTTTTGTGGTAAAATTAGGTGCCTCAGCTTATACTCGGGTCGGCTTATACTCGAGTATATACGGTAATTGATTGTTTCTCCTCCAGCGTTTAGGCTTCAATCTACAAAACGCTCAGGTGTGAATGGGGCCTTAAAGTAAAATTATTTAATTTTTTTGCTTTTAAGTGTAAATGTGAGCTTTGAGGTCTTTTTGACCCCCCCCCCCCCCCCCCCCCGCCCAGATCTCACATTTAAAGAGGCCCTGTCCTGCTTATTCCTATTACAAGGGATGTTTGTAATAGGAATAACAGTGATTAAACTTTTTTTTTTTTTTTTTAAGAAGGTGTAAAAATAAGAAAAAATGAATAAGAAAAAAATCTAAAGCGCCCCGTCCCTCCGATCTCACACGCACACAAGCGAACGCATATGCAATTCGTGTCCACATATGTAAACGGTGTTCAAACCACACATGTAACACATGTACAGGTAACCTGTAAAACATTTTTAAAGTGTCGCCTATTTTGATTTTTAAGTACCGTCGTTTGTGGCCATTTCACGAGCATGTGCGTTTGTTTTTTTCAAGCATGACATGTTGGGTATCAATTTTCTCGGCGCAACATCACCTTTCACGTTATACAAAACAAATTGATCTAACTTTACTGACCTCACCAGGAGAGGATTTGGTGTGTGTGTGTGGGGGGGGGGGGGTAGGAAGTGGAGCGGTAAGTTAGTGGGAGCCAACTTTTTTTTGTGCGGACTAGTGGGCGGTGCTCATCATGATAGACGTTGGATTTACTTGAGGGGACTTTTTTTTAGTTTTTCTTTTTTAAATAAAGGACTTGTCAAAAACTGAAACCGAAAATGACATATTTTTTTTAAACAAATTGTATTATTGACTTTTTAATTAATATCATCAATTTAAATGCATCTGAATTTATCGTCGGCCAATATTGGCACCTTTTTTAGCGCAAGAAAAATGTGTATCCCTTTAAATTCTATGTATGTCTGCACACTGGTTCATTGGGCTTCCTTTGTGGTGTTCAAAAGTCCTGCTTGCTGCGTTTTCTGGTCAGTTAAAAAAAAAAAAAAAGTACCTCCCCGTTCAAATGCATTGAAAACGCAGCATTAACGCACCGCGTTACATTTTTGATGCAGTTTCTTGAGTCACATGACTTATGAAAAATGCACCATAAGCACAGTAAAATCGAGGCAAAATAGCTGTAAAATAGCAGTATATAGCTTTTTTTTTTGTTGTTTTTTTTGTTTTATTGCAACTTTTTAAAAAAACACTGCTTTTACTGCTTCTCTTTTAAAGCAGTAAGTGACATTTCATGAACAACAAGCTAAATGTTTGTTGGAAAAAAAAAATCCTTTTCAGCCTTTCTATTATGGATTATTCCTTAATAGAATTTGTTGGAATGCATTTGTACATTATACAATGTGAGTGGGGTGTGTGTGTGTGTGTGTGTGTGTGTGTGTAAATTTATATATATATATATATAACACATTTTTATTTTTACAATTGCTTTCTTTTTGGGGGGGGGGGGGGGGGGAGTCAGTGTCGTTTGTTTTATTTTTTTTACTAATATTTAACAAATTTTATATTAACTATTTTAACTAAAAATAAATTTTATTTATGACAATTTGGACAACCCCCCCACCCCTCCCTTTTTTTTTTTTTTTTTTTCTTTATTCAACCCTGTTTGGGGGGGGGCTTTGGTGATATATCGGGGGTCTAAACAGACCCCTGACATCTCCCCTTTGAGACAGAAACTGAGGACACAGATTCCCCAGTCCCCTTCTCTGCAGCCTCAGCTGCACTGAAGATGAATGGACGGGAGGCAGAGGCTCCTCTCCATTCATAAACTGAAACATCGTAAACTCACACATTATGTTGTTCAGTTATGAATGGATAGTCAGTAATCACTGACTCTGTGCATTCTGAAAAGGAAGGAGCTGGTAAATGACAGATCTCCCAGCTCCTTCCTCCGCTCTCCATCCTAAAATATCTGGGACTGGGGGGGGGCAGAGAAGTGTGGGGGCAGAGAAGTTATAATCACTGATCTCTGTGATTATAACTTCTCTGCCGCCGCACCGATGATTGTCCCCGAATGTCCAAGTATCGGAATAGGCATCAGGAGCATTTGCAGGAATACAAGTACTCCTGCAAATACTCGGTATCGGGACAACCCTAGTTTTTTTTGGCATCATTGTCCTGCTGCAGAATAAATTTGGGGCCAATCGCATGCCTTCCTGATGGAATGACATGATTGATAAGTATCTGCCTGTATTTCCCAGCGTTGAGGACACCATTGATCCTGGCCAAATCTCCAATTCCATTTGCAGAAATTCAGCCCCAGATTTGCAAGGAACCTCCACCATGCTTCACAGTTGCCTGCAGACACTCACTCATTGTACCGCTCTCCAGCCCTTCACCAACAAACTGCCTCCAGCCAAAGACAAATATTTCACATTTTGACTCATCAGTTCAGAGCACCTGCTGCCATTTTTCTGCACCCAGTTCCTGTGTTTCCCTGCATAGTCGTGTCCCTTAGCCTTGTTTTCACATTGGAGGTATGGCTTTTTGCCCGCAATTCTTCCATGAAGACCATTTCTGGGCAGACTTCTCCACACAGTAGATGGGTGTACCTGGGTCCCACTGGTTTCCGACGATTCTGTGCCGATGGCAATGCTGGACATCTTCCGATGTTGAAGGGAAGTTAGCATGATGTGTCTTTATCTTCTGCATTCCTTGGCCGACTACTGAGTCTACGGTTCTCAATGTGCCCATTTCTTTGCGCTTCTTCAAAAGAACTTGAAACCCCGGTCTGCTTAGAAATCTTTCCCTGGGACAGACATTGCTGATGTAGTATAACTACCTTGTGTCTTGTTACTGTGCTCAGTCTTGCCATGTTGTATGACCTGTGACCTGAAACTGTCTTCCACAACCTCACCTTTAGTAGCAGAGTTTGGCTGTTCCTCATCCAGTTCTAAGCCTCCTACACAGCTGTTTCTGTTTGTTAATGACTGTTTCAACCTACATATGAACTTGATGACCATTAGCCCTTGCTTGGTATAATTTGTTAATCGTACACCTGACTCTAATCCTACAAAATCCCTGACTTTGTGAAAGTGTAAGAACTGATGCTGGTTTGAAAAAAAACTTTAGATGCATCGAAATTTTGGCCGCCTAAACATTTTACCCAAAAATGGTGTTATCAGCATTCGGCCATGGTGCCGATAATAGCACCGGAAATGCACCGTGATTTTGTGGCACTTTTGGGCCAAATTTTACCATGCTGTGCTTGTGGGGTTTTTCATAGGTCATGGGACTCAAAAACCGCATCAGGCTCTGTTCAAACTGCAGCAATGCGGGAACCCTACAAATCCACTAATGGGGTCCCCGCATCGCATGTCTCCTGGCGGCAGTTCACACTGCCCTATGCAAACTGCTTGGAGTGTCATTTGAAAGTTAATGACTCCCCCCAAATCAGTTTGCATATCGCTGCGCGAATGGCAAATTTGGACAGGAATCAGATCGCATGGGTGTGAACACCCATGTGATCCGATTCTGCTGCGGACCAAAAAAAGGGTCCTGTGCAAGTTTGGTCTGAATGCGATAGCCATACTATATTTTTGTCTGAAATCGCATCGCACAGACATTGCATGTTATTTGCAATGCGATGCGAATCACATCTGGTGTCGGACATCGCATCAGTGAGAACCGGCCTTTAAAAACACAACACGGGTGCATTGATGATGTGTTCTTGCTGTGTTTTCAATGCATTTGTACTGGGAGGTGTGTTGTTTGTTTTTTCTGACCAAAAATGCAGGAAGCAGGATTTTTAACACCACAATGGACCAGTGTGAAGACATACATAGAATTTAAACGGATACATTTTTCTTGAGCTTTTCTTGCGCTAAAGGTGCCAAAAAATGGCCAACGATCAATTCATATTAATTTAAATTGATGCTATTAAAAAGTCGCATATAATACAATTCTATATAAATATGTTTTAAAACTGTAGTTTTCGGCCAAGTACTTCCTGCATTTACGGTTTCAACACCAAAATTTCCATTCAGTGCACCTCTAAAAAAAAAAACAAAAAAAAACCAGATGCAGCAAACACATGTTGCTGCAGTTTCACTTTCACATACAGGCTTCCACACCACCCCTAAGCTGTATCTGGACAGTGCAAGAACCAGCACACTGATGAGCTCACCTGTCACTCCACTCTCTCCTCCTATCAGCTTGCTCCTTGCACTGCAGCAATATTAATTGGTCCTTGTGCTTCTTCCTCCCTCTGGGCTCTGCTGTAAACTCGGCTGATACTAAATTTCAGATGCTAAAGATGGCTGCAAAAATAAAAAATAAATACATTTAAAGTGGCTGTAAACCCTAATATTTTTTTAAATTAAGGCTTGCACTTTGTACAGTATAGGATTTCATGTCATCTGTGCCCAGTCTTGCCATAAAGTTAATCCAGCTTTGAGCAATCTTCTTTTTTTTTTTTTTTTTAAGTGAGATAAAAAATGACACACAGAGAAATAGGAGTCAGTTTCTCCCCCTTGCTGTGAGTGACAGGCGATTTACATATCTCATGCACAAGCCTGAGAGAGACATTCTGTGTACTTCAGATCCCCTCCTCCTTTCTTCTCCAGCTTTCCCAGGATTGGCTGCTCCACACTTCAGCATGATTGGGCAATGCTGAAGTCATGTGGTGACCTTTCTGGGTTTTGACTGGATGTTAGTGATCATAGCAGAAGTTCAGTGTAAGAAATACACAGGAGAAAATGCATATTGACAAGGGGAGTGTAGAGGTGGGCGGGGAATCTATTGACATCACGACTCCACCCACCGAGTTTCGGATAACAGACCCACCCACAGAATCTGCAGTTTTTCGGGTCATCTTAGAAAGGATGAGAGTGGGTTTACATACCCTTTAAGGCAGCACATTGGTGTAGTGGTTAGGACTTTCACCTAGCAGCAAAAGGGTCGCTGGTTCGAACACCATCTGCCTAGAGTTTGCATGGGTTTCCTCCGGGTACTCCGGTTTCCTCCCACACTCCAAAGACATGCTGGTAGGTTAATTGGATTTTGTCCAAAATTGGCTGTGTGTGTATATGTGTGTGTGTATATATATATATATATATATATATATATATATATATATATATATATATATATATATATATATATATATATATATATATATATATATATATATATATATATATAGTGTGTGTGTGTACGAATGTGTGTCCCAAGCGCGTTGAGATCCTACGGGGTAAATGACCGCACTAGCCAGGCAGACACTGGCTGCAAAAAGCGCCTTGAGGCGATTCAGTTCGCATTTGTAGCCCTATACAAGTTACTCATTCATTTAATGGTGTAATGATTACATAGCTAGGTGATGTTTATATCTGCCTGGAGTTTTGCTTTAAGGATTATTTTTCCCCTTTCAGTTCCTGGAGGCACGGTCCACCCCGGGCCACACTGATGGTTGCCTTACCTATGTGCTAAATGATAAAAGCATGGCCTTTACCGGGGATGCTCTGCTCATCCGAGGCTGTGGCCGTACCGACTTCCAGCAAGGTAAGTCCGGAGCAGACACAATGCTGTGGAGGACACACACAGAGAGGGGGTGGATATTGGGGGTGGTAGTTCCCATGATAAAGGATTTGGCGTATTTTGGAATGTCATCATTTAGATCTTTGCCGTGGTTTGCTGCCACTTTAGACTCATTCACACCTCTGCAGCATTTTTACATTTGCTGGAAACCGCTTTATCAAAGCAGCAAGCGGGATTACTTAACCACTTACCCACTGGGCACTTGTACCCCCTTCCTAACCAGACCAATTTTCAGCTTTCAGCGCTCTCATACTTTGAATGAGAATTACTCAGTCATGCAACAATGCACCCATATGAATTATTATTATTTTTTTCCCTTTTATCACACAAATGGCTTTCTTTTTATGGTATTTTAACCACTTCAACACAGGGCATTGTCACCCCCTTCCTGCCCAAGCCAATTTTTAGCTTTCAGCGCTGTCATACTTTGAATAACAATTGTGCGACGTTGTACCCAAATGAAATTTTGATCATTCCCCCCCCCCCCCCCCCCCCCCACAAATAGAGCTTTCTTTTGGTGGTATTTGATCATCTTTGCGGTTTTTATTTTTTTGCGCTATAAACAAAAAAACGAACGACAATTTAGAAAAAATAAAAGATTTTTTTTGCTATAATAAATATCCCATTTAACATTTTTTTTTTTTTTTCCTCCGTTTAGGCCGATATGTATTCTTCTACATACCTTTGTTAAAAAGAAAAAAAATCTCAATAAGCATATATTGATTGGATTGCCCAAAAGTTATACAAAATAGGTTATTGCTTTATGGCGTTTTTTTTTATTTTATTTTCTTATTACTTGTTATGGCGGCGATCTGCGTTTTTTTTTTTTTTTTTTTTTTTTTTATCAGGAGTGCCACATTACGCCGGACACATCGGACACTTGACACATTTTTGGGACAATTGACATTTATACAGCAATCAATGCTATTAAAATGCACCGATTACTGTATAAATGTAACTGGCAGGGAAGGGGTTAACACTAGGGGGCGATCAAGGGGTTAAATGCGTTCCCTAATGTGTGTTCTAACTGTGGGGGGAAGAGACTGATTGGTGTTCCTATATACTGGGAACACACGGATCGGTCTCCTCTCCCCTGACAGGATGTGGATCTGTGTGTTTACACACACAGATCCATGTCCCTGCTCTGTGATAAGCAAACGGGGGTGCCCGGCGGACATCGCAAGCTCGCGCATCGGGTCCCGAGTGATGCGGCGGGCGTACGCTCTCTACAATGCTGAGAATGTCATATGACGGCTGCCCAGAGGGACAAGAGGGTTCCTGCGGCCATCATATTACAATGGCTCAGATGGCAAGTGGTTAATCACCACTGGGTTATTTTATTTTTGTACTATAAATGAAAAAAATCGAAAATAAATAAATAAATGCATTTTTCTTAGTTTCTTTTAAAAAAAAATAGCAAATTTGTAATTTTTCTTCATACATTTTGGCCAAAATTTATACTACTACATATCTTTGGTAAAAATAACCAAAATCTGTGTACATTATTTGGTTGGTGTGAAAGTTATTGGCACCATAGCTTGTGGACTCTATATCTGAAAATTGATCACACCCGATGTACTGATGACCTATCGCATTTCTTGAGGCCCTGAAATGTCAGGAAAGTACAATTGCCCCCTTTTTGGAAAGTAGACAGTCCAAAGTATTTAGTAAGAGGCATGGTGAGTTTTTTTTTTTTTTGGGTCACTTTTATTCCTATTACAAGGAATGTAAACATCCCTTGTAATGGGGGGGGGGGGGGAGAATGACAGGACCTCTTTAATGTGAGATCTGGGGTCAAAAAGACCTCAGATCTTACATTTACACAAAAATTCAATAAGCCTTTTTTTTTATTTAATTTTTTCGGGGAAAAAAATTACTGAGTATAAGCCGACCCGACTAAGCCGAGGCACCTAATTTTACCACAAAAAAATGGGGAAAACGTATTGACTCGAGTATAAGCCTAGGGTGTCCATCTGCATGCTTCACTGTGCCCATGCCTCACTGTGCCCATGCCTCACTGTGCCCATGACTAGACTGACGTTTAACATGGGAGTCTATGGAAGGGGTTTCAGGATTTGAAAAATCAGTGTTCCCCGGCCGTAGGTCCCCCAGACAACATACTTTGCACACGTGTAGAGGGCTACATGTGTGCCAAGTTTCAGGTCCAGGGGACCTACGACTGGCCGGTACCAGGTCCCCAAATTTCGGGAGATCAGGCGCAAAAAGGTGACTCGAGTATTAGCCGAAGGGGGCATTTTCAGCACAAAAAATGTGCTTAAAAACTCGGCTTATACTCGCGTATATACGGTAATTTCCCCTTTAAGACTATTGGGCGGAAGTTACGTTTTGCCGTCACTTCCATCATCCAATGTTATGGAGCCGAGTGGGGGGCCATCATTCCCTCACTCGGCGCCAGGCCTGTGAGGGTATAGGATAGTCTCCACGCTACCGGCGGCTCTAGTAAGCGGCGGGGGGGAGGCACCTCTCCCGCCGGCAATAAAAGTGGTCTTGCGGTGAATCCGTCGCAGAGACCACTTTTTTTATCTGAAAGCGGACCGGTCGTCGTTTAAGAGGATACCTGGGTTATAGCAGCTATCTGTTTCCATAACAACAGTATTCCACGTCAAACAGCCGACGTATTAGGACGGCGGCTGGTCCGTAAGTGGTTAAACACGTGTCGGGTTCTAATCCCTTAACGGTTTATCCAGACTGTCCTTGGCATCTTTATGTCCAATTCAGGGCTATGGTCCATCGGTCTTGATGATGTCAGGACCTTAGACCACTGGTGCATGGGGGGGAGAAGTTGCTGCAGGGACTGGTCTAGCAGTGCAGAGGAGCCTGCAGGAGCCGAGGGTCCAGGAGGTTATTCTGCTTTACCAAATCACCTGGACAGAAACAAGCAGATAACCCTTGCATAGCAGCTGCTGCCCCACTGCAAGGGAGAATTTTTAGGTTCAGCTTTGAGTCTGTTATGGTCTCTGTATTTGTTGCCCTCATGTCATTGTGTTTTGCAGGTTCTCCCAACACTCTGTACCACTCTGTACACACCAAAATCTTCAGCCTGCCCGACGGCTGCTTCCTGTACCCAGGCCATGACTACACTGGTGAGTCTGCATTTTTTGACACTTAGGCCCCTTTCACACTGAGGCGTTGAAAAAACGCAAAAAAAGATGACATTTTTTACCGCGATCGCGGTAAAAATAGCGCTAACGCCTATGCGATTTTACCGCGTTCGCGCTAAAATTAGCGCAAACGCGGTAAAAACGCATAGGCGTTAGCGCTATTTTTTAACATAACGCTTATGCCTATGCGTTTTTACCGCGAATCCCATTCATTTCAATGGGGATAGGCGTTTTTACAGCGCTATTTTATGCGCCCTAAAGTTGCTCTAAAAAAGCTGTTTGCAGGATTTTTTTCAACGCCCAGCCAGCAAAGCGCCTCAATGTGAAACCTGTCAGAGATTTCACATTGAGAATGCTGGGGCAGGATTATTTCAGGCGTTATTACAGCGCTATTTTTACTGCGAAAACGCGGTAAAAACGCCTCAGTGTGAAAGGGGCCTTATTAATTCCAAGAAGTGTGTTTGCTTTCAATCATCAGCTGCGGCCGCTGTCCTTTTCACTAAGGCCCCTTTCACACTGGGGCGGGGAGGTGTGCTGGCAGTATAGCCCCTGCTAGCGGCCAAAAAAGGGTTAATACCGCCCGCAATGCACCTCTGCAGAGGAGCATTGCGGGTGGTATTACCGCGGTTTCCCATTGCTTTCAAGGGGCAGGAGCGGTATATACACTGCTCCTTCACCGCTCAAAAGATGCGGCTTGCAGGAGATTTTTTTTCCTCCCGCCAGTGCATCGCCTGAGTGTGAAAGCCCTCGGGGGCTACTGGGGCAGGATTATTTTAGGCGTTATTTATGCGCTATTTTTAGCGCTAAAACGCCTGAAATACGCCTCAGTGTGAAAGGGGCCTTAACAAATAGTAAGAATGCTGCCAAAAAGCAGCCACCCTGCACTGATGACCCTTTCAAAAGTCTTAAAGGAAATCTCTAAGACCCCTTTCACACTGAGGCGTATTTCAGGCACTTTAGCGCTAAAAATAGCGCATAAATAACGCCTGAAATACTCCTGCCCCAGCATTCTCAATGTCAAAGCCCGAGGGCTTTCACACTGAGGTGATGCGCTGGTGGGAGAAAAAAAAATCTCCTGCAAGCCACATCTTTTGAGCGGTGAAGGAGATGTGTGTAAACTGCTCTTGCCCATTGAAAGCAATGGGAAACCGCGGTAATACCGCCCGCAATGCGCCTCTGCAGAGGCCCATTGCGGGCGGTATTAACCTTTTCGGCTGCTAGCGGGGGTTAAAACCGCACCGCTAGCGGCCGAATATCGCTGCAAATCCGACGGTATAGCGGCGCTAAAAATGGTGCCATTATACCGCCAGCGCACCTCCCCACCCCAGTGGGAAAGGGGTCTAAGGGGGCTTAGGTACTAAATATTGGTTGGCCAAATGTAAGAAGCATTTACGCAAGCTGAACACATTTTTTGTAATAGATTATTTCCTGTATCGTCGGCTCCATCTAGTAGCCAAGTGTGTGTGTGTGTGTGTGTGTGTGTGTGTGTATATAATATAATATAATATAATTTTATTTATTTTTTCATTGAGGTACGCATTTCAAAAAACTAGCTTCTGCACCATCGTTTCCATCTAGTGGCCAAAATTCAATATAGTTTTCTGAAATACCTCAAGGTTAAAATACAGTGGGGAAAATTATTTATTTGATCCCCTGCAGATTTTGTACAATGGCCACTTAGAAAGAAATGAAGGGTCTATAATTGTTATCATAGGTGTAATTTAAGTGATATAGACAGAATTTCAACCAAAAATCCAGAAAAAACACAATACAAATGTTATAAACTGAGTTGCAGTTCAGTGAGTGAAATAAGTATTTGATCCCCAACCAACCAACAATAATTCTGGCTCCCACAGACTGGCGCACATTGGTCCTGTCAATATAAGAAGGTGCTCCTAATGACAACTCATTGTGTGTGTGTATAAAAGACACCTGTCCTCATAATCTCTTCCATTCAAACCTCACCATCATGGGCCAAAGAGCTTTCATAGGACGTCAGGGACAAGATGGTCGACCTGCACAAGGCTGGAATGGGCTACAAGACCATCAGCAAGAAGCTTGGTGAGAAGGAGACAAATGTTGGAGTGATTATTCGCAAATGGAGGAAATACAAAATAACCATCAATCACCCTCCATCTGGAGCTCCATGGAAGATTTTGCCTCATGGGGTGAGGATGGTCATGAGAAAAGTGAGGGATCAGCCCAGAACTACACGGGGAGGAGCTTGTGAATGATCTCAAGGCAGTTGGGACCACAGTCACCAAACAAACCATTGGTAACACAATACACCGCCATGGATAGAAATCCTGCAGCGCCTGCAAGGTCTCTCTCCTCAAGAAGACACATGTACAGCTTGTCTGAAGTCTGCCAATGAACATCTAAATGATTCAGAGAAGGATTGGGAGAAAGTTCTGTGGTCAGATGAGAACAAAACTGAGCTCTTTGGCATTAACTCAACTCAATGTGTTTGGAGGAAGAAAACTGCTGACTATGACCCTAATGCCGCGCACACACGACCGTTTTTAATGTCATGGAAAAAAAACAACGTTTTTCTCGACGTGACTCTTCTCAAGCCTGCCTTGCCTACACATTATCGTGAAAAAAAAAATGCTAGAGTAAAGCGCGGTGACGTACGACGGCACTATAAAGGGGAAGTTCCATTCGGATGGCGCCACCCTTTGGGCTGCTTTTTGCTGATTTTGTAATACCGCGTGTTAGTAAAAATTTGGTGAGAGGCGATTCGTGCTTTTCAGTCTTTGTGCTTTTCAGTCCGTTTACAGCACGACGAATGTGCTATCTCCATTGCGAACGCTAGTTTTTACCAGAATGAGCGCTCCCGTCTCATAACTTCTGAGCATGCGCGTTTTTTTCCCGTCGTTAAAGCGTAGACACGACTGTTTTTCATGACGAGAAAAACGACGAGAAAAAATAGAGCAGGTTCTACATTTTTAATGCCCATTTTTCACGTCACGGGAAAAATGCTCTGGAGCCCACACACGATCGTTTTTCACGACCAATTTAAAAAATCACATTTTTCTCATCCTGAAAAACAGTCGTGTGTACGCGGCATAAGAACACCATCCCTACAGATGAGCACGGAGGGGGAAACATGATGCTTTGGGGCTGTTTCTCTGTTAAAGGTACAGGCCGACTTTGCCTCATTGAGGGGCCAATGGATGGGGCCATGCATTGTAAAAACCTTCTTCTCTCGGCCAGAACACTGAAAATGGGTCGTGGATGGGTCTTCTAGCATGACAATGACCCAAAACATACCGCCAAGGCAACAAAGGAGTGGCTCAAGAAGAAGCACATTAAGGTCATGGAGTGGCCTAGCCAGTCTGCAGACCTTAATTTCATACAAAATGTATGAAAGGAGCTGAAACTTTGAGTTGCCAAGTGACAGCGAAGAAACCTTAAGGATTTAGAGAAGATCTGTAAAGAAGAGTGGACCAAAATCCCTCCTGAGATGTGAGCAAACCTGATCACCAACTACAAACGTCTGACCTCTGTGCTTGCCAACAAGGGGTTCCTCACCAAGTACTAAGTCATGTTTTGCTTGGGGATCAAATACTTATTTTACTCACTGAACTGCAACTCGACTTATAACATTTGTATTGTGTTTTTTTTTTTTTTTTTGGGGTGGGGGCTGTCTGGATTTTTGGTTTATACTCTGTCTCTGTCATTTAAGGCAGCACACCTATGATAAAATTTATAGACCATTTTTATTTCTTTGTAAGTGGGCAAACTTACAAAATATGCAGGGGATCAAATTATTTTTCCCACTGTATACTAAATGTGGCCACTAGATGGAGCTGATTATACAGAAGCTAATCTATTATTAGGAAAAATAGTTCAAAGTTTTGTTCAGCTTGCTGGAAAGTTTCTGTCCGTGCAACAAATGTTTTATCAATAGATGCCTTAGAGTAGCTGTTGCCACCCTATTCAGAGGTGAAGGCTGCTGCTCTCTATAAGGGTCAACTTTGCTTGGCATGGTAAGGACAAGTGTTCCCAGATTGATCTGAAGTCTGCCCCCTAGTGGTGGAGCCATCAGGGAAGAGATTACCATATATGCTCGAGTATAAGCCGAGTTTTTCAGCACTTTTTTTTTTTTGTGCTGAAAATGCCCCCCTCGGCTTATACTCAAGTCTGTGTCCATCTTCAACTTTGTGCGCCTGATCTTGGCCAGCCGTAGGTTCCCTGGACCCCAATCTTGGCACACATGTAGCTCCACTCTTCCTCTACAAGTGTGCAAAGTTTGTTGTCCGGGGGACCTACGGCCGGGGAGCACCGATTATTTTATTTATTTATTTCAAAGCCGGGCACCTCTTCCATAGACTCCATGTTAAATGGTAATTTCTCCAGTGATTTTGGGGACCCGGTACCGGCTGGCCCTAGGTCCCCTGGACCCCAAAATTGGCACACATGTAGCCCCTTCATCTACAAGTGTGCAAAGTTTGTTGTCCAGGGGACCTACGGCCGGGGAGCACCGATTTTTTTATTTTTTTTCAAAGCCGGGCACCCCTTACATAGACTTCCATGTTAAACGTCAGTCTAGTCGCACAACGCCGGAGATCAGGTAGGGAGATTGGACACAGTGAGGCATGGGCACAGTAAGGCATGAACACAGTGAGGCATGCACATGGACACAGTGAGGCAAAGTGAGGCACAGTGAGGCATGCAGATGGACCCCCTAGGCTTATACTCGAGTCAATACGTTTTCTCAGTTTTTTTGTGGTAAAATTAGGTGCCTCGGCTTATATTCGGGTCAGCTTATACTCGAGTATATACAGTACTGCAAAATGGTTGACCTGTTGACTTTCAGGGTCGGGAGTTTACATCACAATAGATCCGTTTAAAGAAGACAGAAGCACTCCAGCAGTTGGTAGCTCCTGATTATATTTCTTCATGTTACAGGTCAGACGGTGACCACCGTTGCAGAGGAGAAGCGATTGAACCCCCGACTAACCAAGGACGAGGCTGAATTTGTCAAGATCATGAATAACCTGAACCTGCCCAGACCAGCTCAGATAGGTGAGAGCAAGCTCAGGCATTACATTTTTCACCTGTAGTATAATTGACCTATAATATTTATTCCAGGTATTCATATAGCACCATGGAATGCTTTATTCACATCAGCCCCTGTCCTCAAGGAGCTTACAGTCTAAGGTGTCTATCTCATATGCATGCATATTTATATATATATATATATATATATATATAAAAGTTTTTATTGGTAGAAAAGTAAATTCAACAGATTAGTGCAAAAGTGTGATGGTTACATCAAACAGAAGGTCCCAACAAATTCTATGCATAGTACAATATTTATTAATCAGTTGTAAACAACAATGCTATGTCGTGATAAAGAGCAAGTAATGTCCCAGTATAAACCATATGATAGGCAAAGGCTCAGAAACCCCAAACGGTAAAGAGGGGTACATACAGACCGTTTACAGAGGTTAACTGCACAGTGAGTATGGCTAAAGCCCCGTACACACGATCGGTTTTACCGATGAAAACAGTCCGATGGACTGGACTTTTTTCATCGGACAAACCGATCGTGTATGGGCCCCATCAGTCTTTTTTCCATCGGTATAAAAAAAAATAGAACATGTTTTAAATTTATTCGATGGGAAAAAAAAAATAGCAAATTCCGATCGTCTGTGTGGAGCTCCATCGGAGAAAAAACCCACGCATGCTCAGAATCAAGTCGACGCATGCTCAGAAGCATTGAACTTAATTTTTCTCGGCTCTTCGGAGTGTTTTACGTCACGGCGTTTGGGACGGTCGGTTTTTTGACTGATGGTGTGTAGGGAAGACTGATGGAAGTCAGCTTCATCGGATTACCGATGGAAAAATCCATTGGTTTAAAATCCGTAGGAAATCCAATCGTGTGTACAGGGCTTTAGGCTACTTTGACACTGAAGCGCTGGATGCGCTGGCGGTATAGCGGCGCTATTTTTAGCGCCGCTATACCATCGTTTTTTCCGCAAAAGGGTTAAAAGCACCCGCAAAAGCGACTCTTTGCGGGCGTTTGAGGTGCTACCCCATTGACTTCAATGGGCAGGTATTTTTACCGCTCCTATCGCGCCTCAAAGATGCGGCTTGCAGGAGTTTTTTTACCCTCCTGCAAGCGCACCACTCCAGTGTGAAAGCCCTCGGGCTTTCGCACTGGATACAAAGGAGCTTCTTTTTTTTTTTTTTTTAGGGCACATTGCAGGCGCTATTTTTAGCGCAATAGCGCCTGCAAAGTGCCTCAGTGTGAAAGGGGCCTAAGAGAGAGATATTGTTTGGTGATTGTTTTTTGATCGTTTATTTATTTTTTCTTCTCCTTTTTTTATTTTATTTATTTATTTTTTAACTGCAACTATCTGCACCGGACAGACCCCTGGAAACCAGGAGTGTCAGAGAAAGTATACAGGAAGAGAAAGGAAATAGTTAGACCGGGGAATATAGAGAGAGAGAGAAAAAGAGGAGGAGGAGGAGGAGGGAAGAGTCCGTTGGGGGGTGGGGGGGTGCATCCAGAGACCTCCAGATTGAAAGTAGGAGTTGGAGGGATGGTTGTATGATATCCATGCTTTCCAGACCTTAAACTAATTGTGAGTATCAGAGGCCAGGGCCGCCAATTTTTCATTAATCATAATGTAGTTCATGTGGTTTTTAACTGCTTCGAAGCCGAGTACTGAGGTTTTCCTTGCTCTCACCATGGTCAGCTTAGTTGCATTGAAAAGGTGCTGGGCCAGTTGGCGTTCCGGGCGGAGGAGTTCAAGGATAGGCTTACACAGGAGGGCTTCATAGGGGTCTCTTTTAAGGTTGTAATGGAGGATGTTACGAAGAAGGGTGGAGACCCTGACCCATAGTCTGCATGCTTTGGCACAAGTCCACCAGATGTGGGCCATGGTACCAGCCTGCGAACAACCCCGGAAACAATGAGGGGAATAGGAGGGAATAAAAACGAGCCAGTCTAGCTGGCGTATAATACCATCTATAGAACACTTTGTATGCATTTTCAAGAATGAGAACATTCCTAGAACTTTTCGTAAGGGCTATTGTCATGATCTGCCAGTCCTCTGGGTCCAACTGTTTACCCAAGTCTCTCTCCCATTGGAGATTATATGACTTCACTGGGGGTTTCCTAGAGGAGATGATTGAGGCGTAAAGTAAGGATATTAATCCCAGGGAGTGGGGATTAGCCCTGCAGATGCTTTCAAAGGGGGATCAAAGTGTAGGGGGTAGGTCGGGCCTTCGTGAGGTGTTGAAGGAAATGTTTAAAGTGGTTGTAAACCCATGTGAATTTTTTTTTTTTTTTTTTTTTTAATTACCTGTAAGAGAAGGCCATAATGAGCTAATATGACTAGCATAATAGCTCATTATGCATCACTTACCTTAGATCGGGGCCCCCGAAGCCGTCCTCGTCTCCCCCTCCAGCCGCAGCCATCGCTGCGGCCTGAAAGGTTACTTCCGGGTATCGCCGCTCCAGCCAATCACAGCGCCGAAGACGTGACTCCGCATGCACACGTGAGCCGTGAAATCCGGCTAAGTCGTGGAATGATGGGACTTAGCCGGATTTGTGAATGGGATTAACCCAATGAATGCGCCGTTGCGCGCCGTAGACAGCGGCGCCTGTCGTTTTTAGCAAATATCTCCTAAACCGTGTAGGTTTAGGAGATATTTCTTGCACCTACAGGTAAGCCTTAATCTAGGCTTACCTGTAGGTGCAAGTTGCAAAAGTGGGTTTACAACCACTTTAAGTTGAAGGTAGCTATAATGTTCCCGACGGGGGATGTCGTGGGAGGATCCGAGGACCTCGAATGTTATTATCCTCGTGGAGGTGAAGAAAGAATGAACGTCAGTGAATCCATTATCTGTCCACTACGAGAATTGTTTGGGATTCTCACAACTGGGGGGGGGGAAATAAAGGGCAATAAGTAAGAAGCAGTAATGGTAAGTGGGGGGGACAGTAGCCCTGCTGAGAATTTAACAGAGTCCCATAGGCGAAGAGTGTGTGTCATACACGGCCCAAACCCTTGTAGGCGTTTTGTAGGGGGGAGCCAGGGTACAGAGGAAATGGGAATAGGATGAGATTCGACCAGTTTAATAGTGGCCCATAGTGGCATTTGGTATGACATGCACAGTATTTCACAAAAGTGAGTACATATTTTATTCTATCTTTTCATGTGACAACACTGAAGAAATGACACTTTGCTACAATGTAAATTAGTGAGTGCACAGCTTGTATAACAGCGTAAATTTGCTGTCCCCTCAAAATAACTCAACACACAGCCATTAATGTCTAAACCGCTGGCAACAAAAGTGAGTACACCCCTAAGTGAAAATGTCCAAATTGGGCCCAATTAGCCATTTTCCCTCCCCGGTGTCATGGGACTCGTTAGTGTTACAAGGTCTCAAGTGTGAGTGGGGAGCAGGTGTGTTAAATTTGGTGTTATCGCTCTCACTCTCTCATACTGGTCACTGGAAGTTCAACATGGCACCTCATGGCAAAGAACTCTCTGAGGATCTGAAAAAAATAATTGTTGCTCTACATGAAGATGGCCTAGGCTATAAGAAGATTGCCAAGACCCTGAAACTGAGCTGCAGCACAGTGGCCAAGACCATACAGCGGTTTAACAGGACAGGTTCCACTCAGAACAGGCCTCGCCATGGTAGACCAAAGAAGTTGAGTGCACGTGCTCAGCGTCATATCCAGAGGTTGTCTTTGGGAAATAGACGTATGAGTGCTGCCAGCATTGCTGCAGAGGTTGAAGGGGTGGGGGGTCAGCCTGTCAGTGCTCAGACCATACGCCGCACACTGCATCAAATCGGTCTGCATTGCTGTCGTCCCAGAAGGAAGCCTCTTCTAAAGATGATGCACAAGAAAGCCAGCAAACAGTTTGCTGAAGACAAGCAGACTAAGGACATGGATTACTGGAACCATGTCCTGTGGTCTGATGAGACCAAGATAAACTTATTTGGGTCAGATGGTGACAGGCGTGTGTGGCGGCAACTAGGTGAGGAATACAAAGACAAGTGTGTCTTGCCTACAGTCAAGCATGGTGGTGGGAGTGTCATGGTCTGGGGCTGTATGAGTGCTGCCGGCACTGGGGAGCTACAGATCATTGAGGGAACCATGAATGCCAACATGTACTGTGACATACTGAAGCAGAGCATGATCCCCTCCCTTCAGAGACTGGACCGCAGGGTAGTATTCCAACATAATGACCCCAAACACACCTCCAAGACCACCACTGCCTTGCTAAAGAAGCTGAGGGTAAAGGTGATGGACTGGCCAAGCATGTCTCCAGACCTAAACCCTATTGAGAATCCGCAAACGGAAGGTGGAGGAGCGCAAGGTCTCTAACATCCACCAGCTCTGTGATGTCATCATGGAGGAGTGGAAGAGGACTCCAGTGGCAACATGTGAAGCTCTGGTGAACTCCATGCCAAGAGGGTTAAGGCAGTGCTGGAAAATAATGGTGGCCACACAAAAATATTAACAGTTTGGGCCCAATTTGGGCATTTTCACTTAGGGGTGTACTCAAATTTACACTGTTATACAAGCTCTACACTCACTACTTTACATTGTAGCAAAGTGTAATTTCTTCAGTGTTGTCACATGAAAAGATAGAATAAAATAATTACAAAAATGTGAGGGGGTGTACTCTTGTGAGATACTGTGTGTGATATATATATATATATATATATGTGTGTGTGTGTGTGTGTGTGTGTGTGTGTGTCTATCTATCTCACTCACACACTTCCCAGGCCAGTTTAGACAGGAGGCAATTAACCTACCAGCATGTCGTTGGAAAGTAGGGGAAATCTGAGTACCCAGAGGGAGAACATGCAAACTCCATGCAGATAGTGTCCCTGGCGAGATTCGAACATTAGTTTGTATTGCTAACAGGACTTTCATTTAGCCTTTCTGTATTTTATTTAGGCTAAGAAAATAGGTGTCGCAGCCAACAAAGAACATTTTGTGCAATACTTTTCTCTACCACCAGAGGTCACTGTGGTTTAACGTCTTGTGTTATGACATTTTAAAGAGGGGCTCCAGTCTGGGAAGACATTTTTATTTTATTTATTTTTTTAAATCGGAAGCTACAAATACTGTAGCTGCTGCCTTTTATTATGAGGACACTTGCCTGTTTCAGGGATCCCACGATGTTGGCACCCCAAACCGATTTAATCGGCTTTCGGGCGCTGGCAGTGAAGCCTTTAGGCTTCACAGCCGGTTTCCTACAGCGCATAGCGCGAGTCGTGCTGCACTTTATAAATGGTCCTGCCAACTTCTGGGACCTGTGTGTCCCAGAAGGCAGTGGGGGGGGGGGGAGATGGAGGGGCTGGAAATGCAAACAAGTGGAGCTTCCCCTTTTGGGTGGAGCTCCGCTTTAAGGTGTATGTACGGCCATATTTTTATTTTTTTTGTTTGGATAGAAAAGGGAGGGGTACAAAACACTGCCAGTTTATTTTTTCCTGTCTGTCCCTTAGTGGAAATTTCCCTTCACTTCCTGTTTTGGAGATGCAATCATTAGATGAGAGGAAGTCTCTAATTTAGTGTTTGAACTCCAGTCCTCAGGGCCCACCAACAGGCCAGGTTTGCAAGATAACTGAAATCACAGGTGATATCATTTGCTGCTCAGTGATTGCAGTATTCTAGTCTGCATCTCACCAAGGTAAGCCCTGGTTCACACTGGTGCGATTTGACATATCAAATCGGCGATATTTGCCGGCAATGGCAACGTCCTAATCTGTGCGACGCCGCATCTGCAGCGCTGCACCGATTTCAAAAAGTAGTTTCTGTACTACTTTTTGCGATTTCGGCCGCGATTTACATTGACATCTGTGTCAGATGTCTTTGTAATGGCGGCTGAAATCGGGACTGCCAGCGAGAGTGAAATCATGCGAGTTCAGCTGAACTCGCACGGCTTCACTCCCGCAGCCCCAGTGTGAACCTGGGCTAATACATAAAACCTGGCCTGTTAGTGGGTCCTGAGGACAGGAGTTGAGAACCACTGCACTACAAAGTTAGGGGAAATGTTCCTTTTCAGATAATGAACAGCAGAACAGACGTCCCCACTGGAAGATTTTTCCTCTGGGTGACAACTAAATATTTGCATACTGAAGTTTATATTTTTTTTCCTTTGGTAGCGTTTTTTTTTTTTGTACAATGTTTTATTAAAAAAATGGAAAAACCATCTGACATTGCAGCCTGAAGGTGGTAGTGTTGATCCTAAGACCCCTGTCACACTGAGGTGGTTTTCAGGCATTTTAGCGCTAGAAATGGCCTCTAAATAGCGCCTTTCAGTGGGACTTTTCACATTGGGGGCGCTGCGCTTGCGGGACGTTAGGAAAAGTCCTGCAAGCAGCATCTTTGGGGCGGTTTGGGAGCGCTGTATTTAGCGCTTCTAAAACGCCCCTGCCCCAAAATATATGGACAGCGCTTCTGGAGTGCCTGGAAAAAAAAGGCGCTGCAACACGGGCGCTTTTAACCCCTTCTTTGGGGTTAAATGCGCCCCGATAGAGGCCAAACAGCGGTAAAGCGCAGCTAAAATGAGCAGCGTTTTACCGCTAACAGCCGGCGCTTTCCAGTGTGAAAGGGGTCTAATGCTGCGTACACACTATCGGCTTTTCTGATGGACTTTTTTCATCGGACAAACCGATCGTGTATGGGCCCCATCGGGTCTTTTTTTCCATCGGTATAAAAAAATAGAACATGTTTTAAATTGTACCGATGGGGGAAAAAAAAAATAGCAAATTCCGATCGTCTGTGGGGAACTCCATTGGAGAAAAAACCCACGCATGCTCAGAAGCATTGAAACTTCATTTTTCTCGGCTCTTCGGAGTGTTTTACGTCACGGCGTTTGGGACGGTCGGATTTTTGACTGTTGGTGTGTAGGCAAGACTGATGGAAGTCAGCTTCATCGGTTTTAGGATGGAAAAAATCCATAGGAAATCCGATAGTGTGTACAGGGCATAAGAATTTCATTTTTTATTTATTTTTGTCATTGAAACTGCCAGACTCTGCAGATCATCACTGCTCTATGCTGATTGGTTCCTGATAATCAGTGAGGTCCACAGCTGTCAGGGATAGCGAGGGATTAAGAGGCCACCGGCAGCCCTAAAGTGTCAGCGGCTGCTGGGACATGAAAGAAGGAAAGTTTATAACCGTATCCCTAGTTCAAGGTGTCATGCTGGGGAATATTTGTATTCAGATGGTGGGCTGGAAAGGGGTTATAATTTTTTTTGTGTGTAGCACAGTGGTGTAGTGGTTAGCACTTTTCACCTGGCAGCAAAAGGCTCACTGGTTCGAATCCCGACCCACGACACCATCTGCCTGGAGTTTGCATGTTCTCCCTGTGTCTGCGTAGGTTTCCTCCGGGTGCTCCGGTTTCCTCCCACACTCCAAAGACATGCTGGTAGGGTAATTGGATCTTGTCCAAATTGGCCCAGTGTATATATATGTGTACTAATGTGTGTCCCAAGCGTGTCGAGATCCTACGGGGTAAAATGACCGCACCAGCCAAGCAGACACTGGCTGCAAAAAGCGCCTAGAGGTGATTCAGTTTGCATGTGAGCGCTATACAAGTCACTATTTCAATAAATATATAAATAAAAATATTATTATTATCGTAAGCGCGAACAAGCAGGGCTCTCTTCCTACTGTATACAAGTGTATTGTAGTTGTCGTGTTTACCCTCAAGTTGTAAACCACTGCGTAAGCTACTGGCGCTATACAAGTCAAAACTAATAATATTATATATATATATATAATCATAAAAAAAATATATAAAAGTTGCATAAGACTATTTCATATTTACCACGTGCCGCTCTAAGCAAATCTCAGCTAAACAGAGAACTGGAATAACCAGAGTGATGACCCCCGCCTCTTGACCTGATAATAAATGCAGGAGGCATAAAAATATAGAATATATAGGTTTATAAACTTGTAAAGTCTTAAAGCGGAGTTCCGCCTAAAAAAAATAAAAAGTAAAAAAAAAAAATATATTAAAAGACAGCAGCTACAAATACTGCAGCTGCTGACTTTTAATAATCGGACACTTACCTGTCCCAGGGTCCAGCAATGCACGGGAATGAAGCCCCGCTCATCTCCGCCCTCCTCTCCGCGGCATTACCACTGTGGGCGCCCGGCTGTGGCTTCACAGCCAGGCACGCACTGCGCATAGCGCGAGCAGCGCTGCGCACCGTGACTGGTGGAGCAATCACCTGGGACCTGTGACGTGTCCCAGATTGCGGAGAGGTAGAGGGCTGAGGTGAGCTTACTTCCGCCGTCGAGGTGGTCTAGGGAGGAAGTGGGAGCTGGAGGGTTTCCGCCCCCCCCCCCTCCACTTTAAAAAACAAAATAGTTTATTTTCAAACGCAGCCAATGAAAATGGAGTGCATGAGGCTAATATCTTATCGTCATAGGCGTGCGCAGCCTATTGCATTAGGGTGTTCACCCCAAATGTATTAAAACATGGATGGTGTCAGTACAGCAGTGGACTTGTCAGTAGAGCAGAGGTTGGTGTCAGGGATGTGGACAGTGTCAGTAGCTTTTTAATTTTTATTAAAAAATGTAGGAGCCCCATTCAGGGGCATTAGTGCAATATCAGCAGGGGGAATCTGCACCTCAAACGGTGATTAGGGTGTGCCCAGGCACATCCGGCGCACACCTATGCTTATCTTATAGAAACTCAGCTGGGACTAAGTAATGGCTTAATTAGATATTCCCAAATCAAGCAACTTGGTGAATGTGATGAGTAGTAGTAGAGGTAATCGCCACCTGGCAGATTGGCTATTGTGCCAAGGTGGTGCTGTATTGTAGTGACACTTGTTAACCACAAGGTGGCATGATGGGATTACTTGCTAAGCGATTGAGCAAACTCATAAATTGCAGTTGTGTATGTGACTGATTCTTCCAGAATTCCTCTTCACTTCACTCTTCATTGTATGTATACTTTATCATATGTTCCCTTTATTTGTTTTTTTTTTTTTTTTTTAGATGTTGCCGTCCCAGCCAATCTGAAATGCGGCATCCAGGATTAATGATGTCATCACAGACCTGAGGATGAGCGGGCCGATGCAATTCATTGTGGTGTCTTTTTTATCGAATGTTCTATGAATTGATGGATTTGAATAAAGATAAACTGAGCGTTGTCACTCGGCTTTTACTGTGAGGAAATATTGAGAATACTGTTTTTTTTATTTAAATACCGAATTCTTGATTGATACTTTTCATAGCTGAACATTTTTGTATATATTTGTAAATGATTATTTTTCCCAGTAAAGAGGATTTATACCATTTTGTGTCATTTTTTTGTTTTCTTTTATCATTCTTGTAATTGGGTCATTGGAGTAGAAACGTGCACTGCCGAAAAAAAAAAATTAGTTTGTTTTCGTTTTTTTTTCGGGTCATTGGTTAGAATTGAAAATCGTAAATTTGAAAATTCTAATTAATTGCTGACTAATATTTAAATAACTATTACATTTAGCTGTTGGTGAACGTATGAATATGAAATAACAAAAAGCTGCATCCAAACAAATGGAACGGAAAAAATAAATAAGGGCAGCACAGTTCTGTTGGTTTATTATCTACTTTAGACAAAAGGCCCGGACACACGATCCAACTTTTTGGCCATAATTGTCTGATGGACGTGTTGTGTCAGATAATGCGACCGTGTGTATGCTCCATCAGACAATTATTGGCTGAATTAATGACGACAAAAGTTGGCTGTTCATGCTCACCAACTGTTGGGCAATAAATCTGTTACGTCGGTTTATCCGATTGTGTGTACGCAAGTCCGTCCAACTAAAATCCAAAGTACAAACACACATGCTCGGAACCAATGCTAAACATCAGACAACAATAGCAGAAGTTGTCCAAAGGGTGGCGATAAAGAGCTGAAAAACCACATGGTTTGGTGAATGTTGGCTGAAAAAGTTCTGCCGTCTGTATGCAGAACAAGTTCACAGCCAACGTCCTTCGCACAAAATTCTACAGAAACGTCCACTGGAAGTCCCATCATGTGTATGAGGCTTAAGAAGTGGGTTGGAGTCATTTATCCAAACCCCCCCCCCCCCCCCCCCCCCCCCTGGAACAGGGCATAAAGCTGTATCTGAAGAAGAGACAGTAGTCCCTCTGTGGGTTCCATGTTGGCAACTGGACAGTTGGGATAGAAGCATCAGCTCCGTCTACAGCAGGGATAGGCCACCTTGGCCCTCTAGCTGTTTTGAAACTACAAGTCCCATGAGACATTGCAAGACCCTGACAATCACAGACATGACTCCTAGAGGCAGAGGCATGATGGGGATTTGTAGTTTCACCACAGCTGGGAGGGCCGAGGTTTCCTACCCCTGGTCTACAGGGACAGCAGGCAGAGTTCCTGACCTCGTCTTTCCTCATCTCAAGAACATGCAACACTTCTACCCACCAGTCTTCCTGATTCAGCATTGTGACATCAATGGGACACTAATGCCCCTTACACACGATCCGAAGATTGTACGACTTTTTTCGCTTAATAGACGCAAGTAGAAATTAGGTTATTAAAGTCACACAAATTCTCGTACGACAGAAAAAAAAAAAAATCGGAAGTGATGTCATGTGTTGTAATGTATTTGTATTGTATTTTCGGACGACAACTGTACTGACTAAATGAAAATCGTACGATCTGGTATCGTATGAGAACATTTTTCGTGCATGTCCGATAAAATAATATCGGATGAACTGTCATGATCGGCTCTCGGAAGCTCTGTACTAACGATCCGATTATCGTACGATTCTTCCTCGGACGACATTTTTCGTACGATATTCGGATCGTGTGTATGGGCCATAAGGCTGCTTTTACACTGAGGCGCTTTGCAGGCGCTATTGCGCTAAAAATAGCACCTGCAAAGCGCCCTGAAAGAGCCGCTCCTTTATCTCCAGTGTGAAAGCCTGAGGGCATTCACACTGGAGCGTTGCGCTGGCAGGACGGTAAAAAAAAGTCCTGCCAGCCGCATCTTTGAGGCTCTGTAGGAGCGGTGAATATACCTCTCCTAAAGCGCCCCTGCCCATTTTAATCACCGCCCCTTTTTCGGCCGCTAGCAGGGGTCAAAACCGCCCCGCTAGCGGCTGAGAATAGCAGCAAAAATGATGGTAAAGTGCCGCTAAAAATTGCGCCACTTTACCGCCAGCGCCCGCGACGCCTCAGTGTGAAAGTACCCTAAGATAGTCTTCCATGGCTGACCATGTAAACTTAAAGCTGAACTTCGGGATAAGCAAATATTTTCTAAATTCATCGGTCATGTGTATTCTTCCTTGAATCTCAGTGTGCTTTGTGTATTTCTTCCAGATCTGTGTGAGACTTTTTCCTTCCTGTAATAAAGACCGCTCACTGCTACTCTCTCCTTGTGCAGGGTGACTGGTCTTGTCTCCGCCCCCTCCTGTAGTTTTCTGCAGGCAGCCTGTAGTGGGTGGAGTCTGCTAGGCTGGCAATTTACAATGGGCTAATGCGCCATAACTGCAAGCCAAGCGTTTGTCTCTTGGTTGTGATGCAGCCCCCATTGACTTGAATAAGCAAGTTTGACAGGTGGGTGCTGCACATCAATTCGACATGCCACAATAAATTTTCCATGATTCAAAGTATAGCCGACGTGGCATGCAAACAGCCTCTTTAGGCTGCATTTCAGACTTTAAAAAAGGTGGCCAGGAGTGGTAAAACCATGGTTTATCCACCTGTTTTTACTGCCCCCTCTCCCCGGAAGCTCATGTGAAAGAAGCCTAAGGGGAATTTTTACTTTCCCCAGAATTCTGCTTTAAAGAGGACCTGTGCTGCAAAAACTGTGCCTCGGAAAAAGGCGAATAGAGGGCAAAGGATCACCAATATTACCTGTGGTCCCCCTGCAACTGATCCTTTATCCATTACTGACTTATCATGACTTGTTCTGCACAGTGGGGTTAATTTACTAAAACTGGAGCATGCAAAATCTGGTGCAGCTGTGCATAGCCTAATTGAACAAGCTGAAGTTAGGCTTGGTTTACATCTATGAAGTTTGCTTTTGATCTGTTTTTGCACACGTGTTTTCCCCGCGTTTTTTCGTGCATTTTTATTTTTTTTATTTTTTATGCTTTTGTTGTTTTTTTTGGCTAATTTGTTGTTGGGCAGAAATAAAAATGCAAATCGTGGCAAAATTGTAGCTAAAACGCACTACATGCTTTTCTGCAGCTTCTCCATTGAAGTCAATTGAATCAAAAATGCACAGTTTTGCGTTTAAAAAAAGTCCCTGAGCCTCGGTTCACACCCCGCATCGCACTGTAAAGCAATCGCACGCCGTCCAAGCGATCTGTTGTGGCTATCAATGTTCGATGAACGACATCAAAAAACAGATTGCAAGATGCAGTGTGACTGCGAACACCCATGCGATGGGATTCAGGTGCGGGGAAAAAAAAGGGTCCTGCATCCTTGAGACATACATCGCACAGACATCGCATGTGATGTGCACAGGTATGCGGCGCGATCCCTGTGTGAATCGCATGTGGTGTCCGCACACACCAGTGTGAACTAGGCTGACACTTTTTAAAAATGCAGCATCTGAAAAAAGCACAGATGTGAACGTGTCCCATAGGAAACCATGTTAAATGGACTGTAGTGCGTTTCTGCAAAAAGCACAAAAAAATAAAACGCATAGGTGTGAACCAGGCCTTAGAAGCTGATTGGCTACCATGCACAACTGCACCAGATTTTGCACTCTCCAGTTTTAGTAAATCAACCTCTGTGTCTCTGCATGGAGGTGATCATCTTGGTAGAGAAGCAGGGCTTTGTTTTCTTATATCAGAGCAGCCCCACCTGATAACTGGTGGGGTAAGTATCAAGAAGCATCAGGAGAGGTACAGGAAACACCAACCCAGAGAATGAATGAAGTGGAAGCAGGGGGATCCTTGCACTGCAGGTCCTCAGGTACAGCTTCCTTTCCAGCAAGGAGAACAGTGAGTAGAACAGCATTGGCGTCACCAAATCTGAGACTTGCAGTCAATGGCAGCAGTACCTTGGATCTCACACTGCGGATATACAGCTAAAAGGCTACAGAACAAAGGTACCTAGGAAGAGGATGAGCACTGACATTTTCAAGCGCAATTCGTAGCAAAAAGGTACATTTTTCAATGTGTTCTCTATAGTGATAGGCTCAGGAGTGTTCGGATCAAACCCACCAGGAAGCCGTGAGACATTTCAATTAAAGGCAGTGAGACATTTCCCGACCGGCAGCTGCACATACATGCGCTGCCTATGATTGGTGGTGTGCAGTGCCAGCTACCTTGCCGGTTCAATCCGAAAAACACTCCCAAGTCCATCACTAGTTCACTATATCATAGCAAATCTTCCTATTTTTGAGTCAGGTCTAATTTAAAAAGGGGTTGTAAACCCTCAAGGGTTTTCACCTTAATGCATTCTATAAATTAGGGTGAAAAACCTTTTGTAGAGCAGCAGCCCCCCCCCCCTTTTACTTACCTGAACCCGATCGTTCCAGCGAGGGGGAAGTGCAGAGCAGCTCCAGCCGCTGTCTCGGGCTGGATTGATACCAGCAGGTGCATTTACTCCTGCTGCTGTCAAATCCCCAGATAGAGCGTCTCTCCGTGGGGGCGCTCGAAAAGAGGAGGAGCCAGGGGCGCCGCTGGGAGACCCCAGAAGAGGAGGATCGGGGCCCCTCTATGCAAAGCAACTGCACAGAGGTGGGACGTATGACATGTTTGTTATTTTAAAAATACGAACCTTTACAACCCCTTTAAGCAATGACAAAGGTAAGGTGCACTTCTAGTGCAGAGTTTCAGTTTTTGTGGCCACTGAACACAGTTAAGTCTTATTCCTTCTGAAGGCAGCACTGCAAAACGTTAACAAATGTGAGCAATACTTTCATCTGTCCAGTTTGTAAATTAAAGGCAGGAGTTCCAGAAATATCTCTACAAAGCAGCTGAAAGAACCAAGCCAATAATTAGCCCACCTGTTGCCAATTAGGCTCAACCATAAGACGTCCCAACCCTATGGGGATGAAGAACTGCAGACGGCGGTTTGTGCATCAGGGAGATGGTTTTACATTGAAACCATGATGTCAAGGTCCAACTGTCTTTAAAGGGACCCTGTCAGGATAGGAGTATGGGAGCTGACAGTGTCAGGAATGCCATTTTTATTCTTGATTCACTGCTTGGAAGTGAACACCTACTACTCCCACCTCTGCCTGTACGGTGCCAGTCTCCAGCATCCAGTGGCATTGCATGCTGTGCTGGTTGAGCAAGGTGTGTGTGCCTGCCGGTGGCTGTTGCAGACTGCCTGCATCCAGACAGGGTAGTGTGGGTGTTGAGGGTCACTGTTGTACACTATGCTAGCTGGGAGGTTGGTGGGCACTGTGGGTGTTAATAGGAACTATATTCTACTATGTGTATGTAGGGGTAGGGGTATGCATGAGAAGACTATAACTCCACGGAGGCAACGTCCCTGCAGAATATGAAAATTCTAAAAGTACAAAGTGGGGTGGGAATTTAAATGTGCCTCGGTGGGGCTTAGAAAAAAAGTTCTATCCCACTTTTAAAACAACATAGAAAAGATTTTATTTACCATCCTTGGATGGGATTCTTTAAAACAATATGTCACAGTTTGATACAAAATACAGTTTTACTGTTACTTTGGTCCAGGGTGTGTAAATCCTGGTCAGATGTATTATAAGTATGGCCTACGCTTTTCGCAGGTAGCCCCGCTTCGTCAGGGCCTTAAAAAAATCACACACAAGAAAAACAGCACATAAGATAAAATTAGAATCAGAACTTTGAAAATACTTTTTGAAATATTTTCAAAACTCTGATTCTAATTTTATCCTATGTGCTGTTTTTCTTGTGTGTGATTTTTTTTAAGGCCCTGACGAAGCGGGACTACCCACGAAACGCGTAGGCCACACTTATGATACATCTGACCAGGATCTACAGACCCTGGACCAAAGTAACAGTAAAACTGTATTTTGTATCAAACTGTGATATATTGTTTTAAAGAATCCCATCCAAGGATGGTAAATAAAATCTTTTCTATGTTGTTTTAAAAGTGTGATAGAACTTATTTACTTTTTTTCTAAACCCCACCGAGGCACATTTAAAGTCCCACCCCACTTTGTACTTTGTTGAATTTTTATATTCTACTATGGAAATTTGGGGGCACTATGGGAGCTGGGAGGCACTGTGGTACACCATGAAAGGTCAGGGGGAACTGTGGGAGCTACAGCGCCTTGAAAAAGTATTCATACCCCTTGAAATTTTCCACATTTTGTCATGTTACAACCAAAAACGTAAATGTGTTTTATTGGGATTTTAAGGAAGAGTGGCAAGAAGAAAGTAATTGTTGAAAGAAAGCCATAAGAAATCCTGTTTGCAGTTTGTGAGAAGCCATGTTAGGGACACAGCAAACATGTGGAAGAAGGTGCTCTGGTCAGATGAGACCAAAATTTAACTTTTTGGCCTAAAAGCAAAACGCTATGTGTGGCATAAAACTAACACTGCACATCACCCTGAACACACCATCCCCACCGTGAAACATGGTGGTGGCAGCATCATGTTGTGGGGATGCTTTTCTTCAGCAGGGACAGGGAAGCTGATCAGAGTTGATAGGAAGATGGATGAAGCCAAATACAGGGCAATCTTACAAGAAAACCTGTTAGAGTCTGCAAAAGACTTGAGACTGGGGCAGAGATTCACCTTCCAGCAGGACAACGACCCTAAACATACAGCCAGAGCTACAATGGAATGGTTTAGATCAAAGCATATTCATGTGTTAGAATAGCCCAGTCACAGTCATGACCTAAATCCAGTTGAGAATCTGTGGCAAGACTTGAAAATTGCTGTTCAGACGCTCTCCATCCAATCTGACAGAACTTGAACTATTTTGCCAAGAAGAATGGGCAAAAATGTCCCTCTCTAGATGTGCAAAGCTGGTAGAGACATCCCCAAAAAGACTTGCAGCTGTAATTGCAGAGAAAGGTAGTTCTACAAAGTATTGACTCCGGGGGGGGGGGGGGGTGCTATACAAATGCACGCCACACTTGTTACATATTTATTTGTACAAAATGTGGAAAACCATTTATAATTTTCCTTCCACTTCACAATTATGTGCCACTTTGTGTTGGTCTATTACATAAAATCCCAATAAAATAAGTTTTTGGTTGTAACTTTTTCAAGGCACTGTAGGTGGCACTGTGGGGGGTTGGGAAGCACTGTGGGCGTTGAGGGGCACTGCTGTCCACTATGAAAGGTTGGGGGGCACTATGGGAGCTGGGAGGCACTTTTGGAGGTTGGGGGACACTGAGTGTTAAGGGGTACTGTGGTCTACTATTGAACGCTGTTGGCACTACAGGAGCTGGAAGCGACCATGGCAGGTTGGGGCATCTGCAGCTGGCAGATGGCCTGGAAGGAGGGAGGCAGTGTGCCATGGCCTGGTGGTAGAGAACCACTGAAACAGAATATATATGTATGTATATTAAATATTGCAGGTAAGCGTTGCATGAGCGATTACATGCGAACGGGCGCAAATAGCATTGCTTTCAATGGGGCTTCTCGTCTGCAGCTAATCAGAGGTAATCTCGTTGAGTCCCCCGCAAGTGTGAATGCATCCTTATCTTATGCAGTACATTGTGCAAAAAATCCCTGAAGCTGATGAGCAAATGCTGGTTATATCACATAGAACAAATGTGTATGCAAATAGCCCGGGGGTTCTCAACCATTTTGAGACCAGATTCTTCCAAAACCTTCAATGCCCCAACAGTAAAAAAAAGGTTTCTATTCACACAATAAAAGAATGGAAATGCAAAATATGTATTGAAATGTTGGAAAACTCTGGATGGGGCTGGGCGTTACTGGGGGAGGATGGGTATTCTGAAGGGGGTTGAGGGACTCTGCAGCAGACTTATGCTGGCCATACACTATACGAAAAATCGGGCGAAAATCAGTTGTTCAGACAGTTCTTTCGTTTTTCGAACAGTTAATGGGCACAAAATCGATAATCGTTGGGACGTTTTTGAGCCGAAAAAACGAACGACAAGTTTGGAAATTTTCTGCCGAACGAGCGATAAATCGGAAGGTTAATGGGTTTCCCGTCCGAACATTCTGCACTAGGTATATGTAAAAAAATAAAAAAATGTGTTTTTTTTATTTATGTCCACTGAACGATTTATCAGTCATTACATGATGGCAATATCGTTTGCGCTCACGGTCGAACGTTCGTTTTTCGAAAGTTCGTTCGGACGATTTTTCGTAGAGTGTTTGGCCAGCATTAGTGGACCTGTATGGGGGTGAAGTCTCTGGAGGGGGTTGGAGAGGAAAAATCTGGTAGATTGGATATCTGGGGGGGGGGGGGGGTCATAGGTCTCTGCAAGGGGCTGGGAACTGTGCAAGGGTACTGTGGGAGAATAGGGGATGCTGCAGGGGCTGAGAAACACTGTGGGAGGATGGGGGCACTTGGGGGGGGGCTGGAGGTTCTCTAGTCTGCTGGGTGGTACTGTGCAAGGTTCAAGAGTACTATGAAAGTTGAGAGCTAAGTGGCAAGGTGGGAGGTTGGGGGGCAGTGTGGATGTTGAGGAGCACTGTGGGCACTATGGGGGCTGGGAGGCACTGTGGGAGGTTGGGGGGGGCACAGAAGGTGTCGAGGGGCATTGTGGTCCACTATGGTAGGTTGGGGGACACTGTGGGAGCTGGGCGGCACTGTGGGTGTTGACGGCACTGTGGTCTACTATGAAAGGTTGGGGAGCACTGTGGGAGCTGGGAGGCACTGTTGGATTTTGTGGGGCTGTGTGGGTGTTAAGGGGCACTGCGGTTCACTTTGGAATGTTGGGGTCACTATGAAGCTGGGAGGCACTCTGGGACATTGGGGGGGGCACCAGGGGTGTGTAGGGGCAATGCAGTCCACTATGGAAGTTTGGGAGCACTATGGCAGCTGAGAGGCACTGTGGGAGTTTGAGGGGCACTGTGGGTGTTGAGAGGCACTATGGAAGGTTTGGGGCACGGTAGGAGGTTGTGGGGCATGGTTGGAGGTTGGGGGGGCACTGTGTTCCACTATGGAAGTTTGGGAGCACTATGGCAGCTGGGAGGCGCTGTGTGAGTTTGAGGGGCACTATGGGTGTTGAGAGGCACTATGGAAGGTTTGGGGTCACGGTAGGAGGTTGTGGGGCATGGTTGGAGGTTGGGGGGGGGGCACTGTGGTCCACTATGGAAGTTTGGGAGCACTATGGCAGCTGAGAGGCACTGTGGGAGTTTGAGGGGCACTGTGGGTGTTGAGAGGCACGATGGAAGGTTTGGGGGCACGGTAGGAGGTTGTGGGGGCACTGTGGTCCACTATGGAAGTTTGGGAGCACTATGGCAGCTGCGAGGCACTGCGCGAGTTTGAGGGGCACTGTGGGTGTTGAGAGGCACGATGGAAAGTTTGGGGGGCACGGTAGGAGGTTGTGGGGCATGGTTGGAGGTTGGGGGGCACTGTGGTCCACTATGGAAGTTTGGGAGCACTATGGCAGCTGGGAGGCACTGCGCGAGTTTGAGGGGCACTGTGGGTGTTGAGAGGCACGATAGAAAGTTTGGGGGCACGGTAGGAGGTTGTGGGGCATGGTTGGAGGTTTGGGGGCACTGTGGTCCACTATGGAAGTTTGGGAGCACTATGGCAGCTGGGAGGCATTGTGGGTGTTGAGGGGCAATGCAGTCCACTATAAAAGGTTGGGGGGCACTATGGAAGCTGGGAGGCAATTATATATATATATATATATATATATATACACACATATACATATACACACACACACACACACACACTGTATATATAAAACATTGTGCAGGAGATGTAACAAGTCACGGTGGAAGAGTTGCAGAACTTTAAGCAAGAAAACATTTTCGTTGCCGAAGACGGCCGGAGCCAAAATTCATTCATACATAGAGGTAACAGGAAGCCATGGTGTTTATACATGCAATAGACCAGGACAGATGTGAATGGTTATCCGCAGCCAGTGAACATCTGCTTCTGGTTAGCAGGAGAATGGCTCGGAGCTGCTGTTTTGGTTCAGAAACACTTCTTTAAGCCTCGTGCTCCGGGTTCAGTTCCCCAAGGCCTCTCACATGCCAAGTGTAGTATTTTCTCCAGTAAACTGTACCCCATCTGTGGATGTTAAATATAGACTGTGCGTCCTGTACGTATGTTTCTGTGCAGTGTTTAAAATGACCTATAAATTGGAGGGGGTTGTAAAAAGTCAATCTGAAATGTTTTTTTGGAGAAACCCATATACAAGGCTGAATTTACAATTAGGTCTAGTGGGCCCTGTGCCTCATAGGCTACAGCACCAAAGAGATTTATTTTCTCTGTATAGTCTTTGGCTGTGTATTTATTCCAATCATCAGTACACATCTAGTAATCTCCTCTACTTATACAATGGATCTCATTCATCAGGGTGCAATTAGCACTTAGGGCTCTTGCACACAGCTGGGGCAAGTTCCGGTATATTTCTTCATCTGGGAGCTCATACACAGCTACCTATAGTACAGGTCAATGACTGTACTATGTATTTGCAAGTACCGATGAATGCATACAGGCATGCAACCTTGTGTCCAGAGTAGGGTGACCACATTTCCAAACTACCATTCAGGGACACCCTCCCTTCCCAAAAATCAGCTTGTGCTGTAACGAATCACAGCACAGTGATTGGACACAAGAGGCGGGATTTATGATTTCTCCAATCACAAGCAGGGGACGGGATTGTGCTCCTCCAGGCATTCCCGGCCAGGACAAGTACTCTCAGTTAGTAAAGCGGTGATGTGGCGGCCTTTTTTGGGGGCATCAGATTGGCCCGGGGGGGGGGGGGGGGGCTGTGTCAGTTTTATTCCGGGACACTATTGTGCTGGAATGAAGGTGCCCAGGACAGACCTGCAAAATGCGGGACTGTCCCGGGCAATCCGGGACACGTGATCACCCTAGTCCAGAGCTGTATTTCAGGTGAAATTTTAACTTACAGGAGTGTCGCCCTCCTAAGTTCCACTTGCTGTGCTCAGACGTTCCCCCCACTATCTTCCACTAAACTACAGGAATCAATAGTGACATATTTGTTGGTGGGAGACGTAGGAGACAGACACACTGGAAGTGACAGTTTTTGAATTACCGTCATCCTGCCATTTCTCAGCAGTGGCGCTGTGGTTGGCAGTGTGGGCAGCAGGAGAGGTAATTATTAACTTGCTATCTAGCAGGGTTCTTGAAGGCAGGGGTCTCCAAACTTTCTAAACAAAGAGCCAATTTACTGTTCTTCAGACTTTAGGGGGGCCCAACTGTGGCCATCAGGAGCACAAAATGTCCCAGCGTCAGTGGGAGTAAACAATTCCCCATCTTGGTGTCAGTGGGAGGAATTACGCCTCATCGTTGGGCCCCATTGTTGGTGTCATTGTGAGGATTTGTGCCCCATACCTGGTATCATTGGGCTCCATTGCTGGTGTCATTGGGAAGAATTTTACCCCATCATTGGTGTCATTGGGCTCTATTGTTGGTATCATTAGGAGGAATTGCACCCCATCATTAGTGTCATTGGGAGGAATTGTGCCCTCCGTTGGTGTCAGTGAATAAAATAGCACCCAAGGGCCGGATAAAAGCAAGCAAAGGGCCACAGTTTGGAGACCACTGCTTTCAAGAGGAAGTAAACCCTGATGGGTTTACTTCCTCTTTGTTTCCCTGCAAAGGTAAAGCATAATGGGGTACTATGCAACGGATAGTAGCCTATTATGTGTCACTTACCTGCAGTAGAAGCCCGCGATGTCCCCGATTTCCTCGCTAGTAGCGAGCGTCCATCTTCACCCCTCTTCTTCCGGAGTCCGCGAACTCCGGCTCTGTGACTGGCCGGAGTCGCGTGACGCCACGTGACATCACTCCCGCTTTTCACGGCACGACCCCATTCATAAAACGTCACGCTCAGTGCGCCTGCGCCGTTGTCTACGGCGCGAATGCGCCGTAGACATCGTTACAGTCTTTTTTGCAAATATCTCCGAGACCGTGTAGGTCTTGGAGATATTGCAAGCACCTACAGGTAAGCCTTAATCTAGGCTTACCAGTAGGTGTAACTTCCCCCAGAGGGTTTACAACCACTTTAAGGCATGCTCAAGTAATGACATTTCTGAAAGGTCACTTTAGAATGTCTAAAACGAAACCTGTCATTTTGCCCATTTAGGGCAAAGTAACAGGTTCTCTTTATAATCATCTTCTACTTGTAGCGGCCTCGCCTCTCTCTCTTGCTCTATCGGTTATATGGCTGTTGTCTAGGGGTACCTGGGAGAAAGAGATGATACACACCACGGCCCATGTCCTCCCGTAACTAGGAGGTGAAGGCCAGAGATTGGGCTTTTGTGTAGGTGTCCTAGAGTCAAGTCCAGTCCTTCGTCCCTGACTCCTTTGCTTAGTAACCCAAGTTCCACACAGTGAATAGCAGTGGCGGCTGGTGCTCAAAATTTTTGGGGGGGGCGCAAACAAACTGAAAAAATAAATAAATCAATTGCCGCCACTGTGCCCATTAAAAGCAGCCACTGTGCCCAAATGCCACCAGTTTGCCCCCTCAAATGCAGCCAGTTTGTTTCCATATACAGCCAGTTTGCCCCCATATACAGCCAGTGTGCCCCCATATATATATATATATATATATATAACCAGTGTGCCCCCATATATACAGCCAGTGTGCCCCCATATATATATATATATATAACCAGTGTGCCCCCCATATACAGCCAGTGTGCCCCCCATATACAGCCAGTGTGCCCCCCATATATAGCCAGTTTGTCCCCATATACAGCCAGTTTGTCCCCCATATACAGCCAGTTTGTCCCCCATATACAGCCAGTTTGTCCCCCATATACAGCCAGTTTGTCCCCCATATACAGCCAGTTTGTCCCCCATATACAGCCAGTTTGTCCCCATATACAGCCAGTTTGTCCCCATATACAGCCAGTTTGTCCCCCATATACAGCCAGTTTGTCCCCCATATACAGCCAGTTTGTCCCCCATATACAGCCAGTTTGTCCCCCATATACAGCCAGTTTGTCCCCCATATACAGCCAGTTTGTCCCCCATATACAGCCAGTTTGTCCCCCATATACAGCCAGTTTGTCCCCCCCAGCCCTGCACTTACCTTCCTCGGTCCGCGCCGTCCTCGATGTGTTCTCCCGCCCTCGATGTTGCTTCAGCCAATCAGGTTACCGGTAACCAGATCCGGTGAACCTGATTGGCTGAAACCTCCACAGTCTTCTCCAAGGAACGCACCCCCGTGCGTACCTGGGAGGAGTTTTTGGAAGCCGAATACAGCCTGAGAGCTGTATTCGGAAAGCCTATCAGAGCCGCTGGCTCTGATAGACACTTCCAAGTCACACCCACCGCCGGCCGCCGCTCTAATTCATATGGCCGGCGCTCACCAGGAGGCCGGCCATATGAATAGTGGGCAGCGCGGCAGCGGTGACAATACACAGATTCATGCAATGCATGAATCTGTGTATTGTCTTTCCGTGGCGGTGCGGGAGCAAGAGGGGGCTTTGCCCTCTATGGACGCACCGCCACTGGTGAATAGGTACAACTCAGTTTTATTCTTCTTGCCAAGCAATAAAACTGTTTTTCTCCTTTTGAATAATGGGGGGAACAGATCGAGACACAATCCTTTCCCTTCTTGATGCTGCCCACTGTGCTGTCACCAGTGGTGAATAGTCACTGCCACTGACTAGGTAATATAGAACGCGAATTTACCTTAGCTCACTTTGCCCCTGTCAGAGGGAGAAATCCGTCCAAGGGAGAAAATGGAGGCCTCTCCGTCACCAGCGATGCTGCGCCGGACTCTGAGAAGTTACTGCTCACCAGTTCTCACGAACTCAGACACGGGCACCCAAGGAGTTAGGGCCCCCTCGGATTCCTCCACCCTCGCGGAACTCAGTCGAAGGTACTGAGCCCCAGGCATCCGCCATAGTACCTCACCCCAGGCTAAAGGTGCCTGGAACGGACTCCATCTCTGTTCCAGCTAGGCCAAGGGCGCCTAGGCCTGGAAAACCGGAACGCCAGCACCCAAGCTGAAGGTGCCCGGGTGCGGCCACGTCCTCCAACTCTCTCCCCAAAATCAGGGCCTCCGCCCCTTTTATGACCTCTCCCTTTGCATCACAGCGGGTTCCCCGCCCCTCCAGGGGAGGACAAAAAGGCACAGTTCGCGGTGTATGTTCAGCTCGGGCCCAAGGCAACAGCGCCACCCAGAGACCCCACGGAACTTCACACCACCAGAGTCCTTACAAATTCAAATACCCACTACATACTAATACCTTCCCTGTACCCACCAGCCCAGGCTACAGTCATCATCTGCAGAATAGACAGACCTATGTATAGGGCAACCCCCAAAGGAGCCGCTGGTGATTGGATTCCCCACTCCTGCACGTGCACGGCCAGGCGACAAGAATTTATCACACTTTCTCCAGACACAAGGAACAGTCTTTGAGCATGGTTTTTATGTTTTATCAGGGGAAATAACTTGGATGGGGAATAGAAATTATAGGATGCCCAGCTTGATAGCATCAAAAATCAGGGACAATTTCCTCCCTATGTACAACTCTGATTGATCTCTTCTTGGCAGCTGACAGTCTTTGATAGAAAAGCAAAAGCCCCTTTGGGCTAAGAACTTTCCGTTCCTTTTGAAGGTAGCACAGAAGTTGTAGGTTGCATACAGGAGTGACTCCAACTCCACTATAGACACTGATCCCAGTTCCACTAACTGCAGGAATTACCACCCCACCTGGCTGCTTCTTCACTAGCCCACCTTGGCTGCTACTGAAGATTTCCCAGGCCAAGGTAAAGGAAAGATAAGCCCAATGCCAGTGGCGGTGCGTCCATAGAGGGCGCAGGAGCGCCGCCTCCTCTCTCCCCTGCACCGTCACTGAAAAACAATACATACATTCATGCATTGCATGAATGTATGTATTGTCGCCGCTGCCACCCACTATTCAGATGGCCGGCCCCCTGGCGAGCACCGGCCATCTGAATAACGGCAGCTGGTTGGCTGTGGAAGTGTCTATCAGAGCCAGCGGCTCTGATAGTCTTTCCGATTACATTGGCTTTCAAATAGTTAACCAGGGGATGCACGGGGGGTGCGCTCCTTGGTTAACACTGACACATATCTCAGCCAATCAGGTTCACTGGATCTGGTTACCAGTAACCTGATTGGCTGAAGCGACATCGAGGGCAGAACTACATCGGGGATCGTGGAGGATCCGAGGATGGCTGACCGAGAAAGGTAAGTGCCAGGCGGCGGGGGGGGGGGGCAATCTGGAGGCATTTTAGAGGCAAACTGGCGGCAATTGATGGGCACAGTGGCGACAATGGCATGGCACAGTGGCTGCGTTTGGCATGGCACAGTGGCGACAATTGATTGGCACAGTGGCGACAATGGCATGGCACAGTGGCTGCGTTTGGCATGGCACAGTGGCGACAATTGATGGGCATAGTGGCGACAATGTCATGGCACAGTGGCTGCGTTTGGCATGGCACAGTGGCGACAATTGATGGGCAAAGTGGCGACAATGGCATGGCACAGTGGCGACAATTGATTGCACAGTGGCTGCGTTTGGCATGGCACAGTGGCGACAATTTATGGGCACAGTGGCTGCGTTTGATGGCATTGCACAGTGGCTACGTTTGATGGCATGGCACAATGGCGATAATTTTATGGCACAGTGGCGGCAATTGATGGGCACAGTGGCAGCAATTGATGGGCACAGTGGCAGCAATTGATGGGCACAGTGAGGCTGCAATTGATGGGCACAGTGAGGCTGCAATTGATGGGCACAGTGAGGCTGCAATTGATGGGCACAGTGAGGCTGCAATTGATGGGCACAGTGAGGCTGCAATTGATGGGCACAGTGAGGCTGCAATTGATGTTTTTCTTTTTTTCGTTTGTTTGCGGCCCCCCAAAAATTTTGAGCACCAGCCGCCACTGCCCAATGCTGTCTTCCAGAAAGGCTTGCTATATGTGACAGTCTTTCCCCTTGTAAGTTCCTGACTGTGCTGCTGTACTCACATTGCCCTCCTTGCACTTGCTGCTTCCCAGGCAGGATTCCTTCCGGACCATGATGCTGCCAGAATCCTCCCAGGCCAGCCCTGAGCCCCAGCCTGAGGCAGGGTTCCCCCCAGCAGGGGTGCTCCTCAAGGACCACCAACAGTCTTCTTCAACACTCCATCCTCCACCCGCCTCTCTTCTAGCATGACTCATGCACATTTAAGGGCGGGCTAAGCTGCCATGCCAGGCCCACTGCCTGGGGATTGGCTGAGCTCCCCTAAGTATGCAGATCAACCCTCCTGGCCTTCGCCCTCCAGTTTCCAGAAAGTTCTCCAACCTTCCAGAACTAGGGGGCGGCACCAGAGTCCTGCCTGTATGAGTCACCCAGCCCTGAACTGTAGTAAACTTTTGACAAAGATTCAAAGACTCATTTTAGCATGAGCCAAATACATAAATTTGCCTGCACTGCAACTAGAGGGTTCTACATATGTATCAGGTCTCTAGAAGAAAACAGAAATGCATTCAGGCAGATGGGGCCTTCAAGCATATTCAGAGGGCACTGCAAGTGTAAATGAGCCCCCCAGGGCAGTAAGCGATGGTCCAGGGGAGAAAGCTCGAAACGCAGACTTCTTGTGTTCCAGGCAATTATCAAAGGGAACATAATGTCAGTGCCAATCGGTGTACCGTCCAGCCCCAACCAGCAGCAGCTTTCAGCCTCTCATGGTGTTTTACAGGCTCTAAGCAGTGGGGTTGGATGGTGTCTATGTAAAGGCTCACCATACGCACGGTCTGACTTTTTGCCAACAAACTTCAAAATGAGCAAATTTTCTGAAAAATCCGACCGTGTGTACGCTCCATCGGACAAATTTTTTTGGTTTTCATCGGACAAAAGTTCGCTCTGCAAACTTTTTGGCAACAAAAGTCCGATGGTGCAAAAGTCCTATCGTGTGTACAGAAATCCATCGGACTTTTGTCCGAAGTACAAATACGCATGCCCAGAACCAATGTTAAAATCAACCAACAATAGCAGAAGTTGACCAAAGGGTGGCGGTAAAGAGCAGAAAAACCACGTGATGTTGGGAAAGTTTTGGGAAAGTTTGCAGAAAAGTCCTGCCGTGTGTATGCTATGGGTGTTCCCGACCAACTCCCTTCGGACAAAAATCCACGGAAAAGTTTGTTTGAAGTCCGACCGTGTGTACGAGGCTTAAGAATGATGGAACTACCAGGGTCGCAAAGGTTGCAATTACAACACAGGTGTCAAACACAAGGCCCGCGGGCCGAATCCGGCCCTCCAGGCCAGTTTGTGTGGTCCTCGCACCTCTCGTACAGCTGCAGGAGAGCTCCAGCTCTCCTCTGGTCATCCTTCAGACCCTTATTTTCTGATTTCAAGCAATGCATCCAGCTTCTTCCCAGCAGCAACATAAGGAAAGGGGGGTGCACTGTGATGTAAGGGAGAGTGGGGGACTCAACTTCTGTTGGTGGGGTGGCTCTTGACATCTAATATACGGGGAGGGGATGCGCTGGACATCTAATCTTACAGATACAATCGGCCCTTTTGAGGGCAATCATAATGCTGATGCGGCCCGCGATGATATTGAGTTTGACACCCCTGACTTACAACAAGGCCCTGGCATTTTGCCACCGTTGAGGGGCCAAAAGACGGTAGGAATAGAGCCCGCTGCAGAACAGGATCACATCACACTGCTGCGATTTGCTTGCGATTTCCTTGCCACTTTTGTGATTTAATTGCAGTCTATGGCATTCAAATTGCACCAAGGTTGCAGAAAAGCAGTGCAGTAACCTTTTTTTGGTTGCTGCAACTTGAGTTGCATTGATTAAGACAACACCCATTGAAATAAATGTGTTTTGACTTGTCATGCAACTTTATGTGTCGCAAGCCAAGTGATAAGTCGCAGCAGTGGGAACATGGGCTTATAAAGGGCCCTGTGACTAGAGTAAGGCTAGGTTTACACTAGCCCGCAGTGTGTGTTCCGGTTGCGGGAATTGCATAGATTCCCACACCTGCAGCAGAATTGCACTGCTCTTGTGAGACGCACAGGGCTGCCATTCATTCTGAATGGTACCTCCACGTATCACAGCCCGCAGCCCGATTGCGGGTCTGGGAACTGCAGGGAAACCGCATGCTCAAAAAGACCATGCGGTTTCCCTGCGGCCGCACTTTTAAAAAGGTGCATGCACCTTATTTGTGCGTTTCATGCAGCACAGCAAGCCATTCAAATGAATGGACTGCCGTGCCCGAGCAAACGCGGGCACTAGTGTGGACCTAGGGTTCAGGGCCCCCAGCCTGGAGGGAAGGGCACCGGGACTTATGGAAAGGATCCTAGCTGTCAGGGGGGCCCTAGCGTTAAGGGCCCCTGGATCAGTCGGAAGAGCCATTCAAATCAATGGACTGCCGTGCCCGAGCAAATGCGGGCACTAGTGTGGACCTAGGGTTCAGGGCTCCCGGCCTGGAGGGAAGGGCACTGGGACTTATGGAAAGGATCCTACCTGTCAGGGGGGCCCTAGGGTTAAGAGCCCCTGGATCAGTCGGAAGGGCCCCGGCCTGGAGGGAAGGACATCGGGACTTATGGAAAGGATCCTGGCTGTCAGGGGGGCCCATCTATGGTTTCTTGCACGAGGCCCTGAATGTTGTAGTTACGCCTCTGCCCTGTGCCAGCCACCCACGTGCAAATGCAGAATTCTCATGCGCCAAGGATAAATGCCCAGGTACACAAGGTCTTAAGCCTTGTATACATCATTGGATTATTGGAATTGTGTGATGGCAGGCTGTTGTTGGAAAATCTGACCGTTTGAACGCTACATCGGACAATTGTTGTCAGATTTTCCGCCGACAAATGTGGGATAGCATGCTTTAAAAGTGTCCGCCAACAAATGTGTGTTGTCGGATTATCCGATCGTGTGTACACAAGTCCGTCGGACAAAACTCCAAAGTACAAACACGCATGCTCAGAAGCAATTCTCACCATAACACAACATTAGCAGAAGTTGCCCAAAGGGTGACGCTAAAGAGCTGAAAAAACATGTAGTTTTGTGTTTGTTGGCTGACAATTCTTTGCCGTTTTGTATGCAATACAAGTTCACGGCCAACGCCCTTCGGACAAAAGTCCTACGCTTTGTCTGATGGAAATCCGATCGTGTGTACGAGGCTTAAGGGAACATACAGTAGTTAGCCATGATGCATATTTTCAGGTGACCAGTCTTGTGTCCTCATAAAGTCACTTGGAAGGTCCCAATGTACATAGTAATGTGACCGGTTGCTGGTAGGACTTTTCAGTGCTCTCTTGAAATTTTGAACAGCTGGGGTTCATTCTGGAAGAGGACCTGCTGTGAGCTAATTAGCGGGGATCATTAGGATATCAGCAGAGTGTTATTTATCACAGTACAGATAGATTTAATCAGAGTTTGGTAATTGAAGGGTGGCCAGCTAGTATCAATGATTAACAATCAGCTGGACAATTAGGCCCGTTAGCATATCGGTGGTGTCACGCCTTTCTCGCCCTCTGGGACCTGTTTACAGATCAATTCTGGAGCCCAGAAGTCCCAACCTGACCGGACCTGTCTGTCCTGAATTGCAGGTCCATTGAAGACGCCAGTGAGGGGTCTGCAGAGCAATTCTTCAGCTTTCTAAAGGATAGAACGAGGTTCAGCAACCAGTCCTGGCTCCCTGACTCACTCACACAACTGTTTGCCTTGACTTATTTGTGCGTTTCATGCAGCACAGCAAGCCATTCAAATGAATGGACTGCCGTGCCCGAGCAAATGCAGGCACTAGTGTGGACCTAGGGTTCAGGGCCCCCGGCCTGGAGGGAAGGGCACCGGGACTTATGGAAAGGATCCTAGCTGTCAGGGGGGCCCTAGGGTTAAGGGCCCCTGGATCAGTCGGAAGGGCCATTCAAATCAATGGACTGCCGTGCCCGAGCAAATGCGGGCACTAGTGTGGACTTAGGGTTCAGGGCCCCCTGCCTGGAGGGAAGGGCACCGGGACTTATGGAAAGGATCCTAGCTGTCAGGGGGGCCCTAGCGTTAAGGGCCCCTGGATCAGTCGGAAGGGCCATTCAAATCAATGGACTGCCGTGCCCGAGCAAATGCGGGCACTAGTGTGGACCTAGGGTTCAGGGCCCCCGGCCTGGAGGGAAGGGCACCGGGACTTATGGAAAGGATCCTACCTGTCTCCTGTCAGGGGGGGCCTAGGGTTAAGAGCCCCTGGATCAGTTGGAAGGGCCCCGGCCTGGAGGGAAGGGCACCGGGACTTATGGAAAGGATCCTAGCTGTCAGGGGGCCCTAGCGTTAAGGGCCCCTGGATCAGTTGGAAGGGCCCCGGCCTTAGACCAATAAAGCTGGCCATAAACCAATTTTCCAACATTCGTACAGTAAAGCCTCATACACACGATCAGATTTCCATCGGACAAAGCGTAGGACTTTTGTCCGAAGGGCGTTTGCCAAATAACTTACATTGCATGCAAAGAATTGTCGGCCAACAAACACAAACCTACGTGTTTTTTTCAGCTCTTTAGCGCCACCCTTTGGGCAACTTCTGCTAATGTTGTGTTATGGTGAGCATTGCTTCTGATCATGCGTGTTTGTACTTTGGAGTTTTGTCTGACGGACTTGTTGCCGGAAAGTCTGACAACAATTGTCTGATGTTTTCAATTTCTTTTTATTTATCTTTTTTCAAATACAAAAAACTTTTACATTGATACAAGATTCACTTACATATACATTATTCCCATTGGGTATTTGATATACCGAATCTTGATATATATAAGTTACTTATCGTTAAAAACAATATACCCTACATCATTCAACTAATTGTTACTTTTATCTTCCATATCCATTCATCCTAACGTTCATTCACACACAAGAAAGAACAAAAAATTATATATAATCCCACTCCCCCCCGTCTCCCCCTTTACCATTTTCCGTTTCATTTGCCTTTCCCCTTCGTATTTCTCCTTATTTTCCATTTATATATATTCTTTCATTCCTTTCGAGACCCGAAATTCATCCAATTTTTGCCATATTTCTTGCATTTGACTATTTATGTATCCTTCTTCTCTTATCTGTCTTTCCATATATTGTATTTCGTTCATTTCACATATCCATTCTACTATATTTGGGCTTCTATTTTCTCTCCAGTTGTGCGCTATTATTGTTCTCGCTACCGTTATCATATGATGAAAAATATATTTTTTAATACTCTTTATTGAATCTGAGATTAAAGGATAACAAGGATATATCTATGTTTGAGTTCATCTCTACTCCCGACACAATTGTTCGATGGAGCGTACAAACGGTCGGATTTTCCAACAGCCTGTCATCACACAATTCCCGTCGGATAATCCGATCGTGTGTACGAGGCTTTACTCAGCAAAAATGTTTGTCAGGGAATTTAATAGTACAATGGTGGATTTTATATGAAAACCTTGAAAGTTTTGTTCAGTTTTCATGCCAGTGTTTAAACTTCTCTCTTTGATTTCAAGATGCACATGCACACTACAAAGAATATGTTTTTCCCAAAGGAAATCCAAATTTACAATACATCAGGAGTCGGTTCCACTGGCTCCTGATCATTACTAGAGACCCGGAGCTGTCTTTGATAGCTCATTCACTATGCTGAGAGTTCTGCCATGAGTGCCTTCTCAGCAGAGAAACGTCTGCTGCTCATGGACATATACATACCTCCCAACTTTTTGAGATGGGAATGAGGGACACCTATCAGCAAAAGTATGCAGGCATAGGACACACCCCTTGCCACGCCCCCTTAAAAGGAGAATTGTACAAAAAAACAAGATTGGTTAAACCCACAAGTGCTTTTTTTACCACCACTATTCCTTTATATTGACTTTTGGAATTTACAAATGCCGCAATTTAGGCCCCGTTCACACCTATGCGAATAGGTTGCGGCTTACACCGCATCCAATTCACATAACATTATAAAATACAGAGGTGGCTCTTTAATTAGGCAAATTAGGCGGTCGCCTAAGGCCTCACACTCACAGGGGCCTCGCGGCCGCCTAATTTGCCTGTGATTAATCACCGGGATGGTGTGCTACCACCTCCGGCGCTGCCCTGTGTTTTCTGTTCCCTGCTGTCACCTTGCTGGGTCCCAGATGTTATATTGGCGGCATATGTCTGATGGGTGAGGAGGGTGCCGCTAGCATTGGGGGAAAAAAAAAAAAAACGTATAGCGGTGCTAAAAATAGTGCCGCTATACCACCAGCGCATCCAGCACCTCAGTGTGAAAGTAGCCTAACAAAACTCTCAATAAGTATTTACTTTACTTTGCATTTGACCGGCAATTTATATGACTTTTTATTGAGCTGCAAACTCTTCTTTGTTTATGTCTGGAAGAGTTCAATACTGTAGAATTCTGATTTCAGGTTGAAGTGTTTTTAGCGCCCCAGACAGGAATGTGTCAGCCGTGTGTCCTGTCTGGCCTCTGTGCCCTATCCTGTAATCAGAAGGTGACGGAGGTGGAGGCCTAGGGGTAGGGGCATTGCTGCAACTGTCAAAAGTCAGAGAGAGGAGACAAAGCGTACAAATTGCAGGTATCAAATGTCACGGCTTGCGCTAATCAGTGACCGTGAAACACGTCCGATAACATTATATTATTAGAATTTTTTATTCTATTATTCATTTTACTCATTTACTCTATTACTCATTTTAAGCAAAATAGAGCCATTTAAAACAGAATGGTGCGTGGGGCTCTGGTGTTTACCACACAGGTGAACCTTGTGGTGGCAAGATTGGTTGTATGCAGAGCACACAGCCATTTTACCTTGTGCTAAGTAGCACACACTTCATCTTAATGCAATAATGCTTCTTAGCTAAAATTCACTCACCATTCATTCGATTTGCCATTCATTCAAGTCAAGAGACATCACCACCCTGTCCTTATCATCTCGTCATCACAGCCTCACTGCCCGTCGACGCCCTCAAAAGGTTCTTTTATTAAACTCCCAGCAGGAAGTGATGTCACAACATGTGACCTCCTTCATAGGAAGTGACCATATAAGGATATAATACAACAAAAGAACCAATCACAGACATGTATACATTCAAATAGACTAGCAGTGACTTGCACCGCTTCCAATGACGGGAACCATACGAAAGCTATGGCTCTCAATGGGCCACAATTGTCGTATCGTTATGCTATAGTTCTAGTGGACGCAGATCTGTCCGCTCGGAGTCATTTAATGCCAACGCCAAGAAGTGGCCAGTCCCCTGGCGAGGCATAAAACAAATATCCCTAAATGGAGCAAACATCGCTGTGTCCACAGGAAGATTTTCCCGCCACCGGTCTTCCACCAACATCTGTATGTGCGAATACGCTCACATGAGCGCATTACAGCAAAACCGACACTGGGGGACATCTGACAACATACATTAATAAAAACTTCCACAACAACCTTCAGCCTTCAAACTCTGAAGCCTCGTACACATGTCGTTTTTTTCGACGAGATTCTTGGACAAGAAACTTGTCCCGGCCGAGTGTACACACGCTCGATTCAAAGAACCCGCGGTTCTTTGATTGGAGCGTACGCGGTGACGTCATCGACTACGACGAGCATGCGCTCGTCACATTCGATGCCGTCGCCGCCATCTTGGTATACACTACCTATGCCTAGGAAGCTACCGCACATGCGTCAAATTCATTTCGAACATGCGCGGGCTTCCGGGAGGACAGGTAAGTGTACACACTCACACTCACTCACTGGCTACCAGTACCGCCATCGGTACCAGTACCACCACCAGTACCGCCACCAGGCCCAGCATCTATACTGCCACACAGGCCCGCTACCAGTATCACCACTAGTGCCGCCATCGGTACCACCACCAGTACCACCACCCGTACCACCGTCGGTAGTGCCACCACCACCTGTACCACCACCTGTACCGCCATCGGTACCATCACCACCCGTACCGCCATTGGTACCACCACCACCTGTACCGCCATCGGTACCACCACCACCTGTACCGCCATCGGTACCACCACCACCCGTACCGCCATCGGTACCACCACCACCCATACCGCCATCGGTACCACCACCACCCATACCGCCACCTGTACCGCCATCGGTACCGCCGCCACCACCACCACCCGTACCGCCATCGGTACCACCACCACCTGTACCGCCATTGGTACCACCACCACCCATACCGCCATCGGTACCACCACACAGGCCCACCACTAATACCTCCATCGGTACTACCACACAGACCGCCACCACTACCACCAGCAGTACCATTACACAGGCCCACCAATAAGCACTGCCATAATGTCCCAAAGGGTTTACACACCTGAGGAGGCATATGCCATTCTTGCCATGTCGGATGATGAGAGCAGCGGGGAGCTCCCATTATCCGATTCTGGTTTGGAATACGAGCCAGTGGAGGATAGTGGCTCAGAGTCCGAGTCCCCGGAGGAAACCGTCCCTCCCAAAAGAATGCGATCGGCACCAAGATCAGCACCAAGATCAGCACCAAGATCAGGAGAACTGCCCACCACCAGCAGCGCCATACCCCAGGAAGAGGAGCCCAGTACAAGCAATGGAAATGCACGGCCAACCCGAAGAATCCAGCCCCAATCCTACCTTCCCGATGCCCTGGCAAACCCCTTATGGTTGCCTGCCAACTCAGGATCCGCTATCATCCCCCCTTTCACCGCACAGCCAGGTGTGCAGCCCGACACTACAAACTTTTCTAAATTTGATTATTTTTGTTTATTTTTCCTACAAGATTTGCTGCAGAATATAGTGGATCAAACGAATCTGTATGCATCCCAATTTATTGCTGCCAACCCCGATTCTTCCTACGCCCGCATGTTCCAGTGGCGGCGTCTAACATTGGAGGAATTTAAATTATTTTTGGGCCTTATGTTCAATATGGGGCTTACAAAAAAGAACGAAGTCCATTCATATTGGTCCAAACGCCCCATCCAACACATGCCCATATATTCCGCTGTCATGTCCAGGAAAAGATACAACATGATTATGCGCTTTCTCCACTTCAATGACAATTCACAGTGCCCTCCCCGAGATCATCCCAACTACGACAAATTGTACAAGATACGCCCCCTAATCAATGCCTTTTCCCAGCGATTTGAAGAAGTTTTCATCCCAGACCAAAAAATTTGTGTGGACGAGTCCCTCGTACATTTCACCGGCCGACTGCAGTTCAAGCAGTACATACCAAGCAAGAGAGCCAGGTATGGGTTAAAATTAAATAAATTATGTGATCGAGCCACTGGATACGTCTGCAAATTCAGGATCTACGAAGGCAAAGACTCCCAGCTCCAGCCCCGTGATTGCCCCACATATATTGGAACCAGTGGGAAATTGTCTGGGAGTTGGCATACCCCCTGTTCGGAAAAGGTTACCATTTATATGTTGATAATTATTATACCAGCCTGCCCCTTTTTCGCCACCTTTACAGTAAACAAACCCCGGCCTGTGGTACTTTAAAAAAAAAACGGAAGGGATTCCCACAAAATTTATTGACAAAAAAATTGCGACCTGGAGAATCGGCATCCATGAGGAACGAGGAGGTGTTGGCCATGAAGTGGAGGGACAAGAAAGATGTCCACATCCTCTCTACGATCCACAATGACACCATGGTGGAGATCCCAAGAAGAGGTGGCCCCATTGTAAAGCCCGAATGTGTCCACGACTACAATTTGTACATGGGGGGGGTGGATTTAAACGACCAGATGCTACAGCCCTACTTATCAACCAGAAAGTCCCGTTATTGGCACAAAAAAGTTGCGTTTCACCTGTTTCACATGGCCCTTTTTAATTCGTTTGTTTGCTACCAAAAAGCAACTCAAAATCACAGACTCCACTACCTCCAATATATCGAAAATATCATCGATGCCCTCATTTACCAACAAGATCCCGCCCCAGGAAGCATTCGCTCTGATAGTGTGAGTCGGCTTCACGAGCGACACTATCCCTTTAGCATCCCCCCCACAGAATCTGGAAGAAGACGCCAAAAGAAATGCCGTGTATGCAGCAGAGGAGGAGTAAGAAGAGACACCAGCTATTATTGTCCCGATTGTCCCTCCCAACCTGGCCTGTGCATCGGAAATTGCTTCAAAAATTATCATACATCCATTAGTTCCCCTTATTATTAACAGACTGCCATTTCCCTATTTGCCTGCTACCATGTTACTAACTACCTTCCATGTTAATTAACTGACCCTGGCCTGTTTACCGACGATGTCTTTGCTTGCCGATTTAAACCACGTTTCTGACCTCCATGTGCACCAACCTCAGCCTGTTTACCGACGATGCCTCTGCCTGCCGATTTAAACCACGTTTCTGACTTCCACGTGTACCGACCTTGGCCTGTTAATCGACCATGTTTTTGCCTGCCACTTGTACTGATCTTTTGGCCATCTACTTTTAGTACACAGGGGTCTCACATATGTGAGGGGCTTCAGAATAGCGTTCTGAGTAGAGAAAAACAGTTTTTCGTTTTCTGTGCTCCAAGAACAGGGTCTGGTTGCCCGGAGGCTTCAAAGCGATTTGGGTGGGAGAAGCCTCTACCCCTGTCCCCCTGGCCCTAAGCTTGATGGTCCTTCCTGCTGCCTGGACCAATAATTTGGCTGTGCTGACCATATTACTGCCTGTAATGACCCATGACATTATGGACCATGTTTCTTCCTGCTGCTTGGACCAATACTTTGGCTGTGTTGACCATATATCTGCCTGCTGCCTCTACTGACTTTGGACAGCATTTCTGCCGGGACACCTCTGCCTGCTACCTGGACCTGTGCTTTGGCTGTGCTCTGGCTGTGCTGACAGTATCTCTGCCTGTGCGAACTATGGACAGTATTCCTGCCTGCTGCCTGGATGATTGCTTTTGCTGTCGCTGACCTCATCCCTGCCTGCTGCCTGGACCGATGCTCTCCTCTGTGGACCACTGCACTTCTAAAACCACAGGTAATCTTTTGTTATTTGGTATGTACCTGCTATGTGTTAGATATATGAAGGGCATTCAAAAATGTGATCGGTAGTCAGAAAATGATATGTGCAATTAATGCTGCTAGAATGCCTGGAGGTGCTACTTGGATGTTGGGCCTCTGTATGTGGCCAGGCTGTGTAAAAGTCTCAAACATGTGGTATCGCCATACTCAGGAGGAGTAGCAGAATGCATTTTGGGGTGTAATTTTTGCTATGTACATATTATGTGTTAGAAATATATTATAAATTGACAACTTTGTGTAAAAAAAATGCATTTTAATTTTTTCTCCACATTTTCCAAAACCTTCTGGAAAAAAATGAACCGTTCAAAAGACTCATAATGCCTCATAGATTATACGTTGGGGTGTGTGCTTTCCAAAATGGGGTCATTTTGTGGAAAATTCTATTGTCCTGGTGCTCCAGGGCCTTCAAAATTGTAATAGGTGGTTGAGAAAGGATATGTGCGATTTATGCTTGTAGAACGCCTGAAAGTGCTACTTCAATGTTGGGCCTCTGTATATGGCCAGGCTGTGTAAAAGTCTCACACATGTGGTATCGCTACACTCAGGAGGAGTAGCAGAATGTATTTTGGGGTGTAGTTGCAATTATGCATAAGCTGTGTGAGAGAAAAAAACTGTTAATATGACCAGTTTGTGTAAAAAATAAAAAAAATAAAATTAAAATTTTCCCAAGAATTGTGGGAAAAAAATACAACTTCAAAAAACTCACCACGCCTCTTAGTAAATACCTTGGACTGTCTACTTTCCAAAAAGGGGTAATTTTGGGGTATTTGTACTTTCCTCGCTTGTTAGTGTCTCAAGAAATGAGATATCCCTTCAGTACATCAGGCGTGATCAGATGTGATAAATTTTCAGTGATTGCCACCATAGTTTGTAGACTCTATAACTTTCACAAAGACCAAATAATATACACTAATTTGGGTTCATTTTACCAAAGATATGTAGCAGTATACATTTTGGCACAAATTTATGAAGAAAAATTACTTATTTGCAAAATTTTACAATAGAAACTAAAAAAAAGTGGGTTTTTTTAAAAAAAATTGCTGTTTTTTTGCTTATATCGCAAAAAATAAAAAACCCAGTGGCGATTAAATACCACCAAAAGAAAGCTCTATTTGTGAGAAGAAAATGATAAAAATTTTGTTTGGATACAGTGTAGCATGACTAAGTAATTGTCATTCAAAGTGTGAGAGTACTGAAAGCTGAAAATTGGTCTGGGCGGGAAGGTGCATAAGTGCATGGTATTGAAGTGGTTAAAAACCCGTGTAGTGTTTTTATTGACATTTTTTTCCACCAGTTGAATGGGTAGGGGTACGATGTACCTCATACTCATTCACATAGGGTGGGGGACCGGGATCTGGGGGCCCCCTTATTAAAGGGGGCTCCCGGATTACGATAAGCCCCCCCGTCCGCAGACCCCGACAACCAATGGCCAGGGTTGTCGGGAAGAGGCCCTTGTCCTCATCAACATGGGGGCAGGATGCTTTCGGGTGGGGGGGCGCAGGGCGCCCCCCTGCCCCAAAGCACCCACCCCCCATGTTGAGGGCATGCGGCCTGGTACGGTTCAGGAGGGGGGGCGCTCGCTCGTCCCCACCCCCTTTCCTGACCGGCCGGGCTGCGTGCTCAGATAAGGGTCTGGTATGGATTTTGGGGGGACCCGCACGCCGTTTTTTCGGCGTAGGGGGGTTCCCCTTAAAATCCATACCAGACCTAAGGGCCTGGTATGCTCTTGGAGGGGAACCCATGTCGTTTTGTTATTTAAAATTTGGCATGGAGTTCCCCCCTCATGATTCATACGTACTGTGTTCAGAACGCAACACATCTGCGAATCAGATTCGTATCCATAGAACATAATGGACGGAAAATTTGCACCCCAATGCACACGTTTTTTGGGCAATGCGCAGTGCGAATGCATGGCACATATGTGAACAGCCTCATTGAAATCAATGTATTTTAAAATGTTATGTGAATTGGATGCGGTGTAAGCCGCAACCAATTCGCATAGGTGTGAACCCGGTCTCAGAGTCTGACAGCTGCTGCGGCTGGACGGGGCTGGACGTTGCACCTAGTGTTCCCTTTGTTTAGGCATACCTCCCAACTTTTTGAGATGATAACGAGGGACACCAATTCGCAAAAGTATGTAGGCATAGGACACACCCCCCTGCCACGCCCCCTTAATGAATTATACCAAAAAAATTATTAGTTAACCACTTGACCACTGGGCACTTAAACCCCCTTAATAACCAGACCAATTTTCAGCTTTCGGTGCTCTCACATTTTGAATGACAATTACTCAGTCATACAACATTGTACCCATATAAATTTTTTGTCCTTTTTTTCACACAAATAGAGCTTTCTTTTGGTGATATTTAATCACCGTTGGGTTTTTTATTTTTTGCGCTATAAGAGAAAAAAGACTGAAAATTCTGTAAAAAAATGGGGTTTTTTTTGTTTCCGTTATAAAATTTTGCAAATGACTATTTTTTCTTCATAAATTTTGGCCAAAATTTATACTGCTACATATCTTTGGTAAAAATAAGTACAAATTGGTGGATATTATTTGGTCTTTGTGAAAGTTATGGAGTCCACAAGCTATGGTGCCAATATCTGAAAATTGATCACACCTGAAGTACTGACAACCAATCTCATTTCTTGAGACCCTAACATGCCAGAAAAGTACAAATACCCCCCAAATGACCCCTTTTTGGAAAGAAGACATTCCAAGGTATTCAGAAAGAGGCATTGTGAGCTTTTTGAAGTTGTCATTTTTTCCCACAATTCTTTGCAAAATCAAGATTTTTTTTTTCTCTTTTTTTTTTTTAACAAAATTGTTATATTAGCAGGTTATTTCTCACACACAGCATATGCATACCACAAATTACACCCCAAAACACATTCTGCTATTCCTCCCGAGTATGGCGATACCACATGTGTGAGACTTTTACACAGCGTGGCTACATACAGAGGCCCAACATGCAGGGAGCACCTTCAGGCGTTCTGGAGCACCCAGGCCAATTCTGACATTTCTCTCCTACATGTAAAAATCATCATTTATTTGCTATAAAATTACATAGAACCCCAAAACATTATATATGTTTTTTTTAGCAAAGACCTTAGAGAATATGATGGTGGTTGTTGCAACTTTTTATCTCGCACGATATTTGCGCAGCAATTTTTTTAACGCGTTTTTTACGGAAAAAAAATGTTTTGTGCTTAAAAAAAAACAAAAAAAAACAGTAAAGTTAGCCCAATGTTTTTGCATAATGTGAAAGATGAAGTTACGCTGAGTAAATAGATACCTAACATGTCACCCTTAAAAATTGCACACGCTTGTGGAATGGCGCCAAACTTCGCTACTTAAAAATCCCCATAGGCGACGCTTTAAATATTTTTACTGGTTACATGTTTTGAGTTACAGAGGAGGTCTAGGGACAAAATTATTGCTCTCGCTCTAACGTTCGCGGCGTTTTCATATGTGGGCGGGACTTACGTATGCGATCGCTTCTGTATGCGAGCTCACGGGGACAGGGGCGCTTTAAAAAAAATATATATATATTTTATTGTTCATTTTACTTTATTTATTTTAGTTTGACATGTTTTTCTGCCCCCAAATTTTTTTTGATCACTTTTATACCTATTACAAGGAATGTAAACATCCCTTGTAATAGGAATATGGCATGACAGGTCCTCTTTACAGTGAGATATGGGGTCAATAAGACCCCACATCTCACCTCTAGGCTGGTAAGCCTGAAAAAAAACAAAAAAAAAAAACAATCCTGGCTTTGATCGTAGCGGTGAGTCGGTAGGAGCACCGGAGGGCGGCGGGGGGGGGGGGACATCCCCTCTCGCCTCCCGTAAGAATGATCAAGCGGCGGAACAGCCACTATGATTGTTCTTATGGTGTAGGGAATCACCGGCTGAAAAAGCTAATATCTGAATGATGCCTGTAGCTGCACCCATCATTCAGATATCCCCGCACAAAGTCAAGGACGTCATATGACGGCCGGCGGGCTGGAAGTGGTTATTGCAGAGTAGTGCCGGGCATTGCGGAGTATGGCAGGGCATTGCGGAGTATGGCAGGGCATTGCATGGGGTATTGCACAGGGGGTATTGCACAGGGTATTGCAGAGTATTGCACAGGGTATTGCAGAGTATTGCACAGGGTGTATTGTGCAGGGTATTGCAGAGTATTGTGCAGGGTATTGCAGAGTATTGCGCAGGGTATTGCAGAGTATTGCGCAGGGTATTGCAGAGTATTTTGCAGAGTATTGCGCAGGGTATTGCAGGGTATTGCAGAGTATTGCGCAGGGTATTGCAGAGTATTTTGCAGGGTATTGCGCAGGGTATTGCAGAGTATTGCGCAGGGTATTGCAGAGTATTGCGCAGGGTATTGCAGAGTATTTTGCAGAGTATTGCGCAGGGTATTGCAGGGTATTGCAGAGTATTGCGCAGGGTATTGCAGAGTATTTTGCAGGGTATTGCGCAGGGTATTGCAGAGTATTGCGCAGGGTATTGCAGAGTATTGCGCAGGGTATTATGCACCAGGGTATTGCAGAGTATTGCGCAGGGTATTGCAGAGTATTGCGCAGGGTATTGCAGAGTATTGCGCAGGGTATTATGCACCAGGGTATTGCAGAGTATTGCGCAGGGTATTGCAGAGTATTGCGCAGGGTATTGCAGAGTATTTTGCAGAGTATTGCGCAGGGTATTGCAGGGTATTGCAGAGTATTGCGCAGGGTATTGCAGAGTATTTTGCAGGGTATTGCGCAGGGTATTGCAGAGTATTGCGCAGGGTATTGCAGAGTATTGCGCAGGGTATTGCAGAGTATTTTGCAGAGTATTGCGCAGGGTATTGCAGGGTATTGCAGAGTATTGCGCAGGGTATTGCAGAGTATTTTGCAGGGTATTGCGCAGGGTATTGCAGAGTATTGCGCAGGGTATTGCAGAGTATTGCGCAGGGTATTATGCACCAGGGTATTGCAGAGTATTGCGCAGGGTATTGCAGAGTATTGCAGAGTATTGCACCTGGGTATTGTGCAGGGTATTGCACCAGGGTATTGCAGAGTATTGCACCAGGGTATTGCAGAGTATTGCACCAGGGTATTGGCAGGGTATTTTGCAGAGTATTGGCAGGGTATTTTGCAGAGTATTGGCAGGGTGTATTGCAGAGTATTGGCAGAGTATTGCACAGGGATGGCTAAGCAGGGATGGATGGATGGCTGGATCTGTGACTGCAATTGTCACAGATCCAGCCCACAGAGCTGCTGCTGCCATCCGCTCCCTCCCCCTCCCCTCTCACACTGTACCGATCGGTACAGAGAGGGGAGGGAGGAACCGGCGTCATCAAATGACGCCGGTCTGTTTACAAGTGATTGCTCCGTCATTTGACGGAGCGATCACGTGGTAAACGGCCGCTATCAGCGGCGATTTACCGCGATTCGTGATTCGCCGGGTCCTCTGGACCCGGCGGTCACGGAGTTTCCCGTGTGCGCGCCCCAGGGAGGACGTTATATAACGTCCTCCCAGAGTTAAGCAACCACCTTGTCGACGTTATTTGTCGGCAGGTGGTTGTTAAGTGGTTAAAGAGGAGGTCCACCCGAATTTTTTTTTTTTTAAGAGCCAGCAGCTACAAATACTGCAGCTGCTGACTTTTAAAAAATGGACACTTACCTGTCCAGCGCCCCCGCGATGTCAGCAGACGAGGCTGAGCAATCGCTCGGTCCTCGGATGCTACCGCCTCCATGCTCGGTGAGGGAATCAGGAAGTGAAGCCTTGCGGGGGGGGGGGGGGGGGTTGGTGGCGATGCGAAGGGGCGTGACACCCGTGGGAGTCAATACCCGGAAGTGGTGCAAATACCTGTTTTATACAGGTATCTGCACCCCCACCCCCCTGAAAGGCTGAAAGGTGCCAAATGTGACACTGAAGGGGGGAGGGTTCCATTTTTGGGTGGAGCTCCGCTTTTTTAGCAAAAGGTTTAGCACTGGGAAACACCTTTTGAAAGATAAAAAAAGTGCATTTTATATAAAACTATATAGATCAGAGCAAAATCAGGGACAGTCCCTCAAAATCAGGGACAGTTGGGAGCTATGGTTTAGGGCAGTATGTGTCCAGGGACGAATAGTAGGCAATTCTTTAACCACTTAAGGACCGGAAGATTTTCCCGCTTAATGGCCAGGCTATTTTTTTTGTGATACGGCACTGCGTCGCTTTAACTGACAATTGCACGGTCGTGTGACGCTGTACTCAAACAAAGTTGACCAATAGAGTTTTCTTTCGGCGGTTTTTATTTTTTGCGCTATAAACAAAAAAAGACTGACAATTTTGAAAAAAATAAATAAATATTTTTTTACATTTTCTATAATAAATATCCCCCAAAAAATATATAAAAAAAACACATTTCTTCCTCAGTTTAGGCCGATACATATTCTTCTACATATTTTTGGTAAAAAAATAACAATAAGCGTTTATTGATTGGTTTACGCAAAAGTTATAGCGTCTACCAAATAGGGTATAGATTTATGGCATTTTTATTATTATTATTATTATTTTTTTACTAGTAATGGCGGTGATCAGTGACTTTTAGCTGACATTTTTTACACTTTTTTGGGAACCAGTGACATGATTACAGTAATCAGTGTTAAAAATATGCACTGTAACTGTACAAATGACACTGGCAGGGAAGGGGTTAACATCAGGGGCCATCAAGTGGTTAAATGTGTTCCCTGCAGGTGTTTTCTAACTGTGTGGGGGGGATGGGCTGCCTGGGACAACACACAGATCAGTCTTCCTGCATAGAAGTGTAGCGGGTCCTAAATTTAAAGAGGTTGTAAAGGTTAGTTTTTTATTTTCTAAATAGGTTCCTTTAGAGCCCATTCACACAGGGGCAACACGACTTCCAGAGCGATTTTATGAGGCAACTCAGACACGATTTTATGAGGCAACTCAGACACGACTTGAGAATGAATCACAGAGCGACCTGGAGCTACTTACAAGGCAACTCCAAGTTGCCTGCAGGACAGGAGACATTCCAGTGGCCAATCAAACAAGAATCAGCTCTGTGGGAGGGAGGGGGGAGAGAGAGTTTTGCAGGAGAAATGTATGTTTTCTTCCTGGAGAGTCGCTCCTATTAAGACAGTGAGAGGCGACTCCCATTGACATGAATGGTTACAGGTCGCCTAGGAGTCGGATTGAAGTAGTACAGGGACCTTTTTTGAAGTCGGAGCGACTGCAGTAGTGTGCATAAGGACGGCTCCATTAACTTACATTGATTTCTTCAGCCAGCGCTACCTGAGGCGACTAGGGGCGACCTGGGGCGATTTGGAGTCGGATCCAAAGACGCCCCTGTGTGAATGGGCTCTCACTAAACTTCACACCATCATCCGAGTGGTGTGGAGTCAGCCTAGAGTTGCCACCTCATCCCTTTAAACCCGAACACATATGAATTACACAGGTTCTGAGGCTAATTAAAGGCAGATAAGGCACCAAGTGAGTTTAATTACCACCTTAATCAGCCACATAACCTGTGTAATTAATATGTGTTCGGGTTTAAAGGGATGAGGTGGAAACCCCAAGTCAGCCAGAACAGCTTACTGAGGAGAAACAGGAAGTGAGAAATTCAGACAAAGAAAGAAAACATTTAGGCCCCTTTCACACTGGGGCGGGCAGGAGCGGTGGCAGTATAGCAGCGCGATTTGCAGCGCTGCTATACCGTCGTTCTTACCGTGGTATGCGGTCGCTAGGGGGGTGAATTTAACCCCCGCTAGCGGCCGAAAAGGGGTTAATACCGCCCGCAAACCGCGGCTATTGCCGCGGTTTGCGGGCGGTATTACCGCGGTGTCCCATTGATTTCAATGGGCACCCGCGGTAAAGGAGCGGGGAACACACCGCTCCTTTACTGCTGTAAAGAAGCGGCTAGCAGGACTTTTGGAGCGGTCCTGCTAGCGCACCGCTTCAGTGTGAAAGCCTTCGGGCTTTCACATTGAAGGCTACAGGGCAGGAATTTTTCATGCGGTATAATAGCGCTATTATTAGCGCTAAACCGCATGAAAAACGCCCCAGTGTGAAAGGGGCTTTAGAAGGGAAATGGAAGGAAAAGGTAAGTGAACCAACAATGCACAAGCTTAAAGGAACCTATTTAGAAAATAAAAAACGAACCTTTACAACCCCTTTAAGGGAAGTGTTTGAGTGGTAGTTATGCTCAAACACCCCAATTGTCAGGATTCTGTCAACCATTTTTGTCTGCAGGAGAGTATCGGTGTGTAGTTTCCTGTGACCTGCAGGTGGCGCTGCCATGGTAGGCCAGGGTTGAACCGCTGATACAGTGCTGTGCCTTGTGTGTCCCCTCTCAGCAGCCATACAGTGGGTGTGGTAGGCCTGCTGTGCATGCTGGGAGAGGATATAAAAGGGGCAGACGCTGCTTGTTCAGGGTTCTGTTCTGTTGTGGTCGGGGGTCCTACCCCAGGAGTGTGTTCCTGTCCGCCCTGGGCACCTTTTGGCCCAGGGGCGGAGGTCGGTGGATCAGTCCCAGGCACCTTTAGCCCTGGGACTGCGGCAAAGGCTTTGGGCCCAGCACCTTCGGCTGGGACCCACCGGGGATCGAGGAATCTCAGGATGCCGCCTTGCGAGGGGACCGGGGGGAGGAACCGTTCCGAGGGACTGGTGAGAAGTCACAGTGAAGGAAGGGGCCCGGTAACTCTCTGGAGGGATGTCTTCTCCTTACAAAGAGGTCGAGCTAAAAGAAGGAACCAAGTTCACCAGGTCTGTGGCAGAGACTGTGGTTGAGTTTGAGCATCATTACGGCTGCTAGTCCCTATCTAGGGAGACTATCCATATGGGCTGAGTCTGCTTGAGAATCGGAGCAGTGAAGTGTATTACGTTTGTGTCTGGACCTCTCCCACACCTTATGCTGTCCTGTTCTTTCTCCAAACTTTTCTATCTACGTTGGAGTTACAGCTGGTGTGGACATTCAAGTCACTGGGGGGAAACAAGGACTTATCTTTATTAACCATAGAGGTGAGAACCATTCTCTGGAGGATTCTGGTTTTCTGGCTGTGGAGACCCTCCAACAACACCGCTCAACCTCTTCACACAGGAGGGTACGGGCTTGTGGCGTGGTGTGCCCTCTCTCCCTGCGAGGAGCCAAAGGCAGGTGAAGGGGGTGAGTGCGCTACAGAAGATAGACAGGATCTCTGTGTGATTCCCTGACAGAACGGAGATTTGCCTTGTTTACTTGGCAGATCCCCGTTCTGTCACTGTGGAAAATGATCGCGGGTGGCTAGCGGACATCGAGTCCGCCCCACCTGCTGATTGGCTCCCTGCTGGCCCACAAACTAGAGTTCCCAAGCCGACGTACAATGATGTCAAATTGCGGGAATGAGCCAACCTGCCGCAGTAGTTAAGGGCTCTTTGAAGGGTGAGCCACATTTGGATCGCTCTTCAAAGAGCATTTTCTAGGCAGTGAGGAGGTGTGTTTATCTCTTTCGCGCTGCCTGCTTTAACCGCTTGAACCCCACACTAGTGCGCCGCAACCTAATGCAATGCAGAGTGGCCCCATTCACTTGCAAGCGTCAGGGGGTGTAATTCCTGCTGTGGCCACAAAGGAAATTGTTGTGGCGGTGGCATGTGTACACCCCCAAGGGGTAGCAGTTGAGTGGCAGTAGAAGCGTGGCTGAGTGGCAGGGTATTACTGCCCCCCTCCCCAACCGATGGTGTGAACGAGCGCTAAGTTTGAATGTTTTAGTAGCAGACTACCAGCAGGTGGCGCTCTTTCACTCATATCTGTATCATACACATATACTGTATACAGCAGGGTGTAAAGTTGCATTTATTATTGGTAGTCATGTTACAGCTAGGGTGACCACATTTCCAAACTACCATTCAGGGACACCCTCCATTCCCAAAAATCAGCTTGTTCTGTAACGAATCACAGCACAGTGATTGGACACAAGAGGCGAGATTTATGATTTCTCCAATCACAAACAGGCTCTCCTGGCCAGGACAAGTACTGTCAGTGAGTAAAGCGGTGATGTGGCAGCCTTTTTTGGGGGCATCAGATTGGCCCGGGGGGGGGGTGGCTGTGTCAGTTTCATTCAGGGACACTGTATTGTCCTGGTATGATTGTGCCCGGGACAGATCTGCAAAATGCGGGACTGTCCCGGGCAATCCGGGACACGTGGTCACCCTAGTTACAGCAAGCGTGGTTATTGGATCACCCCTCTTCTAAAGGCTGGCTGAAGGTGGGATTTATTTTTGCCAGATCTGATGAAGATAAAACTTTTGCGAGCCAGTTCCAGCCAATAGAAAGCTGCAGTGGCTTTCCAATAACTGAACAATGGGCCAATTAAAAAAGCAAACCCTTCCAGGTATTTATTACCCCCTCTCAGAGATCACAGTACTCCCCCTGACAATGCCTTCATCTGCAGGACAGATCTGCCGCCTCTCACCTTCTGACAATGTACAGTCCTAATCACTGGGGGAGAGGAGACTGAGGCAATGATTCCTTCTGCCTGCAGCAGACTGGTAACATCATCTCAGCTTCCACAGTTAGTTAACGTGTCACTAAACCCAGGACTCTGCATTCACTATATCTGGTCTCCCACAGTACACAGAACATGGAAATGCAATCATTTTAGTAAATACAGTTGCAATAAAAAGTATGTGAACCCTTTTGGAATGATATGGATTTCTGCACAAATTGGTCATAAAATGTGATCTGATCTTTATCTAAGTCACAACAATAGACAATCACAGTCTTCTGCTTAAACTAATACCACACAAAGAATTAAATGTTACCATGTTTTTATTGAACACACCATCATCCTATCATTCCAAAAGGGTTCACATTTTTTTTATTGCAACTGTATAAACTGCTAAATACCTTTTCTCTCAGCAGTATACAGCAGTCTTGTGACTTCTATCAGTGTCTGGTTAAAGCTTGTAGGAGGAGTTTTCATTCTCCTCTGACTGTCCTATGAGGCTGCAGGGCCCCCTGACCCTCTGTCTTGACAGTGCTGATTGGCCCTGTGCTGATCACATGCACACTCCCAAAAACAAAACAAAAACGCTCTAACAATACACACCAAACTGAGCATGTGCAGAGTGCCCACAAGGCTCTGTTCTATTAGCAAATGCAATGGGGACAATAGAAGAAGGGGAGGATCAGAGAAGACAGAATCAAAACAGCCTTTTTACACAATGCGGAGGATTAACCCCTTAGGTTCCACAGTGAGTATAACAAGCAAGCTGCCATCATTATACTGCTGCTGGTTGGCACGGCTGCGCGAAACGGCGTAGGTGTACGTTGGCCACTTTAAAAGCGATAGAGGGCGCGCGCGCATGCGGAACGACGCTGGAACCCATCCGCCGGCCACCTGCGATCGATTCACAGAGAGCCAGAACGGGGATCTGTCAATATAAACAAATAGATCCCGGTTCTGTCAGGGGAGTGGAGAGAGATCTGCTGTCCTAGTGATTAGGAACAGCGACCTCTCTCCTCCTCCTGTCAGTCCCCTCCCCCCACAGTTAGTAAACACCTCCCTAGGGAACACATTTAACCCCTTGATCGCCCCCGGAGTTAACCCCTTCCCTGCCAGTGACATTTATACAGTAATCAGTGGCTATTTTTAGCTCTGATCGCTGTTTAAATGTCAATGGTCCCAAAAAAGTGTCAAAAGTGTCCACTGCAATGTCGCAGTCCCAATAAAAATCACTGATCACCGAAATTACTAGTAAAAAAAAAAAAAAAATAAAAATGCCATAAATCTCTCCCCTATTTTGTAGACGCTATAACTTTTACACAAACCAATCAATATACGCTTATTGTGTTTTTTTTTTGTTTTTTTATCCAAAATATGTAGAAGAATACGTATCGGCCTAAACTGACGAAGAAATTTGTTTTTGTTTTTTTATTTGTTTTTTTGGGATATTATAGCAAAAAGTAAATAATATATTAATTTTTCTTCAAAATTGTCAGCCTTTTTTTGTTTATAGCGCAAAAATAAAAACCGCAGAGGTGATCAAATACCACCAAAAGAAAGCTCTATTTGTGGGAAAAAAAGGACGTCAATTGTGTTTGGGAGCCACGTCGCACAACCGCGCAATTGTCAGTAAAGCGACGCAGTGCGGAATTGCAAAAAGTGGCCTGGTCTTTAACCAGCCAAAATGGTCCGGGGCTGAAGTGGTTAAGCGAAAAAAGTCGGACGATCTGTCGTACGATATTCGGATCGTGTGTATGGGGTATTAGTGTAGACTTCTGGGAACATCAGCAGGAAATGACATTTCTGGGGGCAGTTCTGACACCATCTGTATACAAAACGCCTCCAGATTGATAAACTGCGTCGCATTTTACGGAAAATTACAGCTCTGCAGATTGAAAAGGAAAGAGAATTTTTATATAAAATTCATTTACAATATGACTTGTGTCGCAATTGTATATGTAGCGGGGTGTTCCCCTTTAATGCAGAGAGACAAGAAGTTCCAGGTGAGAGGTGAGTCGGGAGGAAGGAGAGAAGAGACATGACTGGAAGTGAAAGCAGAGGAGAGAGACTACATCTCCCAGTACATCTTGCAGCACCCAGGGTGCATTGCTCCGGAACAGAGACTGCTGGGGCAGACTTTATAAAGGGGAGGTGGAGTTTGTTCTGCCTCTTTTGGACACCCCCTCTCCTAGCAAGAGGATCTGTGTGCTGAACTGCTGTATGCACAAGGCCTGAAGCCTGGGCCTTGTGCTCCTTTCCAAAGAGCCCCTCTGCCAGCCTAGCAGAGCCTTAGAGACATCTTCTCCTCCTTGCTGCAGTACACCAGAAGGATTGAAGACTTGGATGTCGGTGGATTCCTGTTCCTAGACGAATCGGCGGAGGAAACGGACTTGGACTTGTCCGGGTGGTGAGAGCTGTTTAAAGACAGATACTTTATCTTTACTATTCGTTGGGATTACAAAGTTGTTCTTCAAGTGCACCACCGAAAGATTTCTAGCGAATATTGTTTCACTGAACTTCCATTTAGATCAGTCAGGCCTGACTGCATAGGTAGACATTGCTGGGTGTTAGTCTACCCATGAGGGGAAGTAGCTGTAAAAGGGCAGCACCTAGAGTTGCATAGCAATACTTTATTATTCTGATTACTCTGTTTATCTTTATTACTGTTTATTGCAGGGATCTGCAACTTGTTATACTGTTGTTTATTACTTGCCCATTAGCCTCAGTAAAATATCTGGGTCAAGTACATTGGTGTCAGTTTCACTTACTTTAATAGAAGTTTTAAAGTATATCACTGTGTGTGTTTGCCATAAGACTGCGTCACCTAGAGTTGCGGTCACGCGGTCCTATCTCCCCTTACTAGCTGTGCCACGGGAGGTTAGAGCCGATTGCCAGGGATTGACAGCGGTGCACTACAGGGCCCAAAACAAAACCAGTGGCTCTCTTAACTGGGGGTAGCGCTACACGTGGGGGCTCGAGTCCGGGATCTCTGTACGTTGCACGCTGCAATCAAGCCGGTCAGAAGTGCCAGCATGGACACGCTAGCAATGTCACAATGGTGCGCAGCGGCTGGCATCGATCCAACCGCGGCGGTAGTTATTGAACTCCCGGGGGGGATTTGGCAAGAAGAAGCGATAAAGCAGCTAATAATGTCACTATCACCGAGCCAGAAAGCATGGATAGTGGATGTCAGATCAGAACCTCCTTTGACATATGTACTGATAAAATGGAAGGATGGAGTCCCAGAAGACTACAAGAAGCCAAGCATAGAAACGGCAGATAAACAAACTTATAAGCTAATACACGCCCCACCCAACCTAAAAGATGTAAAGAAAGAAGAGAGTCCCGGGTCGCCGCAGGGCACCCTCAGCACAGAATTATGCGCGCTTCTAGGGGGAAATCATAGCGCAATGCAAGAAAGACCCGGCAGATTATCAAATATTGGGATACAGAAAACTTGGAGTATTCTCTGGAAGGAAACCTGTACCTTCGGGTGAAGAGGGGTTTGAGGAGTGGTTAGACGGCGCCACTAAGGCCTTAGAAGAATGGGAAGTCTCAGAACCCAGAAAGAAACAGATAATCGCAGAGAGTTTGAAGGGGCCTGCTCTGGAGGCCATACGCAACCTTAAGCTAAGTAAGAAGGACTGTGATGCGCAGGATTATCTGGACATTCTGCAGAATGTGTTCGGCGGGACGGAAAAGGTCCCTGAACTTACTTACCAGCTGGAACACTTCTACCAAAGGCAAGGAGAAAGGCTGTCAGACTTCATAAGACGCCTGGATAAGATCCTGCACCAGATCCTGCTGAAGAAAGGGATTGATCCCAGGAAAGTGGATGAGGCCCATGCCCAGCAGGTGTTGAGGGGAGCTCAACCCTTAGACCCCATCGCATTAGTGCTACGCATCTGGCAGGACGGGAGCAGCCTGGAATACCCCGACTTGATCTGGATAGTCAGGGAGGAGGAGGCTATGTTGGAAGACAAAAGGAGGAGTCAACATACCGAACCAACTACCCTCCCTGCGGTGGGAGTCAGATCAGCTATGGCTACTGAACGGGACTCAGAAGTGGAGATCCTGAGGTCCCAAATGACCCAGGTGCTGGATCTTTTGACCACACTCCTGTCTAAAAACTCAGGAATGAAGGAACGCGAGGAAATTAAGAATGAACCACGCCAGAGCAGTTCAACACCAACCTCCCCACAGAAGAGAAGAGAGATTGTCTGTTTCAACTGTGGAGGTGTAGGCCACTACCAGCGAGTATGTCCAAGTCCACGAATGGAGACAGAAGGCTGGTGGAGGCCTCAGAGAAGTGACCCAAGAATGGAGGGAAGATCCGGGCCTTCAAAAATAACTTTCCCTGAACCTGCGAGGGAATGGTGGAGGACACCTGCAGTTTATGCCGTCTCAGTGAACAACGCCTATCAGCCTTCCAAACAACGCCAGAAACGGCATTCCCAGCTCCGGAAGCTGAAGAGAGCACAAGTCCAAGTATGCCAGCCTGCTGTTACAGGTGTTTCCAAAAGGACTGCTACCCAATTGGTAGGTCCTCTGCCTGTAGTGCCTGTTCTGATCGAAGGGATCTACACCAGAGCCATCCTTGATACAGGTTCTCAGGTTACCCTAATGACCAGAGACTTTTACAAGAAGTACCTATCATACCTGCCCCTGGAAGAGATGGGGGACACCAAGATTCAGGGTATCCAAGCAGAAGAATACTCTTGTGATGGATGTGTGCGGGTCAAGTTGTCATGTGATCTATTGAGGGCTGGGGAGCCCCAGAACTTTGAGACACTGGCCATTGTCTGTCCCTGGCTGCCAGGGCCCTCAAGAAGCTCTCTCATCATTGGGACCAATACCGATCTGGTGAAACGGCTTTTAGCCCCTGCTGTCCCCAGATGTGATCCCATACCCTCACTACCGGAAGAGGTTCCTGCTTCAGTACCAGAGGAAGAACCAAGAGTAGCTGAGACTGTGACTTCCAGGGAGAAGAGAAGGAAGAGAGTCATTCATCCTCCCCGGAAACTAACTCATGATCAGATGGGAGAAAGTTCCGAAGACACGGTCCTAACCTCAAGAAGGACCATGCCCACATCTGGTCCCTCCACTGTACATTTGGTGGAGGGCAACCCCAACTCACTTCCTGGCACAGTTGGACAGGTCGGCCCCACTGAAGCGACCTGTGGACAGGACAGCTCCCCATCATATGATCGGTGGGAGGCTACTCTGTCAATCCTATGCAACCGCATTGAAGCTAAAATGTTTTGCAGATCTAAAAATGTTAATGTCTTTGGGGACCAAAGAGTTCAAGTGGGGGGAGTGTGTAGCGGGGTGTTCCCCTTTAATGCAGAGAGACAAGAAGTTCCAGGTGAGAGGTGAGTCGGGAGGAAGGGGAGAAGAGACATGACTGGAAGTGAAAGCAGAGGAGAGAGACTACATCTCCCAGTACACCTTGCAGCACCCAGGGTGCATTGCTCCGGAACAGAGACTGCTGGGGCAGACTTTATAAAGGGGAGGTGGAGTTTGTTCTGCCTCTTTTGGACACCCCCTCTCCTAGCAAGAGGATCTGTGTGCTGAACTGCTGTATGCACAAGGCCTGAAGCCTGGGCCTTGTGCTCCTTTCCAAAGAGCCCCTCTGCCAGCCTAGCAGAGCCTTAGAGACATCTTCTCCTCCTTGCTGCAGTACACCAGAAGGATTGAAGACTTGGATGTCGGTGGATTCCTGTTCCTAGACGAATCGGTGGAGGAAACGGACTTGGACTTGTCCGGGTGGTGAGAGCTGTTTAAAGACAGATACTTTATCTTTACTATTCATTTGGATTACAAAGTTGTTCTTCAAGTGCACCACCGAAAGATTGCTAGCGAATATTGTTTCACTGAACTTCCATTTAGATCAGTCAGGCCTGACTGCATAGGTAGACATTGCTGGGTGTTAGTCTACCCATGAGGGGAAGTAGCTGTAAAAGGGCAGTGCTAGAGTTGCATAGCAATACTTTATTATTCTGATTACTCTGTTTATCTTTATTACTGTTTATTGCAGGGATCTGCAACTTGTTATACTGTTGTTTATTACTTGCCCATTAGCCTCAGTAAAATATCTGGGTCAAGTACATTGGTGTCAGTTTCACTTACTTTAATAAAAGTTTTAAAGTATATCACTGTGTGTGTTTGCCATAGGACTGTGTCACCTAGAGTTGCGGTCACGCGGTCCTATCTCCCCTTACTAGCTGTGCCACGGGAGGTTAGAGCCGATTGCCAGGGATTGACAGCGGTGCACTACAGGGCCCAAAACAAAACCAGCGGCTCTCTTAACTGGGGGTAGCGCTACACGTGGGGGCTTGAGTCCGGGATCTCTGTACGTTGCACGCTGCAATCAAGCCGGTCAGAAGTGCCAGCATGGACACGCTAGCAATGTCACAATGGTGCGCAGCGGCTGGCATCGATCCAACCGCGGCGGTAGTTATTGAACTCCCGGGGGGGGTTTGGCAAGAAGAAGCGATAAAGCAGCTAATAATGTCACTATCACCGAGCCAGAAAGCATGGATAGTGGATGTCAGATCAGAACCTCCTTTGACATATGTACTGATAAAATGGAAGGATGGAGTCCCAGAAGACTACAAGAAGCCAAGCATAGAAACGGCAGATAAACAAACTTATAAGCTAATACACGCCCCACCCAACCTAAAAGATGTAAAGAAAGAAGAGAGTCCCGGGTCGCCGCAGGGCACCCTCAGCACAGAATTATGCGCGCTTCTAGGGGGAAATCATAGCGCAATGCAAGAAAGACCCGGCAGATTATCAAATATTGGGATACAGAAAACTTGGAGTATTCTCTGGAAGGAAACCTGTACCTTCGGGTGAAGAGGGGTTTGAGGAGTGGTTAGACGGCGCCACTCAGGCCTTAGAAGAATGGGAAGTCTCAGAACCCAGAAAGAAACAGATAATCGCAGAGAGTTTGAAGGGGCCTGCTCTGGAGGCCATACGCAACCTTAAGCTAAGTAAGAAGGACTGTGATGCGCAGGATTATCTGGACATTCTGCAGAATGTGTTCGGCGGGACGGAAAAGGTCCCTGAACTTACTTACCAGCTGGAACACTTCTACCAAAGGCAAGGAGAAAGGCTGTCAGACTTCATAAGACGCCTGGATAAGATCCTGCACCAGATCCTGCTGAAGAAAGGGATTGATCCCAGGAAAGTGGATGAGGCCCATGCCCAGCAGGTGTTGAGGGGAGCTCAACCCTTAGACCCCATCGCATTAGTGCTACGCATCTGGCAGGACAGGAGCAGCCTAGAATACCCCGACTTGATCTGGATAGTCAGGGAGGAGGAGGCTATGTTGGAAGACAAAAGGAGGAGTCAACATACCGAACCAACTACCCTCCCTGCGGTGGGAGTCAGATCAGCTATGGCTACTGAACGGGACTCAAAAGTGGAGATCCTGAGGTCCCAAATGACCCAGGTGCTGGATCTTTTGACCACACTCCTGTCTAAAAACTCAGGAATGAAGGAACGCGAGGAAATTAAGAATGAACCACGCCAGAGCAGTTCAACACCAACCTCCCCACAGAAGAGAAGAGAGATTGTCTGTTTCAACTGTGGAGGTGTAGGCCACTACCAGCGAGTATGTCCAAGTCCACGAATGGAGACAGAAGGCTGGCGGAGGCCTCAGAGAAGTGACCCAAGAATGGAGAGAAGATCCGGGCCTTCAAAAATAACTTTCCCTGAATCTGCGAGGGAGCGGTGGAGGACACCTGCAGTTTATGCCGTCTCAGTGAACAACGCCTATCAGCCTTCCAAACAACGCCAGAAACGGCATTCCCAGCGCCAGAAGCTGAAGAGAGCACAAGTCCATGTATGCCAGCCTGCTGTTACAGGTGTTTCCAAAAGGACTGCTACCCAATTGGTAGGTCCTCTGCCTGTAGTGCCTGTTCTGATCGAAGGGATCTACACCAGAGCCATCCTTGATACAGGTTCTCAGGTTACCCTAATGACCAGAGACTTTTACAAGAAGTACCTATCATACCTGCCCCTGGAAGAGATGGGGGACACCAAGATTCAGGGTATCCAAGCAGAAGAATACTCTTGTGATGGATGTGTGTGGGTCAAGTTGTCATGTGATCTATTGAGGGCTGGGGTGCCCCAGAACTTTGAGACACTGGCCATTGTCTGTCCCTGGCTGCCAGGGCCCTCAAGAAGCTCTCTCATCATTGGGACCAATACCGATCTGGTGAAACGGCTTTTAGCCCCTGCTGTCCCCAGATGTGATCCCATACCCTCACTACCGGAAGAGGTTCCTGCTTCAGTACCAGAGGAAGAACCAAGAGTAGCTGAGACTGTGACTTCCAGGGAGAAGAGAAGGAAGAGAGTCATTCATCCTCCCCGGAAACTAACTCATGATCAGATGGGAAAAAGTTCCGAAGACACGGTCCTAACCTCAAGAAGGACCATGCCCACATCTGGTCTCTCCACTGTACATTTGGTGGAGGGCAACCTCAACTCACTTCCTGGCACAGTTAGACAGGTTGGCCCCACTGAAGCGACCTGTGGACAGGACAGCTCCCCATCATATGATCGGTGGGAGGCTCCTCTGTCAATCCTATGCAACCGCATTGAAGCTAAAATGTTTTGCAGATCTAAAAATGTTAATGTCTTTGGGGACCAAAGAGTTCAAGTGGGGGGAGTGTGTAGCGGGGTGTTCCCCTTTAATGCAGAGAGACAAGAAGTTCCAGGTGAGAGGTGAGTCGGGAGGAAGGGGAGAAGAGACATGACTGGAAGTGAAAGCAGAGGAGAGAGACTACATCTCCCAGTACATCTTGCAGCACCCAGGGTGCATTGCTCCGGAACAGAGACTGCTGGGGCAGACTTTATAAAGGGGAGGTGGAGTTTGTTCTGCCTCTTTTGGACACTCCCTCTCCTAGCAAGAGGATCTCTGTGCTGAACTGCTGTGTGCACAAGGCCTGAAGCCTGGGCCTTGTGCTCTTTTCCAAAGAGCCCCTCTGCCAGCCTAGCAGAGCCTTAGAGACATCTAATCCTCCTTGCTGCAGTACACCAGAAGGATTGAAGACTTGGATGTCGGTGGATTCCTGTTCCTAGACGAATCGGCGGAGGAAACGGACTTGGACTTGTCCGGGTGGTGAGAGCTGTTTAAAGACAGATACTTTATCTTTACTATTCGTTGGGATTACAAAGTTGTTCTTCAAGTGCACCACCGAAAAGATTGCTAGCGAATATTGTTTCACTGAACTTCCATTTAGATCAGTCAGGCCTGACTGCATAGGTAGACATTGCTGGGTGTTAGTCTACCCATGAGGGGAAGTAGCTGTAAAAGGGCAGCGCTAGAGTTGCATAGCAATACTTTATTATTCTGATTACTCTGTTTATCTTTATTACTGTTTATTGCAGGGATCTGCAACTTGTTATACTGTTGTTTATTACTTGCCCATTAGCCTCAGTAAAATATCTGGGTCAAGTACATTGGTGTCAGTTTCACTTACTTTAATAGAAGTTTTAAAGTATATCACTGTGTGTGTTTGCCATAGGACTGCGTCACCTAAAGTTGCGGTCACGCGGTCCTATCTCCCCTTACTAGCTGTGCCACGGGAGGGTAGAGCCGATTGCCAGGGGTTGACAGCGGTGCACTACAGGGCCCAAAACAAAACCAGCGGCTCTCTTAACTGGGGGTAGCGCTACATATACACAATAGTATTTTCTGTTTTATTTGCTGCTTTTTGTTCCCCCCGCAAAAAGTGGAGTTACCCTTTAAATGTCTTAAATAATCAGAACTCAGTTAGCTCACATGGTTCTGCATAGGACATCTTATCTGAGCAGCCGCTACAGGAAATGTGATAATCATATTTATTAACACGTAACTTCAGCCAGGGATCAAGCTGAAGGAAATCCCCTAAATAGAGCTCAGAAGTGTTAAAGTATAACTAAAGGCAAAACTTTTTATTTGGTTTTGAATAGAGTGGAGAGGGATTAGAACACCTATTAGGTTCCTATGGCTGTCTGTGTCCCCGTTAGGGAGATTCACCCTCTATATTTCTCCTGTTTACTATTATCATTGAAAGTGAAAGTAAAAAAAAATCCCAAATTTTGGGTTGTCCCCAGAAAAGTAATAGAGGGGAAATCTTCCAACGGGGACACTAGTTCTGATGGTCTGTGGGTCCCCCAGAGATCCCCTAGTTTTCAGGGATTTCCCCTCACTTCCTGTTTTGACTATGGGACAGGAAGTGAAAGTAAATCTCACCATTGACACAAAGGTGGCAAAAATAAACTTTAAAGGGGATATAACCCTCCCTTACTCTATCCTAAACGAAAAAAAAAAGTTTTGCCTATAGTTCTACTTTAACCACTTGCCGACCACCTCCTGTACATTTACGTCAGCAGAATGGCACGTACAGGCACATCAACGTACCTGTACATCCCCTTTAAGTGCCTGTCCGTGTGGTCGCACGGGACCCTGCCGCCATCCCCGTGAGTCGGACCGCGGGTCTCGCGGACTCGATCGCCGCAGGGATCTCCGCAATTGTCTCTCCGAGGCATAGAGCGGAGAGATGTTTGTGTAAACAAGCATCTCCCTGCTCTGCCTAGTGACAATGACACGGATCTCGGCTCCGTGTACTCAGAGCAGAGATCGGTGTCATGTGACACAGAGCCCATCCCCCCTACAGTTAGAAACACAATGCAGGGAACACTTAACCCCTACAGCGCCACCTAGTGGTTAACCCCTTCACTGCCAGTGTCATTTTCACAGTAATCAGTGCATTTTTATAGCACTGATTACTGTAAAAATGACAATGGTCCCAAAAATGTGTCAAAAGTGTCCGATGTGTCCGCCATAATGTCGCAGTCACGAAATAAATCGCTGATCGCCGCCATTACTAGTAATTTTTTTTTATAAAAGTGCCATAAAACTATCCCCTATTATACTTTTGCGCAAACCAATCAATAAACGCCGTTTGTAATATTTTTTACCAAAAATATGTAGAAGAATACAAATCAGACTAAACTGAGAAAAAAACATTTTTTTTATATATTTTTGGGGGATATTTATTATTTTCTATTTTCACAGCGATCAGTGCTATAAAAATGCACTGGCTACTGTGAAAATGACACTGGCAGTGAAGCGGTTAACCAGGAGGGGGAGCTGCAGGGGTTAAGTGTGCCCTGATGTTTTATACTTACTGTGGGGGGGGCGTGGCTTAGTATGTAACGTCACTGATCGTCGTTCCCTATGACAGGAAACAGACGATCAGTGACAGTCTCACTAGGAAGCACGGGGAGAGGTTTGTTTACACTTACCTCTCCCCGTTCTTCCTCTCTGTGACCCGATCGCGGGACACCAGGGGCGATCGGGTCCGCTGTTCCCCGCGGGGATGGTCACGGAGAAGAGGACCGGGTCGCAAACGCGCCGCCGGCGCGCTCGTGACCCATGGCTGGGCTCTTTAAGGGGACGTACCTGTACGCCCATGTGCCCAGCCGTGCCATTTTGCCGACGTACATCGTCGTGCGGCGGTCCTCAAGTGGTTAAAGAGCCCCATCCCTCCATGCTCATGCATGGTATTCGCACCACAGGGCACTTCCCCCCCTTCCTGCCAAGGCCAATTTTCAGCTTTCAGCGCTGTTGCACTTTGAATGACAATTGCGCGGTCATGCTACACTGTACCCAAACTAAATTTTTTTCGTTTTCTTCCCACAAATAGAGCTTTCTTTTGGTGGTATTTGATCACCTCTGGGGTTTTTTATTTTTTGCTAAACAAACTAAAAAAGACTAAAATTTGGGAAAAATGTTTTTTCTTTGTTTCTGTTATAAAATTTTGTTTTTTCCTTCACTGATGGGCACTGATAAGGTGGCACTAATATGTAGAATTGATTGGCACTAATAGATTGCACTGATGTGCAGCACTGATGATGAGGTACTGACAGTCATTACTGATAGGCACTGATTGGCATCTGTGAAGGGCACTGACAGGCGTTACTGATGGGCACTGATTTGCACTTTGATAGGCACTGATATGCAGCACTTATGGGCACTGATATGCGGCACTGATGGGCACTGATAGGTGGCACTGATGGGGACTTTGGTGGGAACTGACTGGAAGCTGATGGGCAGTGATTTGCAGATGTGGTGGACACCTCTGATGGGGGCTGAGCTGATAATCAATGTGCTGATTATCAGCGCAGACCCCCCTCTGACAGGGAGAGCTGCCGATTGGCTCTCCTGTCAGCGCGAACCGAGGAAAGCCGCTTACCGGCACTTCCTGGTTACGTGCTGTGATCGCTCACAGCTGATCACGTGGTAAAGAGCCTACGTCATAGGCTCTTTACTACGTTCAGAATTGCAGTGTGTCAGAGTGACACCACAACACCGATCACCACGCTGCACGCCCCCACCCGCGGGCGTGTTGCGGCTTATCCAGCTGGACGTCATATGACGTCCAGTCAGGATAACCTAACCACTTTGCGCACGTCATTCTGTTATATGGCGGGCGGGAAGTGGTTAAACATTCCTTGTAATAGAAATAAGGATGACAGGTCCTCTTTATGGAGAAATCTGGGCTCAAAAAGACCCCAAATCTCTTCTTTACCTTTAAAAGCAAAAGGTGAAGAAAAATAAAAAATTGTTCACTGCCACCCTGGACCGGAAGTGATGTAATGACGTTGCTCTGGTCCTCCAAGGCCATAGAGGCGATCAAAGACAGTATAGTCTTTGATCGCCTCTGGGACCAGCCAGCCGCACCGTCAAATAATTCCTCGGGCTCGTCCGTATTCCTCCCTCTCTGCTCGGAACGCTGTCATGAGAAAGCCAGCCGCCATCTGAAAGAAAATTGTTCAAGACAATTAAACATGTATGGCCAGCCTAATGATTGACCATTGTAGGGATATTAGAGTGTAATCTCTTTGACGCAGTGACCCATCAGTCTAAATCAGTGGTTGTCAACTTATACAGTAAGCTGAAGGGGGCCACAAATGTGGCCCCCAATATCACCAAAGGGCCAAACATAATGCTCAATATATGTAAGTGAGAGGATGGTCAGAGACTGCAGACCTAAAAGAGGACTTGAGGGTCAGAGAGTGAGGACAGGATAACATGTTGGTGGGGAAGATGCTGCAGAAGACAATACAAAGCTCTGAACATGGTACATGAGGTTAGTAGAGATCAATGCTATTACCCTAATCAATGTTTCCTCTACAGACCGCTGAGATCCAAGGGCAACACATACAGTGGGTACGGAAAGTATTCAGACCCCCTTAAATTTTTCACTCTTTGTTATATTGCAGCCATTTGCTAAAATCATTTACGTTTATTTTTTTCCTCATTAATGTACACACAGCACCCCATATTGACAGAAAAACACAGAATTGTTAACATTTTTGCAGATTTATTTAAAAAGAAAAACTGAAATATCACATGGTCCTAAGTATTCATACCCATTGCTGTGACACTCATATATTTAACTCAGGTGCTGTCCATTTCTTCTGCTCATCCTTGAGATGGTTCTACACCTTCATTTGAGTCCAGCTGTGTTTGATTATACTGATTGGACTTGATTAGGAAAGCCACACACCTGTCTATATAAGACCTTACAGCTCACAGTGCATGTCAGAGCAAATGAGAATCATGAGGTCAAAGGAACTGCCTGAAGAGCTCAGAGACAGAATTGTGGCAAGGCACAGATCTGGCCAAGGTTACAAAAAAATTTCTGCTGCACTTAAGGTTACTAAGAGCACAGTGGCCTCTATAATCTTTAAATGGAAGACGTTTGGGACGACCAGAACCCTTCCGGCCAAACTGAACTATCGGGGGAGAAGAGCCTTGGTGAGAGACGTAAAGAAGAACTCAAAGATCACTGTGGCTGAGCTCCAGAGATTCAGTCGGGAGATGGGAGAAAGTTGTAGAAAGTCAACCATCACTGCAGCCCTCCACCAGTCTGGGCTTTATGGCAGAGTGGCCCGACGGAAGCCTCTCCTCAGTGCAAGACACATGAAAGCCGCATGGAGTTTGCTAAAAAACACCTGAAGGACTCCAAGATGGTGAGAAATAAGATTCTCTGGTCTGATGAGACCAAGATAGAACTTTTTGGCCTTAATTCTAAGCGGTATGTGTAAAGAAAACCAGGCACTGCTCATCACCTGTCCAATACAGTCCCAACAGTGAAGCATGGTGGTGGCAGCATCATGCTGTGGGGGTGTTTTTCAGCTGCAGGGACAGGACGACTGGTTGCAATCGAGGGAAAGATAAATGCGGCCAAGTACAGGGATATCCTGGAAGAAAACCTTCTCCAGAGTGCTCAGGACCTCAGACTGGGCCGAAGGTTTACCTCCCAACAAGACAATGACCCTAAGCACACAGCTAAAATAAGGAAGGAGTGGCTTCACAACAACTCCGTGACTGTTCTTGAATGGCCCAGCCAGAGCCCTGACTTAAACCCAATTGAGCATCTCTGGAGAGACCTAAAAATGTCTGTCCACCAACGTTTACCATCCAACCTGACAGAATTGGAGAGGATCTGCAAGGAGGAATGGCAGAGGATCCCCAAATCCAGGTGTGAAAAACTTGTTGCATCTTTCCCAAAAAAGACTCATGGCTGTATTAGATCAAAAGGGTGCAAATACTAAATACTGAGCAAAGGGTCTGAATACTTAGGACCATGTGATATTTCAGTTTTTCTTTTTTAATAAATCTGCAAAAATGTCAACAATTCTGTGTTTTTCTGTCAATATGGGGTGCTGTGTGTACATTAATGAGGAAAAAAAATGAACTTAAATGATTTTAGCAAATGGCTGCAATATAACAAAGAGTGAAAAATTTAAGGGGGTCTGAATACTTTCTGTACCCACTGTGTACCAAAAGGCCTCATTCAGCCCTGGGGCGGCAGGTTGTGCACCAGGGGTCTAAATCTATCTACTTTGCAAAGCTCTGCAGAATTTGTTGCCTCTGCATATATAAAACTGTCTAGTGAAGACAAAGATCTTCTTGGGACAAATAATTACAAATGAGCATCTAAAAGCCTTGTTTATGGCTACATTAAAGGTAATGCATGGTAAGTGCGTGTGGTCACTGCTGGACTCCATTAGCTCGGTAGTGATGGGACATATTAGCTAATCAGTGACTGCATGTATTGGACTGTTTATTGTACTTGGCTGGATACAGATGTGCTAATGGGCTCAAACACTGCTGGGGGGCTGATGAGTGCGGTCAGTGCTCAGGGGACGGTTCTGGTCACAGATGGAAGACCACATTTTCTGTCATTGCTCTTCTCTAATAATTCTACAGGGACCAGTAAAGTTCTATATTGAACATTTCTTAAAATGCAGCTAGTATAAAAATCTGAAATGGTATTTATATTTGCTTCCTGGAAGCCCCAAGCTGTTGTGCTTAGCTGGTAATGGCAAATGAAAACAGTAGAGATGAGCAAACGTCTGTAAGGTTCGGTCATTTCTGGTTCAGCAGAACTTTTTAAAAAGAAAACTCAAGAATCTCCGAAGTTTGAAATTCCTTAAATGGAAATCCTAGGCTACGAAAAATGGGTATTATAGAGATGCAAATGTTGCAAGCACAGGCGTGTGCACAGGGTGTGCCGGATGTGCCTGGGTACACCCTAATCACCCCAAGCACATTAGCATTATCGATCTGTGGGCAGGGACAGGAAGATGGGAAAGATCTCCTTCTTACTGGGTCTCCGCCATAAGAGAAGTGTTTACACACTTCTTTCACCATGCCGGCAGGGAGATCAATGTGCCAGGGTTATATATATATGTGTGTGTGTGTGTGTGTGTGTGTGTGTGTATATATATATATATATATATATATATATATATATAATATGTATATGTATATATATATATATATATATATATACACACAATATCTCACAAAAGTAAGTACACCCCTCACATTTTTGTAAATATTTTATTCTATCTTTTCATGTGACACTTTGCTACAATGTAAAGTAGTGAGTGTACAGCTTTTATAACAGTGTAAATTTACTGTCCCCTCAAAATAACTGAACACACAGCCATTAATGTCTAAACCGCTGGCAACAAAAGTGAGTACACCCCTAAGAGTAAATGTCCATATTGGGCCCAAAGTGTAAAAATTTTGTGTGGCCACCATTATTTTCCAGCACTGCCTTAACCCTCTTGGGCATGGAGGTCACCAGAGCTTCACAGGTTGCCACTGGAGTCCTCTTCCACTCCTCCATGACGACATCACGGAGCCGGTGGATGTTGGAGACCTTGCGCTCCTCCACCTTCCGTTTGAGGATTCCCCACAGATGCTCAATAGGGTTTAGGTCTGGAGACATGCTTGGCCAGTCCATCACCTTTACCCTCAGCTTCTTTAGCAAGGCAGTGGTCATCTTGGAGGTGTGTTTGGGGTCATTATTATGTTGGAATGCTGCCCTGCGGCCCAGTCTCTGAAGGGAGGGGATCATGCTCTGCTTCAGTATGTCACAGTACATGTTGGCATTCCTGGTTCCCTCAATGAACTGTAGCTCCCCAGTGCCGGCAGCACTCATGCAGCCCCAGACCATGACACCCCCACCACCATGCTTGTCTGTAGGCAAGACACACTTGTCTTTGTACTCCTCACCTGGTTGCCGCCACACAGGCTTGTCACAATCTGAACCAAATAAGTTTATCTTGGTCTCATCAGACCACAGTACATGGTTCCAGTAATCCATGTCCTTAGTCTGCTTGTCTTCAGCAAAGTGCAGACTTTGTTGTGCATCATCTTTAGAAGAGGCTTCCTTCTGGGACGACAGCCATGCTGACCAATATGATGCAGTGTGCGGCGTATGGTCTGAGCGCTGACAGGCTGACCCCCCCAACCCTTCAACCTCTGCAGCAATGCTATTTACCAAAGACAACCTCTGGATATGACGCTGAGCACGTGCACTCAACTTCTTTGGTCGACAATGGCGAGGCCTGTTCTGAGTGGAACCTGTCCTGTTAAACCGCTGCATGGTCTTGACCACCGTGCTGCAGCTCAGTTTCAGGGTCTTGGCAATCTTCTTATAGCCTAGGCCATCTTTATGTAGAGCAACAATTCTTTTTTCCAGATCCTCAGAGAGTTCTTTGCCATGAGGTGCCATGTTGAACTTCCAGTGACCACTATGAGAGAGTGAGAGCGATAACACCAAATTTAACACACCTGCTCCCCATTCACACCTGAGACCTTGTAACACTAACGAATGACATGACACCAGGGAGGGAAAATGGCTAATTGGGCCCAATTTGGACATTTTCACTTAGGGGTGTACTCCCTTTTGTTACCAGCGGTTTAGACATTAATGGCTGTGTGTTGAGTTATTTTAAGGGGACAGAAAATGTACACTGTTATACAAGCTGTACACTCACTACTTTACATTGTAGCAAAGTGTAATTTCTTCAGTGTTGTCACATGAAAAGATAGAATAAAATATTTACAAAAATGTGAGGGGTGTACTCACTTTTGTGAGATACTGTATACACACACACACACATGCTCATATTTGAGCTTTAGGGTGCACACCCCTATGGTTGCAAAATGATGTAGAATGGTTTGGGAAACTTGGCTAGATATTGGGGACCAGAATCGATGTTAACCGCTTGCCAACCGCCTCCTGCAGATATACGTCAGCAGAATGGCACGGCTGCGCAAAGTAACGTACTCGTACGCCACTTTGAATTTTCCGCCGGGACCCCGCAGACTCGATGTCCGCCGGAAGGACGCGATTGTGTCACGGAGCTGAAGTGTAAACACAGCATCACAGCATCTCCCCGTTCTGCCAAGTGACAGGACACTGCTTGTCTGCTCCCTCTCATCGGGAGCAGTGATCACTGTCATGTCACTGCGAGCCTATCCCCCAGACAGTTAGAATACCTCCCTAGGACACACTTAACCCCTTCCCCGTCCCCTACCGGTTAACCCCTTCACTGCCAGTGTCATTTACACAGTAATCAGTTCATTTTTATAGCACTGATCGCTGTAAAAATGACAATGGTCCCAAAATAGCGCCAAAAGTGTCCGATGTGTCCGCCATAATGTCGCAGTCACGATAAAATGCCATAAAACTATCCCCTATTTTGTAGATGCTATAACTTTTGCGCAAACCAATCAATAAACGCTTATTGCGATTTTTATTTTTTTACCAGAAATATGTAGAAGAATACGTATCGGCCTAAACTGAGAAAAAAAAATGTTTTATACATTTTTTGGGGATATTTATTATAGCAAAAAGTAAAAAACATTTTTTTGCAAAATGGTCGCTCTTTTTTTGTTTATAGCGCAAAAAATAAAAACCGCAGAGCTGATCAAACACCACCAAAAGAAAGCTCTATTTGTGGGGAAAAAAGTACATCATATTTGTTTGGGAGCCACGTCGCATGACCGCGCAATTGTCAGTTAAAACAACGCAGTGCCCGAATCGCAAAAAGTGGCCCGGTCATTTGGCAGCCAAATGGTCCGGGGCTGAAGTGGTTAAAAATACGAGTTTTGCCACTTTTTTTAATTAGCGTTTTTTTTTTTTGCATTTTTTACCAAGAAAAGACCTCTATGCATTTTTTAACTCCCACTTTCCCACAATGCTTGAGTCTCAAAAACGCTCATAAACGCCGGATAGTTGCTTTTTACCACGTTTTTCAGTGTTAAAGCGTTTTTACAGCTGAAAGCTTCATGCACACTGGACATGTGTTGGGGGCACTTTGGGAGGGGAAAGGACCTATGCTAGAAGTGGGGGTTGGATTTGAAATCTGACCACCCCATAAGAGCATAAGCCCTCTCTCACCTCCCAAATCACCCCCCAGCACATATCTGATCCCCCCACCTCCTGACTAGCACAGGTCCTCTCCTCTCTCAAAATGCCCCCCTGCACATAATGCAGGGGTCTGTACTTAGTGTAGGTGGGGGGCTGGACAGAGGGATGGGGTCTATACTTAGTGGAGAGTGGGTCTCGCCCGAGGAAGGCGGGTCTATACTTAGGGAGGGGCTCTGTACTTAGTGGAGTGGGGGGGTCTGGCCCGAGGGAGGTGAGTCTATACTTAGGGAGGGGCTCTGTACTTAGTGGGGGGAGGGTCTGGCCAGAGGGAGGTGGGTCTATACTTAGGGAGGGGCTCTGTACTTAGTGGAGTGGGGGGTCTGGCCCGAGGGAGGCGGGTCTATACTTAGGGGGGCTCTGTACTTAGTGGAGTGGGGGGTCTGGCCTGAGAGAGGCGGGTCTATACTTAGAAAAAATAAATATAGTCGCGCTAACTTATGAACTTGAACATAAGCCCATCACTGGGTGACTAAAAAAATCCAAATATCAACAGTGATAACATATATGAAAAACTCAGTGAAAAGCAATATATAATCTATGTGAACAAATAATTGTCAATAAATTAAAAATTGACTGTGAATAAAAAATCAATTGTTATCCAAAAATACTGTAAAACAAAAAAAACCCTCAAAGTTCATATTCCAAAGTCCATGATGGAAAAAAAACCCGTGAAGCGATATCCAAAATTAATAAAGAAAAAAGAAAAGGATTCAAATCTTCTTGGACTTAAAATCCGTGATTTTCACCACCACCAGTAGAAATTTCTGCTTACCAAACAGCGATGGTCCCCTATGACGGAGGACCTCAAACAGCCTTAAGTAGTGCTCAATTACACCTCCAGAGAGTAGCAAGTGATGAACCTCAGTTGTTTAATAGCCCGACAGCTCATATAGCATCATACAGGTATTCAACGTGGACCATGAAAAGAAGGGGGGACACTAGATAGTGTAAAATCCTTGATAAACATTTATTAAAATAATAAAAACATACTCACAAGAGCAGTTGAAAAGACAGCTTTAAAGTATAACAGCGCCGACCGGTCAAATGGCGCTGGCACACAAACACGTCCGTGGAAGCCGAGCAATGGAGGGTGACGTCAGCACAAAGCTCGTATCCTGCCCTACGCGTTTCGTGAAAATTCACGTCGTCTCGGGGAACGGGCGATGAGCTGCGTCACCCCCTCTATATAGGGGACACACCGGAAAGAGGATCCGACCCGGAAGAAGGCGCGCGCGCACACGTCACGCCGCGAGTCAACAATGCCTAGCTATTGGGGCCGCTGAACCAGCATAGCCAATCAAGCGGCGGATGCGCGCGCACATCTCCCCACGAGGAAACCAAGCCTCATTTGTGAGGCCGCTCAGTGCGCGTCATCACGCAAAACGGAACGACGGAAGCACTCGGGGAGAGCGTACTATACGTCTGCGTGACCATGACAACAAGGATCACGGCAGCGATACGTACGTCCTCTAAGGGGAAGGACCCTCCAGGTGTGTCACAGGAAACAGTAGAACCCGCAACTTCCACTGCAACCAATAGGTGCAGTGGGCCCATTGGGACACTAAACTGCTCCAATTGTTAAATACTAACAACACGAATAAACAATAAAAATGAAATGATGCTGGAGATTGGGAGCGTCTTAATTCATACCAATGTCCAGAACCGTACATAAAATTAATTAACAAAAAAACAAGAGTAGCCTCATAATAGTTAAAGATTAAGTGGCGGTGAAGCCACATAAAATTGAACTGCAACACAATAGTGGTCGACAGAATATATGTTTCGATAAGTGTCAGTGATCAGGCCTCAGTGAACTCTTATCAAAACATCATTACCAATAATTAGGGAGGGGCTCTGTACTTAGTGGAGTGGGGGGTCTGGCCTGAGGGAGGCGGGTCTATACTTAGGGAGGGGCTCTGTACTTAGTGGAGTGGGGGGTCTGGCCTGAGGGAGGCGGTCTGTACTTAGGGGGGGCTCTGTACTTAGTGGAGTGGGGGGTCTGGCCCGAGGGAGGCGGGTCTATACTTAGGGAGGAGCTCTGTACTTAGTGGAGTGGGGGGTCTGGCCTGAGGGAGGCGGGTCTATACTTAGAGAGGGGCTCTGTACTTAGTGGAGTGGGGGTCTGGCCTAAGGGAGGCGGGTCTATACTTAGGGAGGGGCTCTGTACTTAGTGGAGTGGGGGGTCTGGCCTGAGGGAGGCGGTCTATACTTAGGGGGGCTCTGTACTTAGTGGAGTGGGGAGTCTGGCCCGAGGGAGGCGGGTGTATAGTTAGGGAGGGGCTCTGTACTTAGTGGAGTAAGGGGGCTGGCCTAAGGGAGGCGGGTCTATACTTAGGGAGGGGCTCTGTACTTAGTGGAGTGGGGGGTCTGGCCTGAGGGAGGCGGTCTGTACTTAGGGGGGGCTCTGTACTTAGTGGAGTGGGGGGTCTGGCCCGAGGGAGGCGGGTCTATACTTAGGGAGGAGCTCTGTACTTAGTGGAGTGGGGGGTCTGGCCTGAGGGAGGCGGGTCTATACTTAGAGAGGGGCTCTGTACTTAGTGGGGGGGGGTGTCTGGACTGAGGGAGGCGGTCTGTAGTTAGTGGATGGGAAGGGTGGGTCTGGACTAAGGAATGGGGTACTATTCTGAGTGGAGAGGGGGGTCTGTATTGAGGGGGACTATACTTGGTGGAATGGGGGGCACAATGTTTTACTGCACAAGGTGACACCAACCCTAGTGACGCCACTGGCATGAGGCCGAAAAACTCCTCTTCAAATTCCATGGTTCTGTTTTTGTTTTTTATTCCAGCCAGAAACACCCCAGCCAAAAAACACTGATAAAAGCCTATGTGTGCATGGACACAGGATAACACGCTTGGAAGTTTACTGGCTGTAGAAAAAAAACGCCTGCCATCCAAAAAAGCAGCTGTAAAAAAAATCCTGTGTGCACGAAGCCTACATCTACCAGAACTATATACTTTGGACCTAAATTATCCGGCAGGCCCTTCCTTTACAAACCTTTTGGGAGATCTAAAGGAGATTGTGCAATTAGATTGTATTGTGTGTGAGGGCTATAAGCCTCATACACACAAAGGGAATAGTGGACGAATGATTGTCCTTAAAGGGTGTACAATCACTTTAAAGACTATATATTAGACATGTAAAATTCGTATCGGTCTGAATTTTTGGTTATTCATAGATTCGGATGTATCCGAATCTCTGAATGAAATAGTAATGAATTTCCTTCAAATCCGCTAAAATTTGTTTAGTTTATTCATTTTCTAACGAATTCCAACTTTTCCGAAAAATTTGAAACTGGATCTGTCGAAGACCGATTCAAATTCTGTGTGAAGAAATAGCTGGTTGTTAAGCAGCGAACCGGGAAGCCGGCTTCCCCACTGACAGATGAATGCAAAGATTTCCAGGCAATAGGAAAATGTTAAAATAAATGTCGTAGGATCCCCCCCCTCCCCAGTCTATGCCAGGCCCCTCGGGTCTGGTATGGATTTTAAGGGGAACCCCAAATAAAAAAAATAAAAAAACGGCGTAGGTCCCCCCCCAAAATCCATACCAGACCCTTATCTGAGCATGCAGCCTGGCAGGTCAAAAAAGGGGGGGTGAGCGAGCGCCCTCCCCCCGAACCATACCAGGCCACGTGCCCTCAACATGGGGGGGTGGCTGCTTTGGGGTTGATGGGGACAAGGTCCTCTTCTCGACAACCCTGGGCTGTGGTTATTGGGATCTGCGGGCGAGGGCCTTATCAGAATTTGGAAGCCCCCAGATCCCGCCCCCCCATGTGAATGGGTATTGGGTACATCGTACCCTTACCCATTCACCAAAAAAGTGGCAAAAAAATAATAAAAACACAAACTGTTTTTGACAAGTCCTTTATTATAAAGTAAATCCATTGTTAATCACAATGCCTGCTGGACCCGAAAAATAGAAAATAATGAAAATGCTCTGCCTTCTTCGAGGCTACCCGCCGTATGCCCGCTCTGCGCTTTGACAGTTCTTATATAGGTAAGGGGGTGGGGCCACCTGGCTACGTCACTCTGTGGCACCGCCCCTTCTGACATCACATGATGCCTCCTACCTTTTTTTTATTTTTAACACTTTTTTGGTAAATGAGTAGGGGTACGATGTACCCAATACCCATTCACATGGGGGGGGGGTCTGGAGGCCCCCTGCCCTAAAGCACCCACCCCCCCATGTTCAGGGCGCTTGCTCGTCCCCTCCCCTGCCAGGCTGCATGCTCGGATAAGGGTCTGGTATAGATTTTGGGGGGAGGGGGACCGTACACCGTTTTTTTTTTTTTTTTTTGTGGAGTGGGGTTCCCCTTAAAATCCATGGGGCCTGGTATTACTCTGTATTGGGCCCTACTGACAGTTATCATTTCACATGGCTTCTTGGTATGTCATGAAAAAGAGAATGATCCCATTGCTGACCACAGAAGTATTCCACCGTGATGATGATTTGTGCCAAGTGCTTATACTTTGTTATACAAATAATAGTGAATCACACAGTAAAGTCAGAGAAAATGTAGACACTGAACTGACTGCAAACCCCCATCATTGTACACAGAATGTGCATGGACTAATTCGTTTCTAACCTGAGGGGAACAAAAGAGTGATACTCCAAATCTATTCTTCTTCATCACAAAGGGGCTTATAAAGGACTTTGTTTGAGAGATAAGGGAATTGTATGAGGGGGAGGAAGTGAGAGCAGAGTAATGCCCCGTACACACGATCGGACCTTTTTCCAATCAAACTTCCATCGGAATTCCGACGGAATTTCATCTGAAAAAAATAGAACAGGTCCTATTTGAAAATTCCGATGAAATTCATCTGCGCCTGACTTTTTTCATCAGAAAATCCGATCGTGTGTACAAGGCAGAAGAGAGGGGAAAGAGAGAGAGGGGGATAGAAAACGAGAGAGGGGGGATAGAGAAAGAGGGAGAGAGAGAGGAAAGAGAGAGAGGGGGTAGAGAAAGAGAGAAGCAAGGGAGACAGAGGAGAAAGAGGGGGATAAAGAAGGAGGGAGAGAGAGACAGAGAGAGGAAATAGAGAGAGAAATGAGAGTGGGTAGAGAGAGGGGAGAGAGAGAGAGAGAAGAGAAAGGAAAGAGAGAGGAGAGAAAGAGAGGAAAGAGAGAGAGAAGAGAAAGGAGAGAGAGAGAGAGAGAGAGAGAGAGGAGAAAAAAAGGAGAAAGCGAAAAAGAGGGAGAGAAAAAAAGAGGGAGAGAAGAAAAGAGGGAGAGAAAGAGAGAGAGAGAGCAATAGAGAGCAGAGGGTGAGAGAGAGAGAGAGAGAAAGAAAAATAGAGAGAGAGAGGGGGAGGGATGAGAAAGAGAGGGGGGAGAGAGAGGGGAGGGATGAGAGAGAGGGGAGGGATGAGAGAGAGAGGGGGGAAGAGAGAGATGGAGGGGGAGAAAGAGAGAGAGAAAGAGAGAGAGAGGAGAGAGAGATGGGAGGGGTGAAAGAGAGAGAAAAAGGGAGAGAGGAGGAGGGGGGAGGGATGAGAGAGGGGGAAGAGAGAGATAGAGGGGGAGAGAGAGAGAAAGAGAGAGGAGAGAGAGAGATAGGAGAGAGAGAGGGGAGTGGTGAAAGAGAGAGAAAGAGGGAGAGAGGAGGAGGGGGTATGAGAGAGAGGGGGGAGGAGAGAAGAGAAAGAGAGAGGAGGGGGCAGGAGAAAAAGAGATGGAGAGAGAGAGTGGAAGAGAGAAAAAGAACAGAGGGTGAGAGGAGAGAGAAAGAAAAGAGGGGATGAGAGAGAGGGAGAGAGAGAGAAGGGGGGGGGAGAGAGAGAGAAGATGGGGATGAGAGAGAGAGAAGAGGGGACGAGAGAGAGGAGAGGGGGGATGAGAGAGAGGAGAGGGGGGGCGAGAGAGAGAAGAGGGGGACGAGAAAGAGGAAGAGGGGGACAAGAGAGAGAGAAAGAGGGGGACGAGAGAGGAGAGGGGGGCGAGAGAGAGAGAAGAGGGGGACAAGAGAGAGAGGAAGAGGGGATGAGAGAGAGGAAGAGGGGGATGAGAGAGAGATAGAAGAGGGGGTGAGAAGAAAGAAAGAGAGGGAGGGAGAGAGAGAAAGAAAGAGAGGGGGGCAGAGAGAAAGAGAGATATAAAGTGTGAGGGAGAGAGAAAGGAGAGAGAGAGAGGGTGGAAGAGAGAAAGAGGGAGAGAGAAACCCCAAAGACTGCCCTAGAGCTAAAAAAGAGAGAGTGGATGAGGGAGATGAAGTCAAAGGTTGGAAAAGGGGAATATGAGACCCAAAGAGGCTTCAGAGTTGATAGAGAGACAGAACTTGAATGAAGAGGAGAGAAGAGAGGAGAGAAGATGAGTGGGAAGGTGTTTCCTCGATAATGATGGGTGAGAAGACATCTGTCTGACATTTGTATTGCTGGGACCCAACTTGATTGTTTGAATTAACGCAGTTAACACCTTCCCTTCCTCCCGTATTCACTGGCCACATGGTGATCTTTCAACAAGTTGGAAATGTATTGTAAACCATCAACATAAGTCATTATCACCTCCTAGGGATACCACGCCCACCAAACATACAGCAGTTTTGTAGCCATTGGGGGGGGGGGGGGGTGGGGGGGCAGTTTAAGAAAGAAAAAGACAGAGAGAGAGAAATAAAGGCAAAGGTATATGTAAAGGTTTTTACAAGCGTAGGGAAGGGCTTTTTTAATCTGTCTGCGTTCCATTAAAGAGATTTCCCTTCACTTACCACCCTCAAGACATGACCAGATGTAAGAGGAAATCTCTCCATATACAGTTATCCATAGAACAGGGATCCCCATTAGATTTTCCTCCTGTTCTGGGGTGACAACTATAAGGCCTCATGCCCACGGGCGTTTTTTCAGCCGCGTTTTTGAGCGTTTTTTACAGCTTAAAAACGCCTGTCTATGTTAGTCTATAGCTTCATGCCCACCTAGGCGTTTTTGAGCTGTAAAGAGCATAGGCGTTTGTAAGCTGTAAAAAAAACCCAGGGCCAGTGCGTTCCTCAGCGTCAGAATTAGGCAGGAAAAAACGCGAGCGTCAAAAAACGCGCAAAAACGCGCACTAACGCGCGGTCGCGTTTTTAGCTCCGACGTTTTTTTTTTTTTTTTTTTTTAAATATTTACAATAACATGGACAGGCGTTTTTAAGCTGCAAAAAACGCAGCTGTAAAAACGCCAGTGGGCATGAGGCCTAAAATGTTGGATAACCACTCACTTTATGTCCCATACAATGGTTATTGGGACAAATAGAGAGGGGGGATCTCCCCAGCAGGGACACAGACAGCAATAAAACAAAATTGAGGGAGAAAGCAAAAGAAAGAGAGAGAAGAAAAATAAATAAATAGAAAAAGAGAGACAAATAAAAAAGAAAGAAGGAAAGAAAGAAATAGAAAAAGATGAGGAAGAGAGAGAGAGAGAGACTAACAGAGAAAGATAGGGGGAGAGAGAGAGAGAAAGATAGGGGGGGAGAGAGAGAGAGGAACAGAGAAAGATAAGGGGAGAGAGAGAGAGAGAGAGAGAAAGATAGGGGGGAGAGAGAGAGAGGAACAGAGAAAGATAGGGGGAGACAGAGAGAGAGAGGAACAGAGAAATATGAGAGAGAGAGAAAGAAAGTGAAAGGAACAGAGAAAGATAGGGAAGACAGAGAGAGAGAGAAAGAAAAAAAAGAAAGAGAGATAAAAAGAAGGGTTAACAAAGAGACAGAAAGGAAATCAACAAAAAAAGAAACAGAAAAAAAAAGAGAGAGAGAGAGAGAAAGATAGAAAAGAAAGAATGAAAGAAAGAAAAGGTTAGGAAAGAGACAGATAATAAAGAAAGAAGGAGAGAAATAAAGATAGAAATAAAAAAAATGAAAGGTTAACAAAGAGACAGAAAGGAAATAAACAAAAGAGAGAAAGAGAAAAAAAGATGGAAAAAAGGAGAGAGAAAGTCAGAAAAGGAAAGAAAGAAAGAGAAAAAGATAAGGAAGAGAGAGAAAGATAGAGGAGAAAACAAGAAATATAGAGAAAGAAATGAGAGAAAGAAAGAAAGAAAGAAAGAAAGAAAGAAAGAAAAGAAAGGAAAAGAAAAGAGAAAAAAAAGAAAAAAGAAAGAAAGAGACAGAAAGGAAATAAACAAAGAGAGAAAAAGAAAAAAGAAAGAAAGAAAAGGTTAGGGAAGAGACAGAAAAGATAGGGGAAAAAAAGAAGAAAAGTTTAACAAAGAGACAAAAAGGAAATAAACGAGAGAGAGAGAGAGAGAGAGAACGAAAGAAAGAGAAAAATGAAGAGAGAAAGAGAAAATGAGAATGAAAGAGAGAGAGCTGAGGGGGAGGGGGAAGTGGGGGAGGGGAGTGTCCCAGAGAAAGGGGCGGGGCCAGGACTCAGCCAGTATCTGTGAATCATTCACTCTGTCACATTGAGGTTTGAACTTCTCTCACACTGAGCTGGGATCTGTGAACTCTTCTATTGTTACTGTGTAATCTGTGCCCTGGACTGTGCTGGAAGGGTATCAGAGGGACTTTGTCCTTGGAGCTGACACTCAGGAACACATTTCAAGGTAAGACTACCAACAATCAGACCCAGAGGGGCCCCACTGAGCCCCATCCCCAGGATCCCAGGCTGGTCTTGTAGTGTGCTGGGATCATCTCATTCCAGGACAACACAGATCCAGCAGAGAGTCCCTGGAATCATCAGTTCACATTACTGGCATAACTCATCCTGGGTTTAGTGGAACTACAAATCCCAGCCAATGCTGAACCTTCCAGGGCCACAGGAGGGATAGTTCAGGTTCAGGTCCAGGTCACACCTGAGCGATTTGAAGCGCGTTTCCCAAACCACTTCAACATCAAGATTCCCATTGTATTCAGTGGTGGTCGTTCACACTTTTTGTGTCGCTTAAAGTGATCTTTTTTGGGGCAGATTCGCGTGTTTTTGGTTCCTATAGCAGTGTTTCTCAACTCCAGTCCTCAAAGCGCCCCAACAGGTCATGTTTTCAGGCTCTCCATTGTTTTGCACAGGCGATTTGATCAGTTTAACTGCTTTAGTAATTCCCACAGCTGTTTCATCTGAAGGAAATCCTGAAAACATGACCTGTTGGGGCGCCTTGAGGACTGGAGTTGAGAAACACTGTCCTATAAACTTCAATTGGAGTGCCTTTAAAACGTGTTTTTGCACAATTTCTTGCCTCTCCTCCTAATTATTCATTTTCTGTTGGCTCCAGCAAAAAAAAACGCTCAAGCCACCTGAAAAATGCTCCAAAAAATGCTTTAATGGTTCCTGCACCTGGCCGTCCAGCGTGCAGATCCTGCGTAATGACAATCCTGGGGACCCACTGTATACGCCAAGATTGCAAAAGCACCGCATGTGCACTGACGTATGACCGAAGTCATCGAACGCACGATATCTGCTTGTAGTGCAAACGTCAGTGCGTATGTGGGGGGGGTTTACGTAACCTTTGGCGCACAATCGCATACAGCCGCCTCTTCTAATGCGTCTCAGCGGACGCTTGTGTGTAGAGGGTCCCAGGGAAAGTCGTGACGCAGACTCTGCGCGCTGTACGGCCGTGTGCATGAAGTCCAAGAAGCTCAAGTGTGAACCTTGTTCTCAGGATAAATGTTCCAGGAATTGTTTGTAAATAATGATATTCATGAGTCTAATGAACTGAAACAACAGGCTGAGCTGGAAAGAATAATGAGGGGAGATTTACTAAAAGTGGAGAGTGCAAAATCTGGTGCAGCTCTGCATGGCGGCCAATCAGCTTCTAACTTCAGCTTCTTCAAATAAGCTTTGACCAAAAAATAATAATCTGGAAGCTGATTGGCTTCTATGCCGAGCTGCACCAGATTTTGTACTCTCCAGTTTTAGTAAATCAACCCCAATAAGAGCGATAAGTGTTTACATTGGTTCCATATAAATATTATTATTTACTATTTTATTTTTTATTATTTATTTGATTATTTTATTGTTTTTTATTTATTTTGTAGTTATTTATGTTATTATTATTATTGTCCATATTTTTTTAAACAAGTTGAATTTTTTTAATGAAGAATTTTATAAATTGTTATAGCTATTTTTTATTATTTGATATAAATTTGTATTTATTTTATGTAGTTATTTATGATATTATTATTATATATTTTTATGATAATATTATTATTTATTATTATTATTATTGTCCAGAATTTGTCCAGAATTTTTTTTATAATTATTTTCATGTTTAATATATTTGTATAAATTGTTGTTGTTATTACTATAACTATTATTTGATATTGTTTTTTTATTTATTTTATGAAGTTATTTATGATATTATTATTATTTTTATTATACATTTTATTTTATTGCTTTTATTAATAGTTTTATTATATATTTTTATTATTATTGTCCATTTAAAAAAAAACATTTTTAATATATATTTTTATTTATTATTGTTATATATTATTTATTATTTAAAAATATATAACTATAAAAAATAAAATAAAAATGAAAATAATAAAAACAATGGTTAATAATAATAATAATAATAATAATAATAATAATAATAATAATAATAATAATAATATTATAAACATATATCATTAAAATATAAATGTAAACAAATATTATACATTTTTATTTTATTGCTTTTATTATTTTAATGCATTACATATTTTTATATTATTATTCCTATTATTATTATTATTATTGTCCTTTCTTTTTTTAAAAATATAGATTATTATTAATAATAATAATAATAATAATCTATATTAAAAATGAAAAAAAAAAGGAAGGACAATAATAATAGGAATAATAATATAAAAATATATAATACATTAAAATATTAATAAAAGCAATAAAATAAAAATGTATAATTAATATTCTTTTACAGTTATATTTTATTGCTTTTTTTTTATATTTTAATTCAATATGTTTATATTATTATTATTATTATTATTATTATTATTATTATTATTATTATTAGTATTATTATTATTGTTATATATTTTATAATAATAATAATAATTAAGAATATAGAAAATAACAATAATAAATTATTAAAATATATATTAATGAGAAAAAAAATGAATAATAATATTTTGTATATATTTTTTTTTTTTATATTGTGAATATTATTATTTATTAAATATTATATTTATATTATTATAAGCCCTGGTTCACACTGCTGCTGCTTTTGAACTCCCGCTACTTCAGCGCCATTTCAAAGACGCAGATCAGTGCGATTTGCACTGCCGATTTAATTGCGACTTCATTGAACAAAGTAGTGCAGGAACCTTTTTCATAATCCCTGCAACTTGAGTCCCGACGATCGGAACAGTTCAGTGGCCGGCAATTGGGTGCGACTTGTCATCCGGTTTGGAACTGTCAAATCACATGACAAATGGTACCGGTAGGAAGGAGGACTTATTTATCTTGTAGAATCTAGTTGATACATAGTAGCGATTAGCACAGCGCTGATCTTGGTATTCCCTGTGGAAGATCTGGGTTATATAGAGAGAAGTGGAAGTGATTTTCCTGGACATATGAAGCGGTAGGACTTGATGAACACGAGTGATTTTTCCACGCTACTAAAATTGGTCAGGATTGATCGATCGCAGTTGATCGTTAAGATTACAGAGGGGATCGTTTCGGAGGAATTGATTGATCATAAAGGCCCAGTGCTGGAAATGTGTGTGGCCAGGTAATGCAGTGATGTGGCCAGGTAATGCAGTGATGTGGCCAGATAATGCAGTGATGTGGCCAGATAATGCAGTGATGTGGCCAGGTAATGCAGTGATGTGGCCAGGTAATGCAGTGATGTGATCAGATAATGCAGTGATGTGGCCAGGTAATGCAGTGATGTGATCAGATAATGCAGTGATGTGACCAGGTAATGCAGTGATGTGACCAGGTAATGCAGTGATGTGACCAGGTAATGCAGTGATGTGGCCAGGTAATGCAGTGATGTGGCCAGATAATGCAGTGATGTGGCCTGGTAATGCAGTGATGTGGCCAGGTAATGCAGTGATGTGGCCTGGTAATGCAGTGATGTGACCAGGTAATGCAGTGATGTGGCCTGGTAATGCAGTGATGTGGCCAGGTAATGCAGTGATGTGGCCAGGTAATGCAGTGATGTGGCCAGGTAATGCAGTGATGTGGCCAGGTAATGCAGTGATGTGGCCAGGTAATGCAGTGATGTGGCCTGGTAATGCAGTGATGTGGCCTGGTAATGCAGTGATGTGGCCAGGTAATGCAGTGATGTGGCCAGGTAATGCAGTGATGTGATCAGATAATGCAGTGATGTGGCCTGGTAATGCAGTGATGTGGCCAGGTAATGCAGTGATGTGATCAGATAATGCAGTGATGTGGCCAGGTAATGCAGTGATATGATCAGATAATGCAGTGATGTGGCCAGGTAATGCAGTGATGTGGCCAGGTAATGCAGTGATGTGGCCAGGTAATGCAGTGATGTGATCAGGTAATGCAGTGATGTGATCAGGTAATGCAGTGATGTGGCCAGGTAATGCAGTGATGTGGCCAGGTAATGCAGTGATGTGGCCAGGTAATGCAGTGATGTGATCAGGTAATGCAGTGATGTGATCAGATAATGCAGTGATGTGGCCAGGTAATGCAGTGATGTGGCCAGATAATGCAGTGATGTGGCCAGGTAATGCAGTGATGTGGCCAGGTAATGCAGTGATGTGGCCAGGTAATGCAGTGATGTGGCCAGGTAATGCAGTGATGTGGCCTGGTAATGCAGTGATGTGGCCTGGTAATGCAGTGATGTGGCCAGGTAATGCAGTGATGTGGCCAGGTAATGCAGTGATGTGATCAGGTAATGCAGTGATGTGGCCAGGTAATGCAGTGATGTGATCAGGTAATGCAGTGATGTGATCAGGTAATGCAGTGATGTGATCAGATAATGCAGTGATGTGGCCAGGTAATGCAGTGATGTGGCCAGATAATGCAGTGATGTGGCCAGGTAATGCAGTGATGTGGCCAGGTAATGCAGTGATGTGGCCAGGTAATGCAGTGATGTGGCCAGGTAATGCAGTGATGTGGCCAGGTAATGCAGTGATGTGGCCTGGTAATGCAGTGATGTGGCCAGGTAATGCAGTGATGTGGCCAGGTAATGCAGTGATGTGGCCTGGTAATGCAGTGATGTGGCCAGGTAATGCAGTGATGTGGCCAGGTAATGCAGTGATGTGACCAGGTAATGCAGTGATGTGGCCTGGTAATGCAGTGATGTGACCAGGTAATGCAGTGATGTGGCCAGGTAATGCAGTGATGTGGCCAGGTAATGCAGTGATGTGGCCTGGTAATGCAGTGATGTGGCCTGGTAATGCAGTGATGTGACCAGGTAATGCAGTGATGTGGCCAGGTAATGCAGTGATGTGGCCAGGTAATGCAGTGATGTGGCCAGGTAATGCAGTGATGTGGCCTGGTAATGCAGTGATGTGGCCTGGTAATGCAGTGATGTGGCCAGGTAATGCAGTGATGTGGCCTGGTGAATTCTGCTGCAGCAATCGCTCCCTACGTTCCCATCCTACTAATCACTAGAGATCACTACATAGATGCAACAATGTGTAGCAGCGATTAATCGATATTGGTACTGAGACCTTCTACACTCCATTGTGATCAATATGTATCGATCACTGTGACTAGTAGCTGGGTGATCGGACACGAATTGTCTGTGTAGGCCCAGCCTAATAGTGACCACACACCATGCAATCTGATTGTACAATCTCCATCCACCAAGTAGTGCCTGCCTGATCTGATACTTATCGCATCGTTTAGGTTCATCCTCGTGTTTTTATTGTGGCGGTGAAGCTAAAGGACATTGTGTAATCAGATTGTATAATGTGTTCAATGGAGATTGTCAGCAGATGTCATAACTGCTCGTGAGACAACAACTATAACGAATTGTCCAATCAGCTGTCAGATTGCTGTTTGCCAGAAATATGATCGTAATTCCCATCACACCCTTGTGTAGGGGTGTGCTCAAGGGAACCCGTCACATGTGATGTGTTTTAGAACATACATTGCAATTACTAAAGACATTCTCATTGCTGAGTAGTCAGCGGTGTAAAATCTTGTCATTGCTGAGTAGTCGGCAGTGGAAAAACTACAGTTTTAATGTAGTCTGATCATGAGGGAGAGGAGACTGAGGAAATGCTTCTTCCTGATTGCAGCAGACTGCAGACTCCCCCCACGCTGCTCTGGGCTTGGGTGATTACTCTCAAAAAAAGGATCTCTCAGTACCTAAATTCCTGACATATTGTAATGTACAGCAGCAGTATTTTTTAAAAAAAGTTCCACCTTTTATCATTAAAAACCATTCTTGAGCCCCAGTTGGTGACTTGGCTTAGGCTGAGATGATGTCATCAGTCTGCTGCAATCAGGAAGAGGCATTTCCTCAGTCTCCTCTCCCTCGTGATCAGACTACATTGTAATTTGTGTAAAATAGACTCTGCCTAGGCTGAGATGATGTCATCCGTCTGCTGCAATCAGGAAGAGGCATTTCCTCAGTCTCTTCATTGATCAGACTGAACATTATAACTGTGTAAAATAGACTTTGCCTAGACTGAGATGATGATGTCAGTCTGCTGCAGGCAGGAGAAAGCATTATCTCAGTCTCCTTTCCACCATTGATCACATAGTACATTGTAACTTTGTTAACCTGACTTTTCCCAGGCTGAGATGAATGTCATCAGCCTGCTGCAGGCAGGAGAAATAATGTACAAGTCTGATCAATGGGGGAGAAGAGACTGAGGAAATACTTTCTCTCCAGGTTGATGATATTCATCTCAGCCTGGGCAAAGTATACTTTACAAAGTTACAATGTACTGTGTGATCAATGGTGGAAAGGAGACTGAGATAATGCTTTCTCCTGCCTGCAGGCATAGACTTTGCCTAGACTGAGATGATGTCAACAAGCCTGCTGCAGGCAAGAAGAATCATTTCCTCAGTCTCCTCTTCCCCAGTGATCACACAGTACATTGTAACTTTGTAAACTAGACTTTGCCCCGGCTGAGATGAATTTCATCAGCCTGCTGCAGGCAGGAGAAAGTATTTCCTGAGTCTCTTCTCCCCCATTGATCAGACTGTACATTATAACTGTGTAAAATAGACTTTGTCTAGGCTGAGATGATGCCATCAGTCTGCTTCAGGCAGAAGGAAGCATTTCCTTGGCCTCCCCCCCCCCCCCCCCCCAGTGATCACACCGTACATTGTAACTTTGTATAAGAGACTCTGCCTAGGCTGTGATGAATGTCATCAGCCTGCTGCAGGCAACGGAAAGTATTTCCTAAGTCTCTTTTCCTCCATTGTTTATACTGTACATTATAACCGTGTAAAATAGACTTTGCCTAGGCTGAGATGATGTCAGCAGTCTGCTGCAGGCAGGATAAAGTATTTCCCTAGTCTCCTCTACCCCAGAGATCACACTGTACATTGTAACTTTGTAGTAAGTCCAAGCTGGGAACCTGCGGCAGGGGCTGATCTGTCTCAGATATTTGTGAACACAGCCAAGAACTGCATGGGATGTACATGAGCGTGTCACCTCTGATCCGGCATCTCGATCCAGGAGGTAGATGGTGACCCTGGAGGTAGATGGTGACCCCGGAGGTAGATGGTGACCCCGGAGGTAGATGGTGACCCCGGAGGTAGATGGTGACCCCGGAGGTAGATGGTGACCCCGGAGGTAGATGGTGACCCCGGAGGTAGATGGTGACCCCGGAGGTAGATGTGACCCCGGAGGTAGATGGTGACCCCGGAGGTAGATGGTGACCCCGGAGGTAGATGGTGACCCCGGAGGTAGATGGTGACCCCGGAGGTAGATGTGACCCCGGAGGTAGATGGTGAGTGGTGACCCCGGAGGTAGATGGTGACTCCGGAGGTATGGTGTTCTCCAACACCATAGTTCAAAAGCATCAATTCTTCGGCGTTCAGCCTTCCTTATGTATCAACTTTCACATCCATAGGTTACTACTGGGAATAAAATAGCTTTGACTATATGGCACTTTGTCGGTTGGGTGATATCTCTGCTTTTTATAATGTTGTCTAGGTTTGCCATTGCTTTCCTCCCAAGAAGCAAGCATCTCCTAATTTCATGGCTACAGTCATTGTCTGCCGTGATCTTGGCGCCTAGGAAGATAAAACCTGTCACGGTTTCCATTTCTTCTCCTTCTATTTGCCAAGGAGTGATGGGAGCGGTTGGCCTTGATCTTGATTTTCTTTGACATCTGAACTGCTTCCCATCTTTCAGTAGCTTGAATACAGTATTTACTGCATAGCTCCCAACTGTCCCTGATTTCAGGGACTGTCCCTGATTTGGAGCAATGTCCCTCTGTCCCTCATTCCTCCTCATTTGTCCCTTACTTACTATCAAACAGTGTTTCCCAGTGCTAAACCTTTCATGCAATTTCTAAATTGCTGCATTTGTGAATTTTAAAAGCCAATATAAAGGAATAGTAGTGGTACAAAAAAGTCCTTGTTGATTTAATTGACCTTTTTTTTTCTTCGGTTAATTCTCCTTTAAAGGGTGTGTGTCAAGGGGCGTGTCCTATGCCTACATACGTTTGCAAGTAGGTGTCCCTCATTCCAATCTCAAAATGTTGAGAGGTATGCTCACTGTAGAATTCTTTCCAGTGCCTGGTAGGTATGCTGGGCCCATAACCTGTTGTGCAGAATATTGAAATAATGCGCTGGAAGCTTCTTTGATGCAGAGAATACTTTTTTTTTCTTTTTTTTATAGAAACTTGTTTATTTATACATTGCTCAAATTATACAGGCGGTCATTGCAGTAAATAAAACAGAACAATACATGTAAAAACCACATCATTACAGGATTCAAGAGTCCAGAATGTCTGAGCAATAGCAGGACACAATGCTGATATGAAATTACAGAGAATACTTTACTTTCTTGGAGAAATAGCTGAACATACAGCATGTCTTTTATCATGGAACAGGAACAAGGAAGATACAACTAAATACACTGAGAGAGATAACACTTCCTCTGTTTACATTACCATAGATACACATTACAGTGCCACCTGCTGGTTAGATAGGTATAATACATACAGTATGAAGTTCAGTGAATAACATTCAACATTCTTAACGTTCAATTTCAGGCCAGCTTTTGTGCTCTCCTCTTTCACCTTCATTAACTGCTTGCCGACCAGCCACCGTCATTATACGGTGGCAGGTTGGCACTGCTGCGCGAATTGCTGTAGCTGTACGGCGGCCGCTTTAAGAGCTATAGTGGGGCGACGCCGGAGCCGATGCACGTGGCCGCAATGTCCGCCGGCGACTCGCGATCGGTCCTCAGAGAGGCAGAACGGGGATCTGTCAGAGAAGTAGAGAGAGATCTACTGTTCTTAGTGATTAGGAACAGCGATCTCTCTCCTCCAGTCAGTCCCCTCCCCCCCCCCCCCACAGTTAGAAACACCTCCCTGAGAACACTTAACCCCTTGATCGCCCCCTAGTGTTTACTTCTTCCCTGCCAGTGACATTTACACAGTAATCAGTGGATATTTTTAGCTCTGATCGGCTGTATAAATGTCACTGGTCCCAAAAAAGTGTCAAAAGTGTCCGATCTGTCTGCCGCAATGTCTCAGTCCCGCTAAAAATTGCTGATCACCGCCATTACTAGTAAAAAAAAAAAATCATAATAAAAATGCCATAAATATATCCCCTATTTTTTAGACGCTGTAATGTTTTTGCGCAAACCAATCAATATACCCTTTTTACAATATTTTTTTTAACAAAAATATGTAGAAGAATACATATTGGCCTACACTGAGGAAGAAATTTATTTCTTTTTTTTTTTGGATAATTATTATAGCAAAAAGTAAAAAATATATCTTTTTTTCAAAATTGTTTTTTTTTTGTTTATAGCGCAAAAAATAAAAACTGCAGAGGTGATCAAAGCACCAAACGAAAGCTCTATTTGTGGGGGAAAAAAGGACATAACTTTTGTTTGGGAACCACGTCGCACGACCTCGCAATTGTCAATTGTCAGTTAAAGCGACGCAGTGCCGAATCGCAAATAAAGGCTTGGTCAGGAAGGGGATAAATCCTTCTGGAGGTGAAGTGGTTAAGAGACTCTTTAGTTCTTCTTCACTTACTGCCATTAATGTGGTATTGTCTGCATATCTCAGGTTGTCGATTTATTTCTCCCGGCGATCTTAATTCTGGCTTGTGATTCGTCGATCCTGGCATTTTGCACGATATACTCTGCATATAAGTTAAATAAGTAGGGTGACAATATACATCCTTGCCGCACACAGAGGCGGCTCAAGGCTTTGTGAGGCCTTGGGCAAAACTTAGACATGAGGCCCCACTAATGCCCATAATGGGAAAAATAATTCAAGCTAGAAAAATGGCTGCCGAAAATGCACGGATCTAGCACACAGGTGATCAGCACCACTTCCAGGACACCCTCCTCACCCATCAGACATATTCAGCCAATGCAAGAGGGGGGGTGAGAAAGAGAGAGGGGTGATAGAGAGATCCAATGGCGCCGACATTAGTATTGATCACAGGCAAATTAGGTGGCCGCGAGGCCCCTGTGAGTGCGAGGCCTTAGGCGACCGCCTAATTTGCCTAATTAGAGAGCCGCCTCTGGCCGCACATATGCAGTACTGTACAGTATATGAGCCCCCTAAATAAAAAAAACGAGATCCAACCATAAGTCCACTTTAACATTCCCTTTAACTTAAGGTGACCAGATTTTTAAAATGAAATCCGGGGACATATATATTTTTTTTTTTTACTAGTAATGGCGGCAATCAGCAACTCTCTGCCTGTCGCCGCCACCACCCGCCTCACAGCCTGTCAAGTCTTACTCTCTGGACCCCGGCTACTACTGGGTGGGGAGCGGAGGAAGATCACTCCAGCAGGGAAGGCAAGAAGATATACAGGCAGGCGGCCGGCCGGGACTTGAGCCAAGGCAGAAGAACATGTGAGTGGAGCTGAATGGGCATGCACCCGAAACTGAAGAAATATTCCCTCCACTCCGACCAGCACAGGATCATCAGAAAGGGGCACAGATAATGGAAAAAAATACACCCCCCTAAGCTAGTAGGAGCGGCGGAGCGGGGGGTGTAATTCATATATATATATATATATATATATATATATTTTTTTTTTTTAATTCTGCACTGACTGTCTTTAAAATTGCCCCAGCCCCCGTTCAAATCCAATCCGGGGACAAAACCGGGGACAGACTTGGTCCGGGGACAGTGTCCTCAATCCGGGGACTGTCCCCTGAAACCGGGGATGTCTGGTCACCCTACTTTTACTACGCTACAATGGAACGTAAACACATTTGATCGCTGAAGATGTGTCCGATGGGTCGCTGTTTTGCAGAGCGTGATGTTAATTGGGGGGGCTCGGCCTACAAAGACATCACATTTAATTAACGTCACATAATCAGCATTGTGAGCCGCCATTGTCCCAGCTGATGCATTTCAAGGCGACTTTGAACTTTTAAGTGGAAAACTGAATGACGGGGGCGACGGTGGGGGGAGGGGGGGTGTTTAGGGGGGGTGGGCTTTAATCAGTCAGCTTGCTGTAAAGCGTTGGATGGAGCAGGAAATGGATCCCAGAACAGGCCGGGGCTGTGCGGAGTGATGTCGGTAATTGGGGGTCTGTGTTTGTATGACTGCTCCGTATATTCCAATAAATGTCGTTTATCTTTGATTCGGAGACTGAGCGGGTCTGGCACTGATTAGGGGACTTACTGGGTTTCACTCAATGAGTTAGGAAAGGAAATGAGTATCGCTTACCTTAACTGCTTCCCCCCTGTTAGTAGGAAAAAGTCATACACGCATTTTAAAATCAGATTGTCCAATCTGTATGCAATAAGATGCCCATACATGTTCTAATCTGATTGGCTAATCTCTGCAAAATAAATTAGGGTGGTCATACATGTATCAAATTGCGATCGATGTAGGTATGAGTGATTGTAAACAGGCAATTCATAAATTTACCCAGGTCCAAGATAGAGGATGAGAGGTGGGGAGGGGGGGTACAAGGGGTGGGACTGTCATGTGGGGGGGCGGGGGAGCTCAGCTGGGTGCAGCACTGTCATGTGGGAGAGGGAAGGAAAGAGGGGCAGCTGCCCTGGATGCAGCACTGTGATGTTTGTGGGGGGCAGCTTAGTTGGGTGCAGCACTGTTGTGGGGTGGGAGGGGGGGGCAGCTGCCCTGGATGTAGTACTGTCATGTTGGGGGGGTGGAGGGGCATCTCAGTTGGGTGCTGCACTGTTGTGTGTGTGGGGGGGGGGAGCTCAGCTGGGTGCAGAGCTGTCATGTTGGATGAGGGGAGGAAAGAGGGGCAGCTGCCCTGGATGCAGCACTGTCATGGGGGGGGGGGGAGGATAGAGGGGCAGCTGCCCTGGATGCAGTACTATCATTTAGGGGGGGGAGGTGGTGGAGGTGGAGGGGCAGCTCAGTTGGGTGCAGCACTGTCATGTGTGTAGAGGAGGGGCTGCCCTGGATGCAGCACTGTCTTGTTGGAGGGGATGGGGCAGCTGCCCCCTGGATGCAGTACTGTTATGTGGAGGTGGAGTGGTAGCTCAGTTGGGTGCAGCACTGTCATGGGGGGGGGAGAGGCAGTTGCCCTAGGGGCAGCACTGTCATGCTGGGGGGGAGGAGGGGCTGCCGCCCTGGGTGCAACACTGTCATGTTGGAGGTGGGGGGCACCATACAGCGCGCCACGCTCCCCTCACAGCATGCATGCTTCAGATTAGTCGCTGGCAGCGGGCTGTAGGTTCATATCTGCTCCAAAAGCAACTGCTGCCATGGTGCCACCCCATGCTCCTACATGCCCACTCTACTCTACCTGATGCAAAAAGCACACCGCACATGTGCAACCACCTTCCAGCTGGATTTGCTATGGATGCTCAGTGCACATTCCATGCCAATCATGAGCAGGCAGAGCATGGGGGTGGAGAATGGGTGTAGGGCAGTATGTCCATAATGCATTAGCAGCATTGGAGGGGGGCATAGTCTGCATGCTTGCCCTGGGCACCTGGTGAACCCATCTCGGTTCTGCGCATCGCTTTAAATACATTCTCATCCGTCAACACACATTGATACGCATTAGGTTGGGATTGGATTGGCATCCCATACAATGCATTGCAACGCACGTTGAAAATAAGCGATGTCACATTGGCGCACGTTGACATGCGTATTGATGTGCTTCCATTGGTTTAATCAGAAAATGCATCAAGTGGTAAGTGCCTAGGTGTGATTCTCATAGGGGGGGATTTTCAGCTGTTGCCACCATGCCGTCCCCCCAGGGCATCACCATATGGCACCTCCAGGTCTGCACCGTCTGACACCTCCACAATGAGCAGAAGACGCTGCGTCTGACAGCAGCCCCATAGTTGTGTACCTAAACACAGACAGCGTAACCCAAGTACCTGCGTCCAGATCCAGTTACTGTTTATCTCCACTTAGTCAATGCTGACAATTATACAAAGGCTGGCTTTCCCATGGCGGGGATGGAGCCGATTCATCATTCCCACTCCTATGATGTCAGACCTGCCCGCCACTTTATATATACTGCAGCTGGCTCTTCTCCTATATACAAGCTGGTAATCCATTAACCGCCTTCTGTAACAAAAAAAAATAAATTTTACCCAGAGCAGCCAATCAGAACCGATATTTGTTTGGAAAACTGTAATCTGAAATCTAATTGGTTGCTTCAGCTTAAAAAAAAACAACCTTTTTCACCTGAGATGGCAATCCCATAAAGGTGAACTCCAGGCACAAAAGCTTTTATCAGAATCTATTCTTCATTATCCACAAAGGATATAAATGCCATTGCAAACCTGGATATTATCTTGTAAAAGTAGCAGTGACATCATCACAGTGCTGTGCATAGCTTGTGCAGAGAGCAGAGCTGTGGGAGGGGCCCAGCAGGCTCCACCCAATACACACATGAGGGGGCAGAGATAAGACCAGTCACCCTGCACAAGGAGAGAGAGAGAAGAGCTGTGGGAGGGGCCCAGCAGGCTCCACCCAATACACATGAAGGGGTGGAGACAAGACCAGTCACCCTGCACAAGCAGAGAGAGAAGAGCTGTGGAAGGGGCCATGCAGGCTCCACCAAATACACATAATGGGGCGGAGACGAGACCAGTCACCCTGCACAAGCAGAGAGAGAAGAGCTGTGGGTGGGGCCATGCAGGCTTCACCCAATACACATAATGGGGCGGAGACGAGACCAGTCACCCTGCACAAGCAGAGAGAGAAGAGCTGTGGGTGGGGCCATGCAGGCTCCACCAAATACACATAATGGGGCGGAGACGAGACCAGTCACCCTGCACAAGCAGAGAGAGAAGAGCTGTGGGTGGGGCCATGCAGGCTTCACCCAATACACATAATGGGGCGGAGACGAGACCAGTCACCCTGCACAAGCAGAGAGAGAAGAGCTGTGGGTGGGGCCATGCAGGCTCCACCAAATACACATAATGGGGCGGAGACGAGACCAGTCACCCTGCACAAGCAGAGAGAGAAGAGCTGTGGGTGGGGCCATGCAGGCTTCACCCAATACACATAATGGGGCGGAGACGAGACCAGTCACCCTGCACAAGCAGAGAGAGAAGAGCTGTGGGTGGGGCCATGCAGGCTTCACCCAATACACATAATGGGGCGGAGACGAGACCAGTCACCCTGCACAAGCAGAGAGAGAAGAGCTGTGGGTGGGGCCATGCAGGCTTCACCCAATACACATAATGGGGCGGAGACGAGACCAGTCACCCTGCACAAGGAGAGAGAGCAGCAGTGAGCGGTCTTTATTAAAGGAAGGAAAAGTCTCACACTAAATGACTGCACAGATCTGGAAGAATTACACAAAGCACACCAAGATTTAAGGAAGAATACACATGAAGAATACACATGTTTATTATGCACGACATTTTGCCTTTCCTTGTTCTCCCCCCCCCCCCCCCCCCCCCCTTATTATCATGAAACATTTTCCATTGTCATTGCATACCTGAATAATTCTCTCGACATCTCTATGCAATGTTGGCATATCATGAGAGGTGGGAGGAGCCCGCAGGTTGCTGTACATAGCTCTAGGAAACATTACTGCACCCTGCCTTAGTCTGACTTGCTGCAGCTTCTAATGCACATTGTGAGAAGCTCACAGTGTGCAGTGAAATCAGAGGAAGACATTTGAGTCCAGGAGAGGAGCCGCTAGTTGGACTTTAAACATATCTTGAAAAAAAAAAATAAAGAAAAAAATATATATAATATATATATATATATATATATATATATATATATATATAATTATTTATTTTGTGTTTGGGGTTTATTTTTTTGGTTTAACTTTTTAGATTATTTTTAAACCCGCTATGAGAGCGCTGTCACAGTCCCCCGTAATTAGTCCCTCAGTCATTGGACCCTTTTTGTTATCCTTGGCTGTTTTCCCCGCTTTGCTGCCTGTGTGCCCCCCAATAAATCACAGGGGGAGCTCTTTTCAGATCACATGAATGGAGAGCTGTGAAATTGGGTAAAAAGCCACAGAGGCTGGACTGCCGAGCTCCTACCGGGGACATAAAAACTTCCCATAAAAAGTGTTTTCTCTCCTCCGAACTGCTCTGCGTTTTTTTTTTTTTCTACCTTTTTTTACGTCGCACCATCTGGCAGCTTGAGCTGATGTAAACAATACAGAGCGAGGACAGATTGATGGGGATTAAATACTGGCTCCACTAGTAAACTCTAGCTGTACAAGCTGCTTCCTTCATTCATGGGCAAGCTAACTTAGCAGCACTATTGGTCTGAAATTCCTCCAGCCACTGTGGACCTTCAAGTCCCAGCGGGACCACTGCAGTGCATGCTGGAACCTATGATGTCACAGTGGAGGCCACTTACCTGTCCATGCTACTCCCTCCTTGGTACAAAGAGTAGCGGGAGCTGGTCCTTTATGTGGGCTGTGATGCCTGAGGTTAGTAGAAGGGGCTTCTGATCATGCGACACTATGATTGGCTGCACGACGACGACGTCAACTCCCAGACATCGATAGTTGACCATGAGCTGTCAGTGACCGCTCGACCATATTTTTTTTTTTGGCACAAATTGTGTGTGCCACCAGAACAAAACCGCCCCAGGCTAGTAGGAGGTGCTTCCGATCATATGCGCTATGACTGCACAGTGATGATGTCATCAGAAGCTAATCCTGCACTTATGGTCATTGATTTTTGACCATGAGCTAGCCCTTTAAGTGGGCTGTGATGCTGGAGGCTGGTAGGAGGCGTTCCTGATAATGTGGCACTATGATTGGCTGCACAGTGATAATGTTTTTGGAAGCACGGCCTACCGGCTTCCAATCATTGGTAGTTGACCGCGAGCTGTCGTGACAGCTCGACCACGGTTTTTCAGGCACAGATTCAGCGTGCCACCAGAACTTCCCAAGACTGGTAGGAGAAGCTCCAAATCATATGGCCCTATGATTGACTGCACAGTGATGATGTCATCAGGAGCACGTCCTACAGTTCCTAGTCATCATTATTTGATTATTAGCTAGCCCTTCAAGTGGGCTGTGATGCCAGAGGCTGGTAGGAGGAGCTTCTCATTGTGTAGCACTATGATTGGCTGCACAGTGATGACATCATAGGAAGCGGGGTCCTACTGGCTCCCAGTCATTGGTAGTTGACCGTAAGCTGTCAGTAACAGCTCGACTATGGTTCTTTGGGTGCCAACTGAGCATGCCACCAGAACAAAACCTCTCAAAGAATGTTAGGGGGGCTCACAATCATGTGGCACTGTGACTGGCTGTGCAGTAATGATGTCACTAGGAGCACATCCTACTGTTCCTAGTCATCGGTACTTGACCTGGCCCTTTAAGTGTATTTTGATGTTTGAGACTGGTAGGAGGGGCACCTGATTATAGGGCACTATGATTGGCTGCACAGTGATGATGTCTTTAGAAGCACGTGTTACCGGCTCCCAATCATTGCTAGTTGATCGTGAGCTGTCGTTGACAACTCGACTATGGTTCTTTGAGCACCGACTGAGCGTGCCACAAGCAACCAGCAAAACCTCTTAAGAGTGGTAGGCGGGCTCCTAATCACGTGGCACTGTGATTGGGTGCACAATGATGATGTCATCTGGAGCACATCCTACTGGTTCCTGATTGTCGGTAGTTGATCATGAGCTGTCAGTGACAGCTCGACAGTGGCTCTTTGGGCATCGATTGAGCATGCTACCAGAATAAAACCTCCCAAGACTGGTAGGAGAGGCTCTCGATTATGTGGCACTATGATTGACCTCATAATGATGACGTCATCAGGATCTTGTCCTACATTTTGCTATATCTCATCCTGTTGTACAATGCTGACCTTGACAGCTAACAGTGTAGCTAAGAAGAAACAGGTTGATCCCTGGCAAAGAGTGCCGGGGAAGGGTTACTAAATGGTAACAATATTAATGATCTTATGAAAATAATCAAGTTATCAAATTGATTTAATAAATGCAAAAATTGATACATATAAACATGATTAGAAAAATGTGATAAAGTGCAATTCAATAAAAGGCGGGCCAAATTGATTGGCTTATTGATCAAATATATTGATTGGCTGTTTGATCAAACAGCCAATCAATTTGGCCCGCCTTTTATTGAATTGCACTTTATTTACATTTTTCTAATCATGTTTATATGTACCAATTTTTGCATTTATTAAATCAATTTGATAACTTGATTATTTTCATATGATCATTATTATTGTTACCATTTAGTAACCCTTCCCCACCACTCTTTGCCAGGGATCAACCTGTTTCTTCATATGCCTTTTTTGGTTACGGTAACAACACCAGGATTTGGTGATTGATCAAAGCCAGGCCACTGATTGAGTGAGCCTGAGAATCTGTGGTAGGCTTGCAACCTCCTTGTTTTTTCTCAACAGTGTAACTAAACCTAAAAATATTTTTTTTATAAAACAATACCCTACCTAGCTCTTATTCCAGCATTGTCCATTTTTCTTTATGTCGATCTTCTTCCTTTTTATTTTTTACCTGTCAGTTCCTCCACTTCCTGTCCCAGGGTGACAACCCTCCCTGATCAGTTCCCTAAGCCAGAGTAGCATTGTCACCTTGTAGGCTCTAAGCTGACGTTCTAACGTACATCTTGCCAGTACTAAAAGCTTGCAGAGCACAAGGCCTCATGAGATGCCAAGGTCATCCATGATGGATGTATATCTAGGCTAAGGAGCAGAAGTAGCAAGGGGGAGTGAGGTGGAGTGGAACAAAACATGGACTTTGAAGGCAAAAAGGTGACAATGACCAACCTTACTCCATGATATAAATCCGTCTTTGAACCCTCCATTACATTTTTTTTCCTGAATAAATCTTAACAGGAACTCGGTCTGGCCTTTCATGAAGGACCTGTGCCTTTTAGGAACACTGCCTGGGTACATTATTGGAGGTTTCCTTAACCACTTGTAGCACTTATCCCCATTTAAGGGACCCGCTGGTTTTGTTTCGGGTCTGTAGCAATTACCACTCTAGAGTGGATCCCTTTTCTCCGTTGTCTAGGTAAAAAAATCTCTTGGAATAAGGCCACACAGGAGTAAAACCCCAATCAGCAAGGCTTTATTCTTTATCTTTGAGTTAAACTTGAAGAGAGAGAGTAAGAAGTTTAGAAAAGTTGGGGAAAGGTTCAGGCACGCAACACTTAACGTTCAATGTCAATTTTCCGTCGCCACTCAAGCCTGAGTGGGTATTGCTGACCCGGATATTTCCTATGAGAGCGGTCCTAGCAGCTGGGATGGAGCACGAATCAAACTTTTCCCTTTTTCTGAGTATCTAGGGATACGATCGGGGAATCCTCTGCCACAGAATTCAAGTCCCGAACCTCCCAGACAAATTATACTGAACCTCTGTGCCAGGCCAGCACATTGCAGGCTTTGTAACTGTTGAAGATGGATCCCTCCTTAGGCGAGATTCCAGGCCTCTTCCCGAGACAGCGGTACCGTCGCTAGTCTCCTCTGGGACTGATCCTCCCCTGGTCTCCTTTCCTAAAGTTGGGTCCCCAAGAAGTGGGCAGCCTGGGATCCTTCTCTGAGGTGTAGGCCCTGCCAGCGGAGCTGGGCCTACCTTGAAACGAAGCAGCCTCGGGCTGAAGGTGCCTGAGGTCCGAACACACCCGCGCACCTCCTGCCATACGGACCATGAGGCACACACCCAGGACCAATGGGTCCCCTGGAACTCCCCTCACCTAATGGCGTCTGCCCCGTATGTACCCTCTCCCAGCATGCACAGCGGGTAGACCACGCCCACTGTACGGCTGCCAAAAAAGGACACCCAAGATGTTGTGATACCCCCCGTAGTTCAACCTATGCCGGCGGTGACCGTGCCACCTACCGGCAACAGAAAACACTGCTGCCAGGTAGTATCACACCCAGAGCAGAAGCAATATTGAACTATTGATTGGTCTGAGCCCAACTACCGGCTCAGACTACCCCTAAATTTCCACATAGCGCCCGCAAACATTGGGGGGGGGGCGCTACACACTTATGACTGGACAGGACTCATTCTTTTGACTGTAGGCTGACCAAATGGCCTCCTTCACACCACATAGGCCACAGGTACACTTTGAAGCAGCTGCTTAGGATGTGGCGGATGAAAGTGAAGCCATCTGTGGGCCTTTTCCTGTTTTTCTAAAGTCTGAGGTGCACTGTAAGGTACATCAGCAGAGATCACTGAGCAGATTAATGGCGTAGAGTCTCCGGCAGGTCCTCGGGAAACATTATTGTGAAATACGGGGCAGGTTGTTCTCAGCCTAATGAGGAGCAATCTGTCAGCGGGAGCGCCCTTGTCTTCTTCAAAGTCATCAGCCGTACCTTCAACTCTTCAAAGGTTCCAGAAACTGAAAACACATGCAAGCCTGTCAAAATTTATCAATGATATTAACATGTTTCAGTTGTTCTTCAGAATGGAAAATGTCTGAGATAAAGTTTTGATTGTGGATGATATATTATATTCAGCTCAGCTGACTTCCTGTTCAGTAAGTCAAAAGATAAATGGCCAAGGGTGTTTTTTTTTTTTTTTTTAAAGCCTAACTCCACACCTGAATATAAGAAGGGCGAAACGAGAGCACCACAGATCTAATGGAAGTCCAATGAGTTCTTATGGCACATGACAAGAAATTGTAAGTAAAAGCCGTGTTTCAGGGGCTCAAATCCCCCTTCGTCAGGACTTGGATCCTGGCAGTAAATGGAGAGAATACTGGATGACAAAATGTAAAATTAAAAATATATTCAGTACAAATATATATGTGCTCTTTTGTATGTGTTGGGGTTTTAATTCATACAGACTGTAAATAAAAACCCGACAGAGGTTTTATAAATTCCCAACTCTGTCCAAAACAACACGTTTTGGCTATATTTTAAAGTCCAACCCTGGGCCAATTATTATGGTTCCCCAGGTATTTGAAAAACAAAAAAAAAGAGAACTAGAAGACTGAGAACCTACGGTGAGTGGAGGGTATAATGGACCTTCCCCCTAAAGTGGTGTCACTAAGGCACCCTGTACTCACAATGCATTGACGGCGAGAGCGGCGCTGACGTCCTAATGTATACACCACTTTCTGCATTGAAGACCACCAACCCCTTGAAGGTGATCTGTCCTTCGTGTAACTGGCCAATAGACATGACCTTGGGCATGTTTGGATCCTAGTCCAAACCCAACTGAGTGAGCCATCCAGGGAACTGTCAGCTGTTCTTGTCCAATCATAAGCAACCGAGGCATTCCCTGCCCAGTAGCCTTGTGTACAAACGCCCCATGTATACATGTGGCTGTGGGTGGGGAATGCCCTAGACACACATGTTTGGCCAACACAGTTAAAAGCTCCCTAGTGGGCTCGCTCAGCTGGCTTTGGAGTGGGCTCGCTCAGCTGGCTTTGGAGTGGGCTCGCTCAGCTGGCTTTGGAGTGGGCTCGCTCAGCTGGCTTTGGAGTGGGCTCGCTCAGCTGGCTTTGGAGTGGGCTCGCTCAGCTGGCTTTGGAGTGGGCTCGCTCAGCTGGCTTTGGAGTGTGCTCGCTCAGCTGGCTTTGGAGTGTGCTCGCTCAGCTGGCTTTGGAGTGTGCTCGCTCAGCTGGCTTTGGAGTGTGCTCGCTCAGCTGGCTTTGGAGTGTGCTCGCTCAGCTGGCTTTGGAGTGTGCTCGCTCAGCTGGCTTTGGAGTGTGCTCGCTCAGCTGGCTTTGGAGTGTGCTCGCTCAGCTGGCTTTGGAGTGTGCTCGCTCAGCTGGCTTTGGAGTGTGCTCGCTCAGCTGGCTTTGGAGTGTGCTCGCTCAGCTGGCTTTGGAGTGTGCTCGCTCAGCTGGCTTTGGAGTGTGCTCGCTCAGCTGGCTTTGGAGTGTGCTCGCTCAGCTGGCTTTGGAGTGTGCTCGCTCAGCTGGCTTTGGAGTGTGCTCGCTCAGCTGGCTTTGGAGTGTGCTCGCTCAGCTGGCTTTGGAGTGTGCTCGCTCAGCTGGCTTTGGAGTGTGCTCGCTCAGCTGGCTTTGGAGTGTGCTCGCTCAGCTGGCTTTGGAGTGTGCTCGCTCAGCTGGCTTTGGAGTGTGCTCGCTCAGCTGGCTTTGGAGTGGGCTCGCTCAGCTGGCTTTGGAGTGGGCTCGCTCAGCTGGCTTTGGAGTGGGCTCGCTCAGCTGGCTTTGGAGTGGGCTCGCTCAGCTGGCTTTGGAGTGGGCTCGCTCAGCTGGCTTTGGAGTGGGCTCGCTCAGCTGGCTTTGGAGTGGGCTCGCTCAGCTGGCTTTGGAGTGGGCTCAGCTGGCTTTGGAGTGGGCTCAGCTGGCTTTGGACTGGGCTCAGCTGGCTTTGGACTGGGCTCAGCTGGCTTTGGACTGGGCTGGGCTACAGTAGGTTGGCTGTGGACTGAAATCGGGTTGGCTGTAGACTGGGTGCAGTTGGGTTCCAAATAGGATTCAAGCTCATCCCTATTGGCCAATAGACCTTTGGAAAGGTGACTTCCTGTCCCTGTAACAACTACACCTCCATTTTCTTTTATTGCCATCGCAGGGTCAGGAAGTGAGGGAAAATCTCCCCAATGGGCTTACACGTAGGATCAAAAAACAGATATTTTAAATTGTCCACACTCTATGCAAAGTGTTTCATTTATTTTTGGCTGAAGCTGGTCTTTAAAAATCTTTTGCTAATGTTTCCATTCAACCAATAAATAATAAAATATATGTCTCTCCTTTAAGAACATCATCCTCAATTGCCCCGTCGCTTGTATGGAACTAACCATGCCTATCACAAATCCCCCATCGGGTATGATCTAGCAGCTGACAGGCAAACCTATGCAAAGAAAGCCAAGCTCCTTCCATGGAAATGAGGTGTAGGCTGGGACTTAGCGAGGCAGTTTCACCCACTCCATCCTGACTATTCAAATCTCTGGCAGGGATCAGTATCACCTCGCCGTCACCCACATACACGTAGAACCAGTTTTTGGAGAGCGTCTCCTCATGATATAAAAATGCGACCCGTCCCTCCTCCCTCTGGGACAGCTATGACGGAAATACACATCGCTGCTTAAACTGTCAGTTTTATATGATGACAAGATAACTTCATTCTCTCCCTGTAGGCTCCCTCCGAAACCAGGCGAAATATGAAATAGTCACATTTCCGATAATCTCTTTTATTATTATGCTAGTTAACTGCATCTTCAATCCAAAAATTTGGAATGTAAAACGGTTGGTAGCCAATTGGCAGAAAAAAATGCTTGCCGCTTGTAAACGCGTGAAACACATCACGTTTAGGCTCCTCAAGAACTTCGATGCTAATTAATTTTATTTCATTCGCCAAAATAATTAATTTTCAATGGGCAGAATAAATTGTTAATGCTCAAGTGCTAAACGCGACAAGAGTTTTTTTTTTTTTTTGCCAAAAGGCCATTGCTCTTGGACATGCTGGTAGTAGTTTTTTTTTTTCTGCCTCTAAACGCCCCTGCATCTAAACACCTATGTGTGTATGGACACAAGGCTAACATGCAGAGGTGAAAACCCGCCAGATGCCCCTAACAGCCATGTTGAAAAATGTCCAGTGTGCATGAGGCCGCAAGTAGCATAAGTACCTCCAATCTGTATTCATATCGGTCTCTAGCCCTCTTCTGACTGGGAGAGGGATTGGTATCACTGGAAGCCGGTCAGACTCTGCTCATTCACATATGTAGTAAAAGAACAATGCGGCAGGAGGAGAGAGCAGAGTGATGACTTATCAGTGTGCTGCTTCTCTTTTACTGTCTAGTCAACTGGCTGTGGTCATGGAGATGACGCCTATATAAGCTGGCTGGACAGTTAAAGATCCTTTGGTAAATACAGTACACATGTGCATATTTTGCAGTCTGTCTACCTGCAATTTACTTGGAGGGTACATTTATCCATTTTGAAAGCCTTGGAAAGTAATGCAGTATTTTATAATGCGTTGGGTGTTCTAAAGTGCATTGAAACCCCAACCTGTTCTGAGACTCCTATTGAGGATAATTGACCTCCTCCTGAAAATTCTAATTGCCTGGCTGTTTCTGGCTTCAAGAGACTCTCCATAAACAGGCATGCAGATATATCGGAATTCTTATTCCGAGCCAGAAAGTACTACAGCCAGGGGATCAGCATGGCAGCCAGAGAACTAGCATTCTAGTCATTACCGGAAGACAGGATTTCCAGCACGCAGAGCAAGGATGTGGATCTGTACCCCTCTCCCCCATGGCTAATGGATGTACCACCCTGCATTCATTCTCTGCCCCCTTTCTCCAGCTGCCCATGGTTGGCATTGAGTGGCCACACATGTGCAGCACGCAATCACCTGTTTTCTCGCAGCTTGAAGGTGATTGCGCACGCACAGTGTGTTTTTTGTGCCAGCTGTGGGCAGATGAGGTGGAGAGTGGGCATGTTGGACAGCCCACTGGTTGCCAGCCACTTATCTAGAGCATGTGGTGGGTGCTCCCCATACCACAGCACCTGGGGTGACTTGCCCCCCTGCCCATCCCTTGTCGGAGCCAGGATTCTAGTCAAGTCTTATCTTGGGATAACTTTATGGCCAGGTCTCCTATGTGCCTTCTCTGATGCCACCATGAACTATGGGGGAAACAGTTGATTAGGCAGTTCAGAAAGCCTGCCCTGGTCATTACTGATTCTCCAATTTTTTTGGCCAGGTCAGCTGACAGTCTCCTATGTGCCTTCTCTGATACACCCAGGCACTATTGGGGGAACAGTTGATTAGGCAGTTCAGAAAGCCTCTTGTGGTCTCATTACTGGTCCTCCTTCACCTACCTCCACTAGAGTTAAAAAAGTCGACCATACAAGTTTACGGAGCAGTTTGCTGAGTAGCTGCCCTGAGGGCGTTCACATTCTACCCGCAGGTCCAGCCATCCTCGTTGTACGCGCAGCCAAGTTCCAAAAAAAAGTCATCTACCTTCTATTTTGCCTATATTTTTTGCTTTGAACCCTGCTTGTTATATATGGTTGCTTGACAAGCTGGTGGTAACCTGTCATTGAGTATTTTGATTATATGTCTGCGCCATGATTAACAACAGGCACCCTAGCCAAATTCCAATGACCTTTGGGTACAGACAGGTAGATGTCTTTCAAGAACGTTGCTTGGTCGTACATCCTTCATCCATTGTTCGAAAGGATAGATTGTAGGGTTAAGTCCCGAGCTCATATGAAGTTTAGATAGAACGGGAGCACCACAGAAATTGTAAAAGTCAATTACATTTTTATTTTGTGCAACAAATGGTCAAATGGAGAAGCTAATGTGTTTTGGGGGCTCAACAGCACCTCTTCATCGGGGGTTTAAATGCTGATAATAAATAGGGAGAAGACTTGACAGCAAGTCTTTTTGCCTCCTAGTAAAAAATGTACTGCATACGCTAGAAAAAAAAATGGGAAGGAGACTATAAACTGCAGCCTCTAATGTTCACATGGTTTTACTGGTACGACTTTTCTCAATAAATGATGCTGAAAGATACAATGGGGTTGATTTACTAAAGGCAACTAGACTGCATCTTGCAAAGTGCAGTTGCACTCTGCAAGAACAGTTGCGCCAGAGCTTGGTAAATGAGGGGCTCTGCTAATTTCCGTCATCCAATCACGTGCAAGCAAAAAATTCATTTTTTTCCCTTGCATGTGTAGCGCCCTGTTCCTATTGAATAGGGGCTATCTGTAAATTTATTGTTATCTGATCTGTAAATCGCTCGGAGTAATTGTGTAAAGTGATTTGCTTCTGTTCCAGTTTGGCTGTGTTGTGCACATTTCCCACTGTTGCCAGTAGGTGTCACTGTCACCACAGGCAAGTGTGGGAAATGCAGCAGGTCAAGTGCATTGACTATTCTTTCCCCAGAAACAGCCCAGTGGGAGAGTTCTTACTGCTGTGCATTCTGGAAGAGGATATTTAAGGGACAGACGCCATATTTTTCGTTCTCTCTTCTACCCATGGCCCTCCTGGCCTAAGGTATGTGGCTGTTGCTCTTCTCTACCTCGGGCCCTGCTGGCTCGAGGCTGTACTACTGCAAGTAGGCCCAGAAGTCTGTCTGGGGCCTACTCAACTGAAGGTGGTCCTGCGCTGTCTTGCCTGCGGGAAGAAGCCATTCAAACGGAGAAGATTCCAGGGGAGGACCTTGCTGGAGAGAACCGAACTGAGGCTGGTTTCTCAGGAAGGGCCTGGTGACTCGTTTGGAGGATGCACCGAAGTTAACCTACCTCACAGTACTGCCGGATGTCTTAAAAGTTCCGGTACTATGCAGCTGACCTACAAATAACTGACTGCTGGTTACACAATCCTGTGGCAGAGGATTATCCAGGAGTTCCACATATCGTGATAAGTCTGTGGCAGAGACTTTGTCCGTGCTTCATACCGGCTGCTAGGTTGGTGTGAGAGGCCTATCCGGTTGTTGCAAGATCCAGGGACAGAAAACTGTTGGTCCTCTAGATCCTAGAACCTCATTAGTGATCTGCATTAAGGTATCTGAACTTCCCCTAACCCTCTATCCTTCTGCTACTGAAGTTGTTTAATAAAGCAATTGAGAAAAAGACTGAAGTGACTGGCAATTACATCTATTTAAACTACCTAACATAGACTCTGGGACGGTGAAAGGTGGGGTAACGGCAGGACCCAAAATTTAATCCAGCAGCCCTCTAGGGGGTATCGCTACACGTGTGATTGGGTATTCTTTGCAAAGTGAAACTTTACCTCATTTACTAAGCTCTGGAGCAACTGCCCATGCAGAGGGCAATTGCACTTTGTAAAGTGCACAGTCTACTTGCCTTTAGTAAATCAACGCCACAGTCCCTACGAAAACAAACTAACAGGACCTTTAAAGGTAGCACATCAAATTTAAAATGTATTCATTTTATTTGTACAAAAAGCTTAAAAAGTTTTAAAACAACAAGGTACCCTAATGGTATGGGCGTCTATTGCTAAGACACTGCAGCATACATGTATTTACAGGTAACAAATGAACACAACCCAGATGGTCATAAAAAGTATTCCATGCAGGAGTCTGGCGCGTTTCGCAGGGACATTGCCCGCTTCCTCAGGTATTCTTCTAGTATAGAACTCTGGCAAAAGCAAAATAACAATAGGTGACGTGCATCCATATATGCAAATAAGCAGGTATAAATAGTTATCCAAACGTGAATATTATAAATAATAATGCCTGTCACAGATCTACAGAATACAAGCAGCTTGAACCAGGAAGGTAATACTGTGATCACTATGCAACAGGGAAACCACCCATACATTTATACGTTGTACAGATTTGGGAGGGAAATCTATTTTCTCCCTAAAGTAAAGAAAATATTTTTGCAGGTATTAAACAGATACTATATAACAAATGCCTTCAATGATATATTTAAACAATCAAAAAGGAGCAAATAACAAATTTCATTGGTAGGGTTTACGTACCCTTAAAAGTGGCATAGTTTAGAATCTTGAGGACAGTTTATGTGGAATGTTCCTAGGCTTGCAAAACAGGCTCCACCTATCATAAAGCTTGGTGAATGCATACCTGTCCTGGTGAGGATGAAAACAAATGTAGATTAGATAGCAATTTCATATTATGTAACCTGCTATTGGACAGGCTCACCCACTGCTGGAATTCTCAGCTGGAATGAAGGCTGGCGCGTTGGCTGTAGACATATCCGGTTCAGTGTTCAATCCACTGTAGCCATTAGCGTCTGCTATTAATCATGGCATGGACATATCATGAGAACATATGGTGAAAGGTTACCTGGCGTTGGCTTGTCAAAAAAGTAAAAAATGATCGGAAGGGTTCAAAGGACCATACTGTATACAATCAGGAACACAGAACCCCAACAATAAAGATCTAAAAGAGAAAAGGGTACACTATTATTCCAGACAAGCAGACACAAAGTCCCCTCCAGGGGGACTGCTTTTTTGGAACAATAAAGCTATGCCTTCTTTGAATTATAACACTTGCTACTGTTTTTTTTTTGTTTTTTTTTCTCCTTCCGTTTAACTGGTGGTTGGGGCAAACGACGAGCCCCTGCTTAGTCAGCCAAGAGATTGACCCAGTGCACATTTTACTTTGTTTCTGGAGCTCGTTTTTACTAGTTAACTCAGTCCCCCCATGAGGCCAATCGGGGTGGGCCATCCCAGGTGGCACTCATGGAGGCACGTTGGGAGGTGGCACTTAGACAGGAGTGTCTATAGTGAACACTACATCCTTGGTGCATGTTCAGCCCCTGTGTACGTTCAGTCCCTGAGCTGCATAGCGTCATTGGTTGTTATGGTGCACCACACTGAGTGACCAGGCCGTCTGCGTCCTAGGAACCACAAATCAAAAATGGCTGCCTTGCTTGGCATCCCCTTCCAGCATGGCCCTGAGTTCACTAATACGTCAAGTGAATCAAATTTTCACCTTGAGGGGTTAATGAGCTCAAAATCACCCAAGCACTAGTGGTAACAATTTTTTTTTTATTACTCACTCACCCCTTGTTCAGATGTAGCTATGGCTTATTGAATAATAGATGAGGCATCCAATTAGCAGAGGAGCACCTGTCCAAGGAGAACAGATTGGGACAAGACTACAGTATAGTGTGTTCTAGTAGGCTTCAAGGAGCACCCACATAAGTCAACTTGGTTAACAAAACGTGGGAGCTGCCATGAGTCATGTAGGGCTGCAACTAACGATTATTTTCATAATCGATTAGTTGGCCGATTTATTGTTTTGATTATTCGATTAATCGGTTAACCTTTTAAGAAAAAAAAATGAAAATGTTTTTGGCCAATTTCTTGTTGGGCGGATTAAAAAACACAAATTGCCGCAAAAACGCATTACATGCTTCTCTGCAGCTTCTCCATTGAAGTATATTGAACCAAAAAAACAAAATAGCACCGTTTTGCATTAAAAAAAGTCCTTGCCCTTTCCAAAAACACAGCAGCTGAAAAAAGCATCGATGTGAATGTGACCCATAGGAAACCATGTAAATAAACTGTAGTGTGTTTCTGCAAAAAACACCAAAACACAGAGGTGTGACCCAGGCCTGAGATGTTTAGTAACATAATGGGGTTAAAAAAACTAAAATTAGTACAAAAAGAGCAAATAATCGCTACTGTAAGGGGTTCATTTTTTACTGTGGGACAGTGAAAGTAATATTTACAGTAGCGATTTGCTCTTTTTGTAATATAAAAGGCTAATTTTAGTTTAGTTTTTTAACCCCATTATGTTACTGGCCGATTAATCGATTATGAAAATAGGAATCGATTAATTTCATAATCGATTAGTTGTTTCGGCCCTAGAGTCATGTAAGGTGCAGAGCAAGGACTCAAAACTGCTTCCAACATGGATGGCTTTAGATCAGGGGTCTCCAAACTTTCTAAACAAAGGGCCAGCTTACCGTCTTTCAGACTTTAGGGGGGCCAGACTGTGGCAATTGGGAGTAGAGAAGGTCCTGAGGTCAGTGAAGAAAAAAAATAGTGTCCCATCATTTTTTTCAGTGGAAGCAATTGTGCCTCATTATTGGTGTCAATGGGGGGAATTGTGCCCCATTTTTGATGTCATTGGGCCCCATTGTTGGTCCCATTGAGAGGAATAGGGCCCCATTGTTGGTGTCATTGGGAAAAATTGTGTCCCAGCATTGGTATTAGTGGGAGGAATTGCGCCCCTTCATTTGTGTCAGTGGACCCCATTGTTGGTGTCATTGGGAGAAATTGTTTTCCCATTGTTGACCCTATTGAGAGGAATAGTGCCCCATCATTGGGTGTCATTGGGCCCCATTGGGAAAAATTGCGCCTCAGCATTGGTATTAGTGGGAGGAATTGTGTCCCTTCATTGGTGTCAGTGAGGAGCAATTATGGCCCCAAGGGCCGGATAAAAGCAAGCAAAGGGCCGCATCTGGCCCCCGGGCCGCAGTTTGGAGACCACTGTTTTAGATAACACAAGCCTACCTGGAGATCACAAGAGCTGACACTCTCGCAGCCATCACAGCTCCCCATATACCTTGATCATCTGTTGTCTCTATCGTGGCACCTCTTGTATGCCGAATTACCTCACACTTGGCCAACACTGCCACTTCAAATTGAAGTCTCTAAGGTGGTCACAGTAGGCTTTTCACCTTGCTCTTCCTCTGGCCCTTCTTCCACCGCACATTGGACTGGAGCCCACCAATACGCACCCACACCATTGCAGTCCTCAGGCATAGGGCTTCCCCACGCTAAGGATGCACCAAACGTTCACACCACTTTGCATTCAAATACAATTCAAGACCACAGCCCTGTCCATGCACTTTCTTTTGTCTTTTAACTAAAGTGCCTGTGCTGATGACTCTAACTGTGGTTCCAACAGCTTTAGGCTGGGTTCACACTTGTGCGTTGCGTTTTTGAGCTCCGGAGCGGTTCCTTTGCATTTTAGCTGCGGATTTGCTGACCTGGGAGAGGAGAGGGAAGTGTACAGTGGCTGACCGCGATCTTGCTGCTGTTATCATGAGGGGGAACTCCACGCCAAATTTTAAATAAAAAAAACGGCATGGGTTCCCCTCCAGGAACATACCAGGCCCTTAGGTCTGGTATGGATTATAAGGGGAACCCCTACGCCGAAAAAAACGGCGTGGGGGCCCCCCAAAATCCATACCAGACCCTTATCCAAGCATGCAGCCCGGCCGGTCAGGAAAGGGGATGGGGATGAGCGAGCGCCCCCCTCCTGAACCGTTCCAGGCCGCATGCCCTCAACATGGGAGGGGTTGGGTGCTTTGGGGCAGGGGGGCGCCCTGCGGCCCCCCCACTCCAAAGCACCCTGCCCCCATGTTGATGAGGACAGGGGCCTCTACCCGACAACCCTGGCAGTTGGTTGTCGGGGTCTGTGGGCGGGGGGCTTATCGGAATCCGGGAGCCCCCTTTTAATAAGAGGGCCCACAGATCCCGGCCCCCCACCCTATGTGAGTATGGGGTACATCGTATTCCTACCCATTCACCTGGTGGGGAAAAAAATGTCAATAAAAAAACACACTACACAGGTTTTTAAAGTAATTTATTAGGCAGCTTCGGGGGTCGTCTTCCGACTTCAGGGGTTCTCTTCCGACTTCAGGGGTCTCTTCTTCTACTCTCCGGTGTCGTCTCTGCGCTCTCTGGTTCTTCTCCCGCTCTCCGATGCCTTCTTCCTTCTGCTGGGCGCCTCCGCTATCTTCTTCCAGCTCTTTTGCTAGCGGTGGCCTGGTCTTCATCTTCCCTCTTCTCTCCTCCCGATGTTGACTCAACGCTCTCTGCCGCTATAATGACTTATATAGGCATGGGGCGTGGTCACCTGGTGCCCGCCCCATATGACATCACAGTCCCGGGGAATGATGGGGGCTCCCGGATTCCGATAAGCCCCCCGCCCGCAGACCCCGAAACCAACGGCCAGGGTTGTCGGGTAGAGGCCCTTGTCCTCATCAACATGGGGGCAAGGTGCTTTGGGTGGGGGGCCGCAGGGCGCCCCCCTGCCCCAAAGCACCCACCCCCCCATGTTGAGGGCATGCGGCCTGGTACGGTTCAGGAAGGGGGGCGCTCGCTCGTCCCCACCCCCTTTCCGGACCGGCCGGGCTGCGTGCTCGGATAAGGGTCTGGTATGGATTTTGGGGGGACCCCCCACTCCGTTTTTTCGGTGTAGGGGGTTCTGCTTAAAATCCATACCAGACCTAAGGGCCTGGTATGCTCTTGGAGGGGAACTCATGCCGTTTCTTTTTATTTAAAATTTGGCGTGGAGTTCCCCCTCATGATTCATACGTACTGTGTTCAGAACGCAACACATCTGCGAATCAGATGCGTTCCCATAGAACATAATGGGCAGACAATTCGCAATGCCTAAAAAACGCACACGTTTTTTGGGCAATGCGCAGTGCGAATGCATCGCACATATGTGAACCAGCCTCATTGAAATCAATATATTTTAAAATGTTATGCGAATTGGATGCCGTTTAAGCCGCAACCAATTCGCATAGGTGTGAACGGGGCCTTAAGCCCTGTACACACGATCGGATTTCCTATGGTTTTTTAACCAATGGATTTTTCCATCGGAAATCCGATGAAGCTGACTTTCATCAGTCTTGCCTACACACCATCAGTCAAAAAACCGACCGTTCCAAACGCGGTGACGTAAAACACTCCGATGAGCCGAGAAAAATGAAGTGCAATGCTTCTGAGCATGCGTCAACTTGATTCTGAGCATGCGTGGGTTTTTTATCCGATGAAGTTCCCCACAGACGATAGTAATTTGCTATCGGTTTTTTAACCATCGGATAAATTTAAAACTTGTTCTATTTTTAAACACCGATGGAAAAAAGACCGATGGGGCCCATACACGATCGGTTTGTCCGATGAAAAAAGTCCATCGGAGTGTTTTCATCGGTTAAACCTATCGTGTGTACACGGCTTTAGTGTTGGCCGGATTGGAGATGACGTCAATATTGTCTGTAACTGCATTGGATATCGGCAATTTTTTTTATTTTATTTTTTTAAAACCAAAAAGCCTGTAGGTTGTTGAAGACAATTCCTACTAAAGGTTTTAAAATGTGTGCAGGTATCCATATTTTATGTATATTTTTTACTGTTTGTTCTCTTTTAGGTGTTCTCATTATTGAACTGCATTCTATGTAATGTTGGTTTATCCCACAAAAATGTCTTCTTGTTTGCATGGGAGAAACGTACACAAGCGCAACAGCCAATCAGCAACTGAGCTGAGTTTAGAGTTGCTAATGGGTCAATAAAAGCACATTTTTGATTGGTTGTCCCAGGCTACATCAAACGTACCATTTGCTGGTAAATAGCTTCAAGCACTATTGACACTTGTGTGCCAACAGCTGTTCAGAAAAGACATCTTGCCGTATGGCGAGGAGGACCTTTAACATTGCATTATATATATTCAATGCTTGTCTGTCATTTAATTAGCTGGCCTAGTAACCCAGCTTGAGAAGAAAAGGGGGGTGGGGGGGAAGGGTTTAATCCTTCCAAACTAAAACGGCGTGACGTGCGTTCAGTCAAATTATTTTAAATTGGACGTTAAGATTAGGAAGTATAAATGATGTGGGATTTGGAGCCAGAAAGTGCTCAAGGCAAATAGGCCAACAGAGTTTTTACTAAATATAGGTATGTCCAGCTTCGGCTGCGGAGGGCGGTGACCTCGAGCAGTCATTTGGTATGGGTCCTGCAGCGAATTAGGCGAGACTTCTACCATCATGCACAGGTTCGAAAAAGTATTTAGAGCTGAATTCCAAGCAAATGGCTAAATGTAAAGATGCCATACTAATAAGGAGCAAATTTACCCTGCCAAGGGATTTGTATTTCTGTCCATCCAGTCCTGAGATTTACACAGCTCTGCCACACAGCACAGCCCTGTTGGCAATGCATGAGACCGAGCAGTGGTAAGCACCTGAATTTGCCTTGGTATTGGCCTCTTGCTGTCTCCTGTAGAACAGAGATTCAGAGGAGAGTGATGCCAGTACTGGGAGCCAATCATTTGCGCTGGAGTGCTCATATGCTAAAAAAGGGGACATGCTAATAGGAGGAGAGGGCACAGAGACAGAGAGATAACCTGCTACTTCGTCTTTTACTTTTTTTTTTTTTCTGGTAACTCAAAATGTTTTTTTTTTTCCTTTTTTAAAAGAAAGCATTCATCTATGGCAAGGGTCTCCAAACTGCGGCCCGTCAGCCAGATGTGACCCTTTGATTGCCTTTATCTGGCCCTTGGGGCACCGTGCCATTCAGTGACACCAACGATGGGGCACCATTCCTCCCATAAACACCAATGATGGGGCACCATTCCTTCCACAGACGCCAATGCTGGGGCAGCCGGGCACCATTTCTCTCAAAGACACCAATGCTGGCGCACCATTCCTTCCACAGATGCCAATGCTGGGGCACCCGGGCACCATTCCTCCCAAAGACACCAATGCTGGGGGACCATTCCTTCCACAGACGCCAATGCTGGGGCAGCCGGGCACCATTTCTCTCAAAGACACCAATGCTGGCGCACCATTCCTTCCACAGATGCCAATGCTGGGGCACCCGGGCACAATTCCTCCCAAAGACACCAATGCTGGCGCACCATTCCTTCCACAGATGCCAATGCTGGGGCACCCGGGCACCATTCCTCCCAAAGACACCAATGCTGGGGGACCATTCCTTCCACAGAAGCCAATGGTGGGGCACCCGGGCACCATTCCTCCCAAAGACACCAATGCTGGGGCACCATTCCTTCCACAGATGCCAATGCTGGGGCACCCAGGCACCATTCCTCCCAAAGACACCAATGCTGGGGCACCATTCCTTCCACAGATGCCAATGCTGGGGCACCATTCCTCCCAAAGACACCAATGCTGGGGCACCATTCCTTCCACAGATGCCAATGCTGGGGCACCCGGGCACATTCCTCCCAAAGACACCAATGCTGGGGCACCATTCCTTCCACAAATGCCAATGCTGGGGCACCCGGGCACCATTCCTCCCAAAGACACCAATGCTGGGGCACCATTCCTTCCACAGATGCCAATGGTGGGGCACCCAGGCACCATACCTCCCACAGGCACTAATGCTGGGGCACCATTCCTCCCACTGATACCAACAATAATAGGTCACTAGCCCTTCCAGTAAAACCAATGATGGAGCATTTTCTAATCCCTTTGGCCACAGTCCTGCCCCCCTAAAGCCTCAAGGACAGTAAATTGGCCCTTTGGTCAGAAAGTTTGGAGACCCCTGATCTTTGGGCAGCTTAAGGTTTACATTTGACAAACTGAGCCCCAAAGCAAGCTGCTCTGCTTTGCTGTACTTTTAGATAACTCATATTGCTTTGAGAATCCTTTGTCATGTATTAATGTTTACAACATATAAAAAAAAAAACCTGCAATAAAATTGAGGCAAACGGCTTCTCTAATGGCTCCTTCACACCATGGGTTGCATCCAAGCTTGCACATTTTTTGCATCGTATTTTAAGGCTGCCCTGCGTGCGTCAGGAGTGGTACCATGTGTTTTGGCGAGTGAAAATGCATGCGCATTTTGCTAGATGCATGGGGGTGCCATTATGGCACACGAACGCATCTGCAGAAGCCACCGCGTTTTTGTATGTGAAGCCACTTGATTTTGCTTGTGTTCTCACACTGCGCCTGCTGTGAATAAGCTTTAAAGGTTTAGTGCACACGCAAGTGTACATTCCGTTTTGGTTATTTATTCGTAGACAAAGTCTTTGGCTGTACCTCTTCCTCGCCATGGAGCAGTGGCGGCTGGTGCTCAAATTTTTTTTGGGGGAGCAAACAAACTGAAAAAAAAAACATCAATTGCCGCCACTGTGCCCATTAAACACCGCCACTGTGCCCATTAAACACCGCCACTGTGCCCATTAAACACCGCCACTGTGCCCATTAAACACCGCCACTGTGCCCATTAAGCACCGCCACTGTGCCCATTAAACACAGAACACAGCCACTGTGCCCCCTCAAATGCAGCCACTGTGCCCCCTCAAATGCAGCCACTGTGCCCCCTCAAATGCAGCCACTGTGCCCCCTCAAATGCAGCCACTGTGCCCCCTCAAATGCAGCCACTGTGCCCCCTCAAATGCAGCCACTGTGCCCCCTCAAATGCAGCCAGTTTGCCCCCTCAAATGCAGCCAGTTTGCCCCCTCAAATGCAGCCAGTTTGCCCCCTCAAATGCAGCCAGTTTGCCCCCTCAAATGCAGCCAGTTTGCCCCCTCAAATGCAGCCAGTTTGCCCCCTCAAATGCAGCCAGTTTGCCCCCTCAAATGCAGCCAGTTTCCCCATCAAATGTAGACAGTTTCCCCCCAGCCCTGCACTTACCCTCCTCGGGTCAGCGCCGTCCTCCTCCACGCTCCCTCATGTCTTCTCCTGCCCTCGATGTCGCTTCAGCCAATCAGGTTACCGGTAACCAGACCCGGTGAACCTGATTGGCTGAGACGCATGTCAGTGTTAATCAAGGAACGCACAGCCCGTGCGTCCCCTGGTTAACTATTTGAAAGCCGATTACAGCCCACAGGCTGTAATTGGGAAGCCTATCAGAGCCGCTGGCTCTGATAGACACTTCCAAAAACCAACCAACTGCTGTTATTCAGATGGCCGGCAATGCATGAATGTATGTATTGTTAACGGTGCAGGGGAGATAGGGGGCGGCGCTCCTGCGCTCACTATGGATGCACCGCCACTGCCATAAAGTCTTACTCCTCCTGCTGCAATATGGGTTGCCAGCTGACCTATGTTGCATACCCATTGATGCAAATTATAGGAAAATACAACAAGCAGAGTGATCTCATGATATGCAGGTGGGCGGAGCTGGGAACCCAGGACTTGAAATCTTGCCGCTGGTGTTTTAAGAAGGAATTAAACTCGCTAATGTGAGATAAAAACTGAAATGTTTGTTTGGTGAACTTCCCCTTTTAAACTGCATAGAGTCATATAGAATATTACAACATTAAACATTTACTTCCAAAAACATTTTAAAAAAAGTGTTTAGCTTGGATTTTGTGGGCTGTGTACTGTACACACCAGCTGACATGCCAGGGCGGCGTGTCACCTTGTCACAGCCTCTTATTGGACGTGACCCTTACATAATATTGACATAAAGCTGTTCTATTTGGAATGCAAGACCAGCAATTGTTTGGAGAAGGGAGCATTGCATGTTACAGGCCATGGGGCTTATTTACTAAAGGCGTAGAAGCTGTACACTTAGCAAAGTGAATATTATTAAATAAGAAGCTCTCTTCACTTTGACTAATCCAATCATGTTCTAGCAAAAAATCCTGTTAGTTTAATCCCCCCCCCCTACATGATTGGGTATTTAAAGGGAACACAAGCTCACCTTATTTATTACCATTCACTTTGGAAAGTGAACCGTCTCTACTCCTGTAGTAAATCAGCCTCTATGTGTTTTACAAATGACCTTGTACCATGATATCTGGAGGACATGTCGTGCAAACCTGACCTTCCCCTTATCTTGCAAAATTCCAGATTACACTGCAATGTATATTGGCTCCTGGAAATGTGATAACAAGACAATGTACACCATATAGAAAAAAATTACATTAAAGAGAATGTATTTCATTTTTTTTTATTATTTAATTGTAATTAATGTTATTTAATTTAATATTAAAAAGTGTAAAATCATTTTTTATTTGTGTTTTAAAGTCTTTATTTTAAAAATAATAATGGTAGGAATCCATGACATTTTAGTTTTTTGTCGAGCCATGATGGGCTTTCTAAAAAGAAAGCCCAGCACTGCTTTCCTATGTTCATTGTCTAAACCCGTGTTCATTTTGGCAGAAAATTTTAATTTAGTTTTAGTCTAATGCCGCGTACACACGACCGAGTTTCTCGGCGGTGAAAACACCGCCGTGAAACCCGACGGGAAAAACGAGGACCGGCTTGGTCCAGTTTTCCCAGTCTACACACGGCCGTTTTTCACGACATGTTTTCTCTTGGTCGGGAAAACCGGGCTCCCTAGCAGTGTTTCCCTATGGGAAAACTGCCGAGGAAAAAAATGCCGCGATTCGCAACGAGAAAAATTAGTGCATGTTCTAATTTTTTCTCGTCGTGATTCTCGGCGGTTTTCTCGTCGGGAAAACTGCTGGAGAGCCTACACATGGCCGTTTTTCTCGTGCAAGTGAAAAAATGACAGTTTTCCAGACAAGAAAAATAGTCGTGTGTACGCGGCATTAGGCTACTTTCACATTGAAGCGATTGATGCGCTTGCGGTATACCATAGTTTTTGCCGCCATTTGCGGGCGCTAGCGAGGTGATTTTAACCCCGCTAGCGGCCGAAAAAGGGTTAGATCCGCCCGCAAAAACGCCGTTTTGCGGGCGGTTCCGAGGCGCTACCCCATTGATTTCAATGGGCAGGGGCGCTATAGGAGCGGTATTTTTACCGCTCCTACCGCGCCTCAAAGATGCGACTGGCAGGAGTTTTTTTACCCTCTGGCTTTCACACTGGATACAAAGGAGCGTCTCTTTCTGGGCGCATTGCAGTCGCTATTTTTAGCGCAAAAGCGCCTGCAAAGCGCCTCAGTGTGAAAGCAGCCTTATGCCGCGTACACACGACCGTTTTTAATGTCATGGAAAAAAACAAAGTTTTTTTCTCTACGTGATTCTTCTCAAGCCTGCCTTGCCTACACACTATCGTGAAAAAAAAATGCTCGAGCAAAGCGCGGTGACGTACAACACATACGACGGCACTATAAAGGGGAAGTTCTATTCGGATGGCGCCACCCTTTGGGCTGCTTTTGCTGATTTCGTGTTACCGCGTGTTTAGTAAAAGTTCAGTGAGAGACGATTCGTGCTTTTCAGTCTCTGTGCTTTTCAGTCCGTTACAGCGTGGCGAATGTGCTATCTCCATTACGAATGCTAGTTTTACCAGAACGAGCGCTCTCGTCTCATAACTTGCTTCTGAGCATGTGTGTTTTTTTGCCGTCATTAAAGCCTACACACGCCCGTTTTTCACGATGAGAAAAATGACGATGTGAAAAACGACGAGAAAAAATAGAACATGTTCTAAATTTTTAATGCCCATTTTTCTCGTTGAGAAAAATTCTCTGGAGCCCACACACGGTCGTTTTTAATGACCAATTTAAAAAATTGCATTTTTCTCGTCATGAAAACGGTCGTGTGTACGCGGCATAAGTCTTAGGACTAAAATGCCATTTTAGTTTTAGTCCTATTTTAGTCTTCTGTAATTGTTTTAGTTTTAGTCATATTTAGTCGACTAAATCTCCAGTACATTTTAGTCGACTAAAATGAATTTTAGTCGTCTAAAATCTAATGGGTGTAATTAAATTGTAATGCATTAGTTAACATTTCTCTACAATTTCCAAACTCATTATATACCTGCTGGAGTGAAAAATTATTTTAGTTATTTATGGTATTGAGGTATGAACATTATAGCCCTACAGACCAGTGTTCATTTTGAAGTCAAATTTCAATTTAGTTTTAGTCTTAGTCTTTTGACTAAAATGCCATTTTAGTTTTTGTCGTATTTTAGTCATCTCAATTGTTTTAGTAGACTAAAATAGTATTCATTTAGTCTACTAAAATGTTTTCGTCGACTAAACTAACACTGGATAAGCCAGATGGTCCTCTCTCTGTAAAGTCTGGTACACATTGTCGGACAAATTCTTGTCCTCCCCTTTTTTTTTTTTTTTGCATAAACTTTTTATTAAACAAACAAGGAAGTAAAGTAAGAAAATTCCAAGTATCGTTCACAATCAAAAAAAGGAATACATGTTGTAACATCAACAGTTCCCATTCATTTTCTTTATTTATTTTTTCATGCTAGTCTCCATATCAAAAATGAACAGATTACTAAAATTACGAAAATTCTCATAGGACAGAATTAAAATTCGGAAGTGATGTAATATACTGTATCTTGTATTTTCGGACAAAAACTGTACTGATTAAACGAAAATCGTACGATCTGGTACCGTACGAGAATTTTTTTCGTGCTCGTCCCTTCAGACAGTTTCGCACGACCTGTCCTGATCAGCTCTCGAAAGCTGTGTACTAACAATCAGATTATCGGATGATCGCTTCAAAAGCGGCATTTTTTTTTTTTTTTTACGATTTTCTGATCGTGTGTGCAATTCAATCTGAAGCCTTTGTGATATGATCTCGCTGCTTATGTATAGTTTATGTATATACTCGAGTATAAGCCGACCCGAATATAAGCCGAGGCATCTAATTTTACCTAAAAAAACTGGGAAAACTTATTGACTCGAGTATAAGCCTAGGGTGTCCATCTGCATGCCTCACTGTGCCTCACTGTGCCTCACTGTGTCCATGTGCATGCCTCACTGTGCCTCACTGTGCCCATGCCTTACTGTCACTGTGTCCCTGCCTCACTGTGTCCCTGCCTCACTGTGTCCAATCTCCCTACCTGATCTCCGGCGCTGTGACTAGACTGACGTTTAACATGGGAGTCTATGGAAGGGGTGCCCGGTTTGAAAAATCTGTGCTCCCCGGCCATAGGTCCCCCGGACAAAAAACTTTGCACACTTGTAGAAGAAGAGTGGGGCTACATGTGTGCCAAGTTTGGGGTCCAGGGGACCTAGGGCTGGCCAGTACCGGGTCCCCAAAATCACTGGAGAAATTACTGTTTAACATGGGAGTCTATAAAAGGGGTGCCCGGCTTTGAAAAATCAGTGCTCCCCGGCCGTAGGTCCCCCGGACAACAAACTTTGCACACTTGTAGAGGAAGAGCTACATGTGTGCCAGGATTGGGGTCCAGGGGACCTACGGCTGGCCGGGATCAGGCACACAAATGTGAAGATGGACACAGACTCGAGTATAAGCCGAGGGGGGGCATTTTCAGCACAAAAAAATGTGCTGAAAAACTCGCCTTATACTCGAGTATATACGGTAAATAGGCTGAAGAAACCTTCTTTTGCTTGTGCTGCCTATCGGTACAAGTCGTATTTATGAAATATTAGTTTAATTGTTCATATTTATTGGATTACATTCAAGTATGAAACTATTTGTACTAAATATAAAAATAGTAAAAAAAAAAAATCAGTTTGGCAAACTTTCCAAAAAAGAAAACCCAGCACGTCCTGCTTGTTGAGCACCTGCATATTATTGGCCAAGCCAGATAGTCCTCTCTCTCCTAGGAGAAACGGAGAAATATCCCACCTTCAGCTATAGATAGATCTATTTGGTAATAATGAACCGTGACTCAAAACTAGTTCCAGTAAAAATCAGGGCTGCTTATGATAATTGGGAACGGCTGGCAACTATGGTGACAGAGCACATCAGGATATTATAACACATGCACTGTGCCAGGACAGTAATATAGAAGCACGTAATTGAATTGTCCCAAAGCCAAAACCCATGATGACGCAAAACGCTGATGGGTTTGGTCAACCTGTCTATTTAATATGAGGTTGGTTGCAGTTCCCCTACCATGTAGATGTTTGACAGGACAGAGTGCTGTCAGAAGATGGTGCTCCAGAGGTTGTGCTCATGGTCATGCAACAGCTGGATTTGGCAAAAGGCTGTTTTATATAATTAAAGTGCACCCAAAAATTATATTTTAGCTAAAGGTAGAACCCAGTGGGCTAAGTCAGCCCTTGCTTCCTTTATGTGATATATAATCCACTGGAGATAATGCTCCATGTCTAACAGCGCTTGCTACTGTGTTAAACCAACTAACTGATAAACAATAGAGTGACAAATAAAAAAATAAAAATGTCTTAGAGCCAGTTCACACAGGGGCAACACAACTTTGAGCGCGAATCTGCGAGGCAACTTGGACACTACTTGAGCCTGAACCACAGCGCGACCTGGAGCGACTTGAAGTCGCCTCCAGGACAGGCTGCCCCCTGTGTTTGGTATGAATCATGAGGGGGAACTCCACGCCAAATTTTAACTAAAAAACCGGCATGGGTTCCCCTCCAAGAGCATACCAGGCCCTTAGGTCTGGTATAAATTTTAAGGGGAACCCCCTACGCCGGAAAAAATGGCGTGGGGGTTCCCCCAAAATCCATACCAGACCCTTATCCGAGCACGCAGCCCGGCCGGTCAGGAAAGGGGGTGGGGGGCCGGGATCCGCAGACCCCGACAACCAACGGCCAGGGTTGTCGGGAAGAGGCCCTGTCCTCATCAACATGGGGGCAGGGTGACCGAGGAAGAAAAACCTGCCAACCAGTCCTTACACACTCTCCTCATGGCAGTTAGTGGTTCCAGGGATAGGATCTCTTAGTGAGCAGGATAAAAAGGAAAAAGAAGACCAGGCCTCCTCATAGCGTAAAAAAGTTCCCATTGATTTGTTAAACTTTTTTAATGAGGTTACAACTGCAAAAAATCTTAAAATATCCTCTGTCAAAGCCCACAATAGCGGTGGTTACAGCAGGACCCGTTTCAGAGTCAGCGTGCGTTCCACCTTTGGCGCACCGTGCATCTTAAGTTGACGCGTTTTGTCATTGATATGACGTGATCAGAAGCTCGTGAGCTCATGATCACGTCATATCAATGACAAAACGCGTCAAGTACTTCAGATCCTCCTGTTACATTATATCAAATAAATCCAGGGAGAGTAGGAGCCCCTTAAAATGGGCACATCAGGTGTGGGGAGAAAGGAAGTCTGCACAGAGATGTTGTCAAGAGAAATCTACTGTATGGCCAATGTTTGTGAACACCTGACTACCACATCTCAAGGACCTTCTTGAACATCCCATTTCAAAGCCATGGGCAGCAATAATGTGTAGCCCCTTATATTGAACGCAGCAGATGTGGAATAGCAAGAACTCTCTGCAAAGAGATCTCATCAAGAGAATTACACTGTATGGCCAACGTTTGTGGACACCTGACCACCACATCTAAATGACAACCTTGGATATCCCATTCCAAAGCCATGGGCAGTAATACTATATAGCCCCTTATAATGTTCGCAGCAAGTGTGGAGAGCCAGAATTCAGCACAGAGATCTTTTCATAAGAAATGCAGGGTATGGCCAATGTTTGTAGACACCTGACCACCGCATCTCAAGGACCTTCTTGAACATCCCATTCCAACGTCATAGGCAGTAATTCTGTGTTGCCCCCCATTATGGCTTTAGCAGCCACCACTCTTCTGGGAAAGCTTTCCATGAGGTTTTGGAGTACCTGTGGAAATTTGTGCCTGTTAAGCCAAAAATAACTTGTAGGTCAGGTACTGATGTTAGTTGAGACGACCTGGCTCACAGTGGGCATTCCACTTTATCCCAAAGGTGTTCAGTAGCGTTGAGGTCAGGGCTGTGTGTGAGCCACTCAAGTTCCTCCACCCCAAACTGGTCAAACCATGTCTCGGCACAGAGATCTTATCATGAGAAATTGGCTGTATGGCCAACATTTGACACCTGACCACCACATCTAAATGACCTTTTTGAACATCCATTTTTCAAAGCCTTGGGCAGTAATATTGTGTAAGCCCTTATAATGGGCACATCAGATGTGGAAAGCCAAGAACTCTTGGCACAGAGATATCATCAGGAGATGTAAAGAGTTAGAAATTGGTTTGTATGACTACCTTTTGTGGACACCCGACTACCACATCTAAATGACTGTGGACATCCCATTCCAAAGCCATGGGTGGTGATGCTGTGTTAGCCCCCCATTATGGTTATATCAGCCTCGACTTTTCTGGGAAAGCTTTCCACAAGGTTTTGGAGTGTCTGTGAGAATTTGTGCTCGTTGAACAAAAAATAACTCTTGTAGGTCAGGTACTGATGTTAGATGAGATGACCTGACTCACAATTGGAATTGCAATTTATCCCAAAGGTGTTCAGTAGAGTTGAGGTCAGGGCTCTGTGTTGGCCACTTGGGTTCCTCTACACCAGGGGCGTCAAACTCCATTTCATCGTGGGCCGCATCAGCATTATGATTGCCCTCAAAAGGGCCGGTTGTATCTGTAAAGCCCCGTACACACGGTAGGACTTTTTGACAACAAACTTCAAAATGAGCAGGTTTTTTAAAAAAAATCCTACCGTGTGTACGCTCCATCGGACAAACTTTTTCGGTTTTCATCGGACAAAAGTTCGCTCTGCAAACGGACAAACTTTTCGGCAACAAAAGTCCTACGGTGCAAAGTCCTATCGTGTGTACAGAAATCCATCAGACTTTAGTCCAAAGTACAAACACGCATGTCCAGAACCAATGTTAAAATCAACCAGCAATAGCAGAAGTTGACCAAAGGGTGGCGGTAAAGAGCAGAAAAACCACGTAGTACGTCAATTACGTTTGTTGGCTGAAAAAGTCCTGTCGTGTGTATGCTATGGGTGTTCCCGGCCAACGCCCTTCAAACAAAAATCCACGTAAAAGTTTGAAGTCCGATCGTGTGTATGAGGCTTTAGATTAGATGTCCAGCGCATCCCCTCTCCTGTCAAGAGCCACCCCGCCATCAGAAGTTAAGTCCCCCACTCTCCCTTACATCAGTGCACCCCCCCCTTTCCTTATGCTGCTGCTGGGAAGAAGCTGAATGCATTGCTTGAAAGTAGGGGTCTGGAGTAGGACCAGAGGAGGGCTGGAGCTCTCCTGCAGCTGCAGGAGAGATGCGAGCGGCCACATGAAATGGCCTGGAGGGCGGGATCCGGCCCGCGGGCCTTATGTTTGACACCTGTGCTCTACACCAAACTGGCCAAACCATGTCTTTATGGGGCTGACTTTCTACGCAGGGGCACAGTCATTGTGGAATGGAAAGGAAACTTCACCAAACGGTTACACAAGGTTGAAGGGGAGGTCCAAAATTTGTTGGCCATATAGAGTATTTTTGATCGTCAGGTCCAGGCAAACCTTTGGTTGTTTTACCATATATTGTATAATAAATTGTCAGGTGGATTAATTCTCAATCATCAACCAAACAATGAAATAAGTGTACTTATGATCAGGGCCGTCGGAACAG
>CM055124.1:51545771-51550771 GCA_029206835.1 Rana muscosa | reverse complement strand
TCCTGGAGGGCCAGGAACCACCTATTCACTCTTCTATTTGTTTCCTTGTTTTGAGCCATCCACTTTAACGGAGCGTGATCCGTAACCATGTCAAAGTGCCTACCTAGCAGGTAGTACCGAAGGGAATCTAGAGCCCACTTCACCGCTAAACACTCCTTTTCAACGGTGGCGTAATTTACCTCATGGGACTTCAACTTCCTGCTGAGGTAAATGACTGGGTGCTCTTCCCCGTTCCAGACCTGGGACAATACTGCTCCTAACCCCACATCTGACGCATCACTTTGTACGACAAAGTCTTTAGAGAAGTCGGGTGAGTACAACACTGGCTGGCTACATAAGGCTTGTTTCAAGAATTGGAATGCTGCCTCAGCCTCGGGGGTCCATTTAATCATGACCGACCCTTTCCCCTTCGTCAGGTTGGTTAGGGGCACAGCCTTAGAAGCAAAGTGGGGAACGAATCGCCGATAATACCCAGCGATTCCCAGAAAGGCTCGTACCTGCTTCTTGCTGTTGGGACGTGGCCAACTCTGGATGGCCTCGACTTTGTTGAGTTGGGGTTTTATTACTCCCCTCCCAATGGTGTACCCAAGATATTTGGCCTCCTCCTGCCCAATGGTACACTTCTTGGGGTTAGCCGTAAACCCCGCTTCCCGAACAGAGTCCAGGACTGCTTGCACTTTTGGCAGATGTGAGGCCCAATCTGTGCTATGGACAATTACGTCATCCAGGTAAGCCGCAGCATACTTCCGATGGGGCCTCAGCATCTGGTCCATTTTCCGCTGGAATGTGGCCTGCGCATTCTGTAACCCGAACGGCATTCTTTTATATTGGAACGCCCCGTCTGGGGTTACAAATGCGGTTTTCTCTTTGGCCGACTTGGCCAGGGGGATTTGCCAATATCCTTTTGTGAGGTCAAGAGTCGTCATGTATCGGGCTGTTCCCAGCCGGTCGATCAACTCATCTATACGTGGCATGGGGTAGGTGTCAAATTTTGTAACTTTGTTCAACTGACGAAAATCGTTACAAAATCGCCAGCTCCCATCCGGTTTAGGCACCAACACGATGGGACTAGACCAATCACTTTGGGACTCCTCTATCACCCCTAAGTTCAGCATTTTCTGTACTTCCTCCCGTATTGCCTCCCGTCGGGCCTCTGGGATCCGATAGGGTTTTAACTTCACCCTTTCACCGGGCGGGGTAATGATGTCATGCTCTACCCCAGATGTTTGTCCCGGCAGCTCAGAGAATACCTCCTTGTTGCGAAGCACAAACTCCTTAACCTCAGGAATCACGCAACCAGTTTGAGCTGGTGACCAAGTGTCTGCGACTAGGGACTCTCTATCCCTCCAGGCTTTCAACAGATTAACGTGATAGATCTGTTCGGGCTTTTGCCTTCCTGGTTGTCTGACCTTGTAATTCACTTTGCTCACTTTTTCCATTATCTCGTAGGGGCCTTGCCATTTGGCAAGGAATTTACTTTCAACCGTAGGGACAAGTACCAGTATCCTATCCCCCGGGGAAAAGGTACGGGTCTTGGCTCCACGGTTGTACACTCTCTGCTGTGCTAACTGCGCTTGGGCCAAATGTTCCTTCACGATGGGCATTACCTGTGCAATTCGGTCTTGCATCAGGGCGACATGCTCAATCACACTCCTGTGGGGAGAACTCTCACTTTCCCAAGTTTCCTTGGCAATATCCAACAGCCCTCTTGGGTGTCTCCCATACAGTAACTCAAAGGGGGAGAATCCCGTAGAGGATTGGGGCACCTCCCTAATAGCAAACATCAGATAAGGAAGTAGACAGTCCCAATCCTTTCCATCTCTATCCACCACTTTCTTCAACATTTGTTTTAGGGTTTTGTTGAATCTTTCAACCAGCCCATCGGTTTGGGGGTGATACACAGATGTACGTAATTGCGTCACTTTGAATAATTTACACAGCTCCTTCATAACCCGGGACATAAAGGGTGTACCTTGGTCCGTAAGCAGTTCTTTACAAATACCCACCCGGCTAAACACAAGAGATAGCTCTTTGGCTATGGTTTTGGCCGAGGTATTTCGGAGAGGGATCGCTTCTGGATAACGGGTGGCATAGTCCATTATAACTAATATGTACTGGTGCCCCCTAGCGGACTTGATTATAGGACCTACCAAATCCATGGCGATCCTCTCAAACGGGACCTCAATGATGGGTAGAGGGACCAGCGGGCTACGGAAATGTGGCATCGGGGCCGACCTCTGACACACAGGGCAGGAGGAACAATAATTTTCTACGTCCTTCATCACCCCCGGCCAATAGAATCTCTGTAATACCCTCTCTCGGGTTTTCTCTGTCCCCAGATGACCTCCAAGAATGTGCCCATGGGCCAACTCCAACACCAACTTCCTGTAAGTTTTGGGCACCACAAGCTGCTCAACGGTTTCTTCTGCCCTTTTTGCCACCCGATACAGTAGGTCCTTCTCTACGCTGAAGTATGGGTAAGTGCAGGTATTATCTGGGTTCACTAACTCACCATCTATTTTCACTACGTTTTCCCGTGCCTTTATTAGGGCGGGGTCTTTCAACTGTTCTGTGGCAAAGTTTTCCCTGTGAACCTCAAGATCAGAAAACTCCACAGACGGTAGGTTTTCGTCTGAGGAGGTGGGCTCCTCTCCAGTTTCTTGAGTCTCCCCTGCCAATACTGATAAGGGAAATTCCGGAGAGTCCTCACCACTCTCAGGGGAGTTCTGGCTATCACATTCCTGGTACATAGGGGCACCAGTGAGGGGCTCAGGATCATCCCACAGTTCCCAGAACTTCGGAAAATCCCTTCCCACAATGGCGTCATGCGGTAACTGAGATACTAAGCCCACTGGATGAGAGAGGGTACCTTTGGGGGTCTCGAAACACACTGTAGTCACTGGATACTCTCGGGTGTCCCCATGCACACAAATAACAGCTACCTTGCTATTCCCAGAGACCTCTGTTTTAACTAACTCAGCCTTTATCAGGGTCACAAGGCTACCTGAATCCAGCAATGCCACAACATTTCTACCATTAACACACATTTTGCATAAATGTTTCTCAGTTCCTCGAATGGCAGTGCATGCGACTGTCGCACACAGCGACTGACGTCTGCCCGTCAGAAAGTCACACTGCATGGGTTCCTCCACAACCGGGCAATTGGCTGCAATATGTCCCGCTTGCCGGCAGCGGTAGCAAACGATCCTTCTTGCCGCCTCTTGAGCCGCTGATTTCCCAGGCTGTTCTCGCCAAACTTGGGGTAGAGCTCCCACCCTCTCACTCTCTCCACCCTCACCCCTTGGAATCCTCTTATCCGCCCCTGGGGATGGTCTGGTCTTAGGGTGGAAAGTCCGAGTGTCTCTGGAAGAGGCCGTCAGGTTCTCTGTAGCCAAGTATTTCTCCACACGATCCACAAGACCATCGGCCGTCTCTGGGTCTCCATGGCTTACCCACTTTTGGATGGCAGTAGGAAGAGCTCTCAAAAACCGATCCATTACAACACGTTCCACAATCTTTGGTGCGGACAAAGTCTCTGGCTGTAGCCACTTTCTGCTCAGGTGAATGAGATCATACATTTGAGACCTGGGGGGTTTTCCAAGCTGGAAAGTCCAGTTATGCACACGCTGAGCCCGGACAGCCTGGGTGACACCCAGCCTTGACAATATTTCAGCTTTTAGCATCACATAGTCTTTTGCTTGGTTAGGCTCTAGGTCATAGTAAGCTTTCTGCGATTCACCAGTTAACAGAGGAGCCACCAGTCCAGCCCACTGCTCCTCAGGCCACTTTTCTCTTTCAGCGGTCCTTTCAAATGTGGTCAAAAATACCTCTGGATCATCCTCTCCAGTCATTTTTGTCAATAAACGACTCACCCCAAAGGACGCGGTATTAGTGGGACGGCTTTCCTCACTGGTCTGCGGACGTTGCTGCATTACTGCTTCCATCTGTTGTTGTAGTCTCTGCTCTTGCTTCTGCAACAGGTCTATGAAGCGGGCCTCAGATTGCTGCTGGGCTCGTTGCTGAGCCTCCAGACTCTGTTGCAAAGTTGCGTTTGTCTGCTGCTGGGCTGCAAGGCTCTGTTGATGAGCTTGCTGCTGGGCTGCGAAGTTCTGTTGTTGAGCTGCAAGGCTCTGTTGATGAGCCGCAAGGCTCTTTTGCAAACCTGCATTTGTCTGCTGTTGATTGGCATTTGCTAGAGCCAGCTGCTTCAGTATCTCCTCCATGCTGGCTTAAAAAAACTGCCACTGGTTCTCCACCAACTGTGAGGGGGTTAGCTCGGCAGCGGGTGTGTGTGACCCCCGGGATGGGCTCCCCACACAAAAACAGGCCCAGCAAACGGAGGTTGTGGTTTTCAAAATCAAAAAAGGTGCGGTTTATTTTCTATTTACAGTGACAAAACACAGCAAAGCAAAAGAAACATAAACAAAATAAATCCTGGTCAACTTGACCTCTGACTAAACATACAGGTTTCCTAACTAACAACTGGGATCAGCCTAGTGCTGTCCTAGTCCCTAAGTCCCTGGTTTTAAATGTCCAAGCAAATAGCCACACAGGCTTTGTCTCACCGCACAGGGGTTCACTCTCCCTAGACAGTCCACACAGGTCTGGGTCCAGGCATGAGCTAACATCTAATGAAGCTGGGAGTTCTTATAGAGGCCTAAATGACCTGACAAGCTTCAGCTGGTCTCATCAACTCCCTGTCTGCACGACGCCCCACACTCTCCCTAGAGGTATGAGTCATCCATGAGCCCACTAGCCTCAGCTGGGCTTATACAACTCTCCACCTAGTTGTATAAGTCGGCGTAAAGCCTGAATCTGGGCGAAATATATCTACCCCCTGGATGCAACCAGGTGACTTTACCTTCCTGCTGTCACAGTGTATATGTGTGTATATATGTGTGTGTGTGTGTATATATATATATATATATATATATATATATATATATATATATATATATATATACACATACATACATACATACATACATACATACATACAT
>CM055124.1:51538271-51540771 GCA_029206835.1 Rana muscosa | reverse complement strand
GTACGAGAATTTTCGTGACTTTAGTAATCTCATCAGACTCGACGTGAGATTAGCATGCAAAAAAAAAAAACGGACGATCATTCGTCCGATAATCGGATCATGTGTACGGGGCATTAGAAACTCACACAGTTGATGATTAAAAGAGGCACATCTAAGTATGCAGGCATCCGGAGTAAAACTGTGCACATAGACCGTCCTCCTCACTGCCATTGATGTCGTCCTTCCAGGAGCGGTTCAAGCTTCGCTTTCAGATCGCTCTACTGCAGGGTAGTCTTCCCGGTCACGATTGCCGACTGACAGCGGTGAGATGATCTATGTAGACAGCTTTACCCCGGATGCTTGCATACTTAGATGTGCCTGTTTTAATCATCAACCATGTGAGTTGCTAAATGTTGTACCTTCATTAAATGTAACCATATTGTTACACTTAGAGGCTCCTCTCTTCTGTTTTATACTCTGTAGCTCCTGCTGGATTTTGCTTCTAATCCCGTTGTGGAGGCTTCCATTTGTGGATGGACATTTTATGGTTACACAACCGATCACATTGCTATGATCTTTTTATATGGACTATAAACTGAATGATTTATGAATAAATGGTTGTGGAACGAATCATTTGAGTTTCCATTATTTCTTATGGGAAAATTTGCTTTGATATACAAGAGCTTTGGATTACAAGCATGTTTCCGGAGCGAATTATGCTCGCAATCCAAGGTTTTACTGTAATAGGTTTTCCAGTCTGGAGGTCAGTGGCAGGTGTCTGTATTGTCAGGGAAGAGTTACCATGGCTTGTGCTAGAGTGTGCAGCTCGCCAGCTGTTGCCCCCCCCCCCCACCACCCCTCCCTTTGCACGACCGGTTCCAAAGGGGTGTTTTTGCAATTAAATATTTTATAAGGCAGAATTATTCTGAAGTTCATTGTTAAAATTGTCTCCCTAATACCTTTACTTGTGTGAAGCTTACTGCTGCAGGGAACAGCATGTGTCCCTCTCAGGGCCCGAGCCGGTTTCCAGTGTTGGATGGAGAATAGTAGAGTGTCACATGACGCAGTAGACCTCATATTTGTCCCCAAACCTAGCCAGCACTGAAGGAAGCCTGTAGCAGCATGTTCTCCGGGAAAGCTCTGATACATATTTTGCTATGGTGGGTAAAGAAAGGGTACTGGTGTTAAACTGCCTTTCCAGGAAAAAATGCTGCTACAGGTTTCTTTCAGGGCTGGTTACATGAAGAAGGCCTATGCACTTGGTTAGATGAACTTTTCTAATGGGGAGGGTCTGCCATATTGTGAGTTTATGACACCTTTAGCAGAGATCCACATGACCAAGTGTCTAGACCAGCGCTTCCCAACCACCAAACCATAGCTCACTGTTGGACTGCAGCTTCCCTTCTCCAGCCCTATGCAGATCCCTTAACCTCTTCCAGCGCCTCCTAGCTTCCATAGTGCCCTCGGAACCCTAAGAGCCCTCAGCGTCCACAGTGCCCCCCAAGCTTCCTACAGTGTCGCCAAACATGATGCAGAGCCCCCAACCTTCAACAGTGTCCCACTGTGATCCCCAACCTCCCATAATGCCCCCAGCCTTCCTCCACCCCTCCACAGTGCCGCAACCTCCCACAGTGCCCCCCAACCCCTCCTAAAAGTTTCAACCAGTATCAGTGGTGGCTGGTGCTCAGAATTTTTGGGGGGGCGCAAAACAAACTGAGAAAAAAAAAACATCAATTGCCACCACTGTGCCCAATAAACGCCACCACTTTGCCCCCTCAAATGCAGCCAGTTTGCCCCCTCAAATGCAGCCAGTTTGCCCCCTCAAATGCAGCCAGTTTGCCCCCTCAAATGCAGCCAGTTTGCCCCCTCAAATGCAGCCAGTTTGCCCCCTCAAATGCAGCCAGTTTGCCCCCTCAAATGCAGCCAGTTTGCCCCCAAATGCCGCCAGTTTCCCCCCAAATGCCGCCAGTTTCCCCCCAAATGCCGCCAGTTTCCCCCCAAATGCCGCCAGTTCACCGCAAATGCCGCCGTTTCCCCGCAATACCGCCAATTCACCGCAAATGCCGCCAGTTTCTCCCCAAATGCCGCCAGTTTCTCCCCAAATGCCGCCAGTTTCCCCCCAAATGCCGCCAGTTTCCCCCCAAATGCCGCCAGTTTCCCCCCAAATGCCGCCAGTTTCCCCCCAAATGCCGCCAGTTTCCCCCCAAATGCCGCCAGTTTCCCCCCCAAATGCCGCCAGTTTCCCCCTAATGCTGCCAGTTCACCGCAAATGCCGCCAGTTTCTCCCCAAATGCCGCCAGTTTCTCCCCAAATGCCGCCAGTTTCTCCCCAAATTCCGCCAGTTTCTCCCCAGCCCGGCACTTACCTTCCTCGGGTCAGCACCCTCCTCTCCACGCTCCCCTGATGCCTTCTCCCTCCCTCGATGTTGCTTCAGCCAATCAGGTTACCGGTAACCAGACCCTGTGAACCTGATTGGCTGAGACGCGTGTCAGTGTTAATCAAGGAACGCACACCATGTGCG